>CM073755.1:16175098-16775098 GCA_037127355.1 Schoenoplectus tabernaemontani | reverse complement strand
AGTGATTAGATGCTGATCGATCCAATGGTTGAAACAATCTTTGAAACCAAAATTGTTCCCGGAGCTTGAGAACTCCCCCGATTCCGGTACGTACATAGTCACATTAATTGATATAAGTTAGGCTGCTCTGCAGTAGTACCTTGCTAGCCATCGAAATGACTAATGAGGTACAAGTTATGGTTATGAACTTAATTATAGTGTCCATTGCATGTTAGTATGTTACTAACAAAATGCCAAATCGTATATATTGTTCTTCATAGGCAAAGTCAACACAAGAGGTCAACATGCCTGGCCACCAGTCACAAGTGTCAGTGTATGAGAGATGCTGTTCAAATATATTATACACTAATACGCAGGTAGATGCGAAGACCAGATCATTTTATGTTTGTCATGTTAGTTACTAATTAATATTATTAAAATTTAAAGCCAATTTCACCAAGCAGAGATGAAAATTTTTAATTAACTTTTTTGTGACTTAACCTTTAAAAACCTATTATATACGAGTCTTTCTGTAATACACTAATACTTTGGCAAAGCTAGATAGACCTAGAGAGAGAATAAAATCTTAGTCTTACTCTTACACATAATACTTTAGGCCCGGAGAAAAGGAGAGGGGTTAAATATGATTAGACATTAGAACGGAAGAATTCAATGCTATCTCAAAATAAATGGATGTCTTTATATCTTTATAATCGGTTAAAATGAAGAAAGAGAATATAGAGTTTACCCACATATAAATTTCAAACATTCAACGGGTTAGTAAAATATTTGAATGGGATTAGATCAAAATAAGATTGAAATTTTCAATTTTAATCAACCGAGAAATATATGAATTCTAAATGGTAGCATATTATTTCTAAACACTATCCGCCAGACTGCCAGCACTTTTAAAAAAAAAAATTCAAAAAAAAAAGTAAAATATCTGAATGAAAAATGAAATCGATCTAAATAGGTAATAAATACAAAAGTGAAAAACTGACAAAGGGTGGATGAGGATAAAAGAGGAGTACAAGATGGGAAATGATAGATTTGACGCAGATGGCACGGGGAATATATATTGCACTTCCCAGTGCAGTACATGAGCATGACAAATACTCGTTAAATTTTTACAAATTCATGCTCTCAAAATTATCAAAAAGATACAGGGAGTGGCCTACTTTTACCACACGGTCGCTTCTTTGGGGGACAACTTTTGCTCCATCGAGCTTTGTGTCGACGGTAGTGGGCCCCACCTGCTCTGCCATGACTCATGAGATGAGATGAGATGAGGGCATGAGGGCTGAGGCCCATACGGGCATACGGCCATACGGCCATACCCCACTCAATTTTGCCCAATCTGGCAATCTGAACCAGGATTTGTTGTTGGCTGCCACGTGTTGCTGGATTACTGGTCGTGTTGTATTTGGTCGTCAGATGAGGCCATCGTGGTTTTCTTTTCCCATGATCATGCTTTCATCTGGCGTATTTCGTCAGTGTGTGGTACCAGGCGTGTATTATCCGTCCGATTAGAGTATCGGATGATGTTGATGGGCATATTACATCACAGCCTTACAGGGCATGAAGTCATGAAGAGATTGTTATGCGTGTAACAAAATTAAAATAGCATCCATGATAATGTATTGTATTAATGTCGCGTTCTTCTATTGCGTAATTGCGCTTTCTTATCTGCTACCATTGCCCGAAGAATGTGGGTTAATTTTTATCTTTTATACAACCAATCCATTTTTTATTTTTATTTTTTTTACTTTTACTAGCAAAAGAAAAAAAAAACTGCGGAAGTAAAGAATAATGCCATTACATTCTAATGGTTTCTACTCAAGCTTTCTTTTCAATTACTAATACAAGGATTAAGAGGGTTAAATCAATTTTTTAAATATGTCACATCTTTATTTTTCTTCATCATTAATTTTATTTAAATATTTTTATCCAAGGTGCAGTGCGATTCACGCACTAAATTGTAAAAAAAGCATTGCAAATATTCGTTCCAAGTTGGTGCATCACTTTGTGACTGTGAAAACGCAAAACCTCATATAAATTTTTATGTAATCCACAAGCTCATTAGTTTATCTGAACTAAACTAAATAGATATGATATGATTTATAGTTTTGAAAAATGCCACTTCAAAATTGAGTTTATATAAATATCACTTCAAATATAGTTAGTTTTTAATTTTTATTATCATTATAACTATATAAATATATAATTTTACTATTAAAAATATAATAATTTCTATAATGTCAAAAATAACTCTACATTTCCTCTTCCATCTAAAACATATGCTCCCCAGTCCCCTCCAAATTGAGTAGAAATCGAACAATGAAGCACTTACTGATCCTTGTTCGTCTCTCTCTGTGAAATAGGCAAATAGCACACTCCATTTCCTTTTCAAGATACATGCACTAACCTCATCGAATATTTATCTGCATCTCTATCATATAACAGTATAACACTCTATGTACTTTTATTCAAAACAAATGCGCTAACCACATGAAATTTGCCGGTGTGATAGCGAGGTTTGGGTCGCCTGGGCGATTTAATATTAAATTGGTTAACTATAAAATATTACATGAGTCGTAATCACTTACAAAAGGATTCAGTTGACCGAATTCGAGACTCGAGGGGAGAGATTTTGGTTGGCAATAAGTCTTGATTTGATACCCAGAGATAGATGGCGCGCTTATAAAATCCCTAATTTAAGCATGACAATCAAAGTTTGATAAAAGTACAAACAGAAATTTAGAAGTCATGTGGATCTTTCACTATAACAGATCGGTGTTTTAGTAACACTCAATTATTAACGATTTATTAAGAAAACCATTAGTAGAAAATGTCAGTGACATCTTAAAAATATTTGTGAATTTTTGGTAACGGTTCTTTAAAAAAACCGTTATTAAAATATGTATCGGATATGTATATTTTTCGGAGAAATATTTAGTAACAATTATTAACTAATAACCGTTACCAAATGTTGTGAATCAATAACGGTTTATATATATAAATCGTTATTAAACTATTCAGTAATAGTTTTTATATAAAAATCGTTACTAAACATAAAAAGTTCAAATTTATTCCCGCCATCCGATATGCTCCTCATGTTCTCTTCTAGAGTTCTAGTCTCTTCTGAATTTTTTCTAACTCTCTATGTGTCTCTCCCTCTGCTGTCGAACTCCACCTTTGTGCGCCACACTCCTCCTCGATCGGATCGATCCTCTTGCTCGATGCCCTCACCGCCTCCACTACCCCTCCATGAGCAACCACATCACCTCCTTCGCCACCATGAGTCACTTCCTCCGACTCTCACATACACCTCTGACTTCGCTTACCCTACTTCTCTGATAAATTTCATTCTTTTTCTTTTATTTTTTACTTGTTTCTTTAATTTCTTAGTCATCTCGTCTTGTCTTGTTGTTTTGGCATATCCCTTTTTATTTCACATTTGAGTGTATTCATTTTTATGAAATTGAATGAGATAACCAAAACGTTGAGGGGTGTTTTTGGTATTATGAAAATTATTATCTTTTGAATGCTAAAATAATATATTTAATTAGTTAGAGTGAAAAAAAAAAAAATATCTCAATTTTGAGTGGCATTTAACTAATAACTAATATCCCAAAAAAATTCCTACCAAAAAGCATTTCAATAATGTATTTTAGGAAATGAATTTACAGCTCATTCGTTATTGTAAAATTACTGAAAGTCACATAAATATTTTAAAAAGTTGCCTTTGGCGCAATTACAAATAAATTCAAAGTAAATCAAATATATACGGAGTTTTATGGACAAATTTCTTCTAAAAAACTTCTAAATCATTTTAATGGTTATGTTCGAGTTTTTAATCTACCGTGAGTCGAAACTCACAAAGGCATTGATGAGTTTATGCTGTTTAGTTAAAAAATTAAAATAGATATAATCATTTCCATACAATGATTTATGCTATCCAATAATTTTTTTATCTCATCTTGTATGATACAAAGTTTTTCTATAGAGCTTTTACAAATATTTGTTTCCAAACATTGAGGATATCATATTTTCACATGTAAATATCTATTATGTACTTAGTTATTTTAGAATCATTTTAGAGTCAACTTAAAAATATTTTAAAATACAAAAAAACTTTTTGTATTTTATAAGATTCTCGATAGTAACATATTATTTCGGATGGTGTATTCCGACTTCCGCTTATTTGATGAGTGTCAAACCGATATATATTTCTATAAGGTTTTGGTAGAGTTCTTATTAAAATTTTGGTCGAAATGCTACAGCATGATCGAATATTTTCTTCTTGTTTATTTCGACGTAAAAGAGTCGAGAGTACGAACAAGAATCAAGTATCCTAGTAGTAGTACAACGATAAAAATCTTTAATCTCAAATAAATTATAATAAATTAAAAATAAAATTTAATTTAAAAATATAGAGATGAAATATCTCAAATATAAAAATCAATGATAATGATAGTGATAATAATGATGATGAGAACAATGAGAATGATAATGATGATGATTATATAATAATAATAATAGTAATAATAATATAAATATTCATAATAACAGTAATAATAATAATAGTTCTACTAACAATTATCATATTAAACATATATTATAAAACATCCTCCTAAATATAAGATCCTAAATTCTAAAATCTAAACTCCAAAACCTCAGAATTTAAAAACTTAAAAAAAATCTAAAAATCTAAATTTACAACTCAACTGCTAGATTATAACTCTTCGATCATAATTTTGATAGATGAATCATCATCTTTCAAACATTCATATTCAAAGCAAATTATTTAGATATACTTTATTTTTTTAAATCTCTTTTTATTGCTCCTTTGTATATATATAATAAATGACTGCCAATCTATATTTATTGTTGTTTTCATTTTCTTTTATTTATAAATCCAATATATCCAAATTCACAATTAAGTAAACGCATCGATTGTAATTTTTGAGAATTTAATGAATAGTCATCAGCGAATCCCCGCCCTTAAAATATTGTAAACCTTCGTATTTTGACACTTACATTTTATAATAAAATAGAAGATATATTACAAATTTTGACACTTACATTTTCTAATAAAAAAGAAGAAAGATTACAAATTTTGATTGTGGAAATTCGCGAAGTGCTAGCCTTCCAGTCAGATTCTGTGGATATTCACATTGTTTTAAAATACGGCCGTATGGTCGTATATGCGGTCCGCTTATACTTATGCGGTGCGATGCCGCATGCATAATAGTATACATCCGCATATTTAATAATGTGTATTATTTTTTTAAATATTTATCATATTTTGCCTAAAAAATTAATTATATTATATTTTTGTGCAAAATATTCAAAATTATATTAATATTTTCTTATTTTACATTAAAATTTTCAAAAATAAATGATTGATTCAAATATTATAAAAACTTTTAGAATACATATCCGCATACTTAACCACATATGTACCTATATATCACATATACGCTATACAGTAGTGGTCAACCACACACATATTAAAAACCGTATTTTAAAACCCGGATATTCACAAGTCACAACGAAACTCTGTCCACGAGGGTAACATACGTGTTTAACTGTGAGTAATTTTCCTTTTATTTTGGTCCTTTCATGTTCTTTTTTTAAAAAAAATAATACCGATAAAAAGATAATTGAAATCACTGCGGCGTATTAAACGAATGAAGTTGCGTCCAACTCCTACTAGTCTTACATTAAAAATTGTTCCAAAAAACAAAATTAAGCGATGGACGCTGCAAACTAAAGTTTTACAGCCATCTAGTATCAATATATGCTCAATTTTTTTCAGAGCCTGCATTTTCTCTAACTTTACGGGTTTTATTGACAAATTTGAGGGGGGGGGTTTATCCAGATTTCATTAAGCAAAAAATAAGTTTTGCACAGTTAAAAATAAATATCGTGCAAATTCAAAATAAACAATTATATTTGACGGAATTTTCAGAATGATAATTAACATCTTGTCCGGTAAAATTGAAGGAGAGTTGTATCTAGGCTTGTCAATGAATATTCAAAATATGATCCGAATTTATATTAATGGATTCATATATAGATCTAAAAAAAATCTGATAATTTATTAAATTTGCATATGAATCTTGAAAAAGAATCCACTTTTTTATTTTGATTTTGCATTTGAATCCAATATGATCCGAATCTAAAGCGATTATAATTCACTTAGAAATTTTTTGTTAGAAAGAAGTATACGATGGCCATTTTGTTCTATAGAAAACTTTATAATCATAATTTTAGTCTTAATAATAATAATTATATCACACTGATTTAAAAAAAAATAAGTTATACACTTATACTTTGGTAAATTGTATATATTTTTATATATTCATATTAAACATGTATGTTATTATTTTAAATTTTATACAAATTTCAAATTATGTTCCAAATTTGATCCAACATCTGCCATATAAATAAGTAAGGATTCACTTTTTATTTTATATATTCATATTTGGATTCCCTCCTCTTTCGTGCTCTTCTCTCTTTGATATTGGATCCCACTTAATTATGATTTTTAGTGAGATTCACTATCAGAAATAAAGCATAATAAATAGAGATAAAAAAACAGCATATTCCCACCCTAATTTCATACATGAAACTTTTTTTTATATAAATTCACATTTGAATCATGGTAGATTTTATCGATCCATTAACTAGTCATATCCTCTTTTGTGTGGCACTTCATTTGATCGGTTGGTGCAGTTTAAAAATATATTTGATAAGTTCGAAACGATTTGAATGAGTTCAAAAGATGCGATCAAGTACACAACTATCCGAATTTGTATCCTCTGCTTTATAGCTATTAGCGCGTTGTTCGTCTCATTGCAACAAGATTCGTGCAAATCAAATCTCAAAAAATCTCTTATATAATCCACCCATTTTGTACAATGTGCAATGCAGTACTACGCAACAAAAGACCAGAATCTCGATTACCATTTATTATTATAAGGCTCCAAATATTAATTGAAAAGAATTAAGAGAGGTGAAGTATATAGGTTGGGATGATTCATGATGGGAACGAACCACATGCAAAGGTGTATAGCATGATTATCCAAGGGGCATATATAGGATGGAGATTCCTCTATTGTAGCTACCTCCATTATTAGCTTCATATCATTTTCTATAGCAAGTGCGAAGATACTTTGCTAAGAGCTATTTATACATGACATAATTTCGTGTGTGGTTGTCAATCATTACCTTTTTGTCCTTAACTTTTGAATTTTGATGCACTCTTTCAACCAAATATTAAATTTGAACAAATCTACTAGTAATTTCAACTTATCCCACCCAGAGAAGTAATGCAAATGGAAACAGGTCCTGTGATACTAAATAACAAAAAAAAAAGCGTTCCTTTTAAATTCTTATACGCAAAAATTGCACTTGGAATTTGACATGTTTTTTGATATGTAGGGATGTACAGTGTGCACTTTGCTTTACTTTTCTTTGGGGAAAAGTGTTGAAACCACCCTTTCTTTTTTGCTTACATGACAGCACTGTCTACACCACTAGAGCTCCATTATAAGAATTAATGAATTGCCAAACTTACTTTTACATGTTGGTTCAGTGCTTTTATTTAGATGGAATGGAATTAAAGTAATTCCATTATCGTGTCCTGCGTTACCAATCCAAGAATTAATTATTTAATTCACTTCACCATTCAGAAAAAGAATATAAGAATGAATTCATGGGCAAACAAATGCTGCTTCTAAGTTCCAAAGGCGTAGCCGTAGAGGACGCACAGTAGACTTGGGAATTTGTAGGAGATGGAACCAAAAGCTGCAATTAATCCGGGATGCCATCCCAGTGCCTAATAATCAATCTGATAATCTCTCTCCACTGTCTGAGTTGGACAACTCAATGCTCCCGTGGCCCTACTTGGCTCAACGGCCACTATGGACACCAACACCTTCTTTGCTCCTACATGCCATCACATCAGATAGACAGTTACTCAGATTCATTGCCATTGACATTGAGGCACTGAACGATTTATCGCCTACACACTACACACATGTGGGCCATAGGGTCAGCCTGTCAGGTTTGGTTTCAGTTCGACTTGGGCTGGACCAGCAGTATGTTGGACTTAGTGCGCGACATTGAAACGACATGCACCTGTGAAAGTGAAACCCTTATGCACAGTTATCAGATATGCTGAGCAGGGATGAGATGCAAACAAAACATGTGTTTTAGGGTTCCCTTTTAAAAAAAAATGGTGGACAAATATTTCAGTTTTAAATAATTACTAAGATACTAACCGAATGTTGAACTATTAATTGAGTATTTTCTTTATTTTGTGATAGCATCACATTTCACCCAATTGACAGTAGGATAGTTAAAAACAACCCATCACCATGATACAATCTTATCCAGAAAAGACATTTTGCTTTGATTTAACCTTTGAAAAGTATAGAGACATTGAACATTGATAACATTTAAGATTAAGAATATTTGCACTACGAAAGATTTGACTCCAATATGAAATGCGCCAGCCACCACCAACACCACCATTTGATTCCTTTGGGGAATCAAATGCGATGGGAATGTTTTTGTATGAGATCAAGCACTTGACAAATAGGTTATGATAATCTCCAATTGCCATCAGGACTCTCTTTTCTTAACAAGTGTGATTATATTTTCAGAAAGATGTGTCCAGAGAAATGTAAATTCTTCAATAGATGTGCCTGAATTTATTTTGCTATATTATTGTGATGACGACCCATTCTGCACCTCTGAAGCAGAGCTCCAAGGAATCATTTAAGATAGCCATTATTTATTTTATTTTTATTTTTGCTAATCTCAGTTCTTAGCAGAGGGCTTCCTTTGAATTTTCAAATAGCCGAATATCCCAGCACCAGGTGAGGAGCCCTCAAATAGAATTGGCAGATAACCCGTTGCAGCCCTGTATCTTTGCTGAATCTGAAACCAACATCACAATTAACTCATTAACTCAAAGAGTTAGAAAATTGCATGAAACAGTCTAAAAGGCTTCCAACTTACCTCTAAGATTTCCTCACTGCTTCTGATGCAGTTGCGGCCGATTACACAAACAGATCCACCGGAACCACCACCTGTGATCTTGGCACCAAACAGACTGGATGTGCCATCATGAGATGACTTCCTGTGCTGCATCTCTTGCACCAGGTTTACCAGTCGATCGGTCCCATCTGATCCCAGTCCACATGCACTATAGCTATAGTGGCACTGGAGCAACAAGAAACAAAAGATCAAAACATTGGAACCTTACTACACACAATTTGGTACTGCCATTGAAACTATCTAATGAAGAGATTGCGAGTGCAGAAAAGCATGGCTTGAACAATTTTTGTAGTATACGGTAGACAATTTGATAAGGTAAATAACTTCTTTTTCATTCTAATATCACTGCCAGAATATTGAGTTCAGGAAAAGTAAAGAATAAAGAAATAATGGTAGCACACCTGATACATGAGTTCCCCGAGAACAGACAATTGCTCATCTGTCTTGGCTGCAGTTAACAACGCCTTGAAAGCCTGCAACCACAAAATGATTGAGAAAATACAAAGCAATATTCAGAAAGTATTACACTAAAAAAACTATGAAATAGACATGTAACCTCGACACGAAAATTTTCATAGATGGGATGGCTTGTAGGAGCTTTAACACTGTATGATCTCTTTGGATCAACAGTTGTCACTTTATCATTATGATCACCGTAATTCCTCAAAAACTCCTCACCAGTTGTGCTTCCAGGAAGATCTTTTGCATAAATACCTTCAAATCTGTACAAAACCAAGCAACTTCATTTAATATATTGCACTCTAAAACAACTTCAACTTTACATAAAACTTCCTGAAACCAACCTGTGAGGCTTCAGATTGCACAAATATTCAAGTGCGGCCTCAGATTTGAGAAGCTCGATGCCATGCCCCTCATATTCTTCAGAGTTACAGCCATCAGATTGCAAGAGACTGTTTAAGTTGGTCGTAATTTCAGAAACAAGAGCTGAGGCTTGAGATTTGATTATTTTTCGGCCCATGTAGGTCCCCACTCTAACTGATCCATAGTCTGTCCCACCAACGCTACACAATAAACATTGTGTACATAATTAAGAAAACATTATCTTTGACTGCAAATAGCACACAAAAGGAGGAACAAGCATCTGAAAATTGTATGGTAAACTTTTATACATATACCTATGACGTATTCCAGAGTCGAGACCCCAGAAACGTATATGAGTTGGTATGGTTACTAATTCTTTTACCTCTGCTGGCTGCAATCAACAGAAAAAACTCAGAAGTAAGCTTATGCAACAAGTTTTGTTAGGATGAAGTTGCATCACAAACCTGACAAACCATCGCAAGCAATTTATTTGCTTCACCACAAGCAGATGTCATCTGATCCATTACCCCACAAGGAGCTCCTACTATGTGATTCTCAACCTAACACATATCAAAAATTTGGTAAATGTTATATCGATAGCCACATATGCAATTGATTGATTTGTATAGTTGTATCCAATAAAGAATAATACCTTTTGACAAAGTAATGCAAGCTTCCTTGGTTCAATACTCAAACCTAATGCAGGAAAAATAATGTATCTAGTAACCATAAAGATTGACAAAGACTATGATGCAAAGTTGTTCAAATAAATAAATAAATGTATGACCATGAGCTGCAGCAATGGCAGACATAGTGGCAACCTCCACTGAAGCAGAAGAAGAAACACCCTTTCCTTCTGGTACAGCTGATGATACCTGTTATTACATTATTATCAAAAGAGCAGGTGGTATAATCAAGGACTGAGATCTTGCATAGTAATAATAAGGATGCCAGAACAAAACTGACAGCCAGGGGCGGAGCCAGCTTGCTTTGCAGGGGTGGTCATGCTCAGGTATAATATTGTAATTATTTTGAAAGTTCAGTATATTTTTATAATTTTTTATAAGAAAATTATAATTTTAGAGGCATATTTTTCAGGGTAGGACATATTTTCATAATTTCTTTCAGAATTAAATATATTTTTGAAAAAAATTATGAATCACGAGCCTATTTTGAAAAAAAATTGCAGCGTGGGGCAACTGCCTCACCCTGTATCAAAGTGGCTCCACCACTGCTGACAGCATAATCTAGAAGTTTCCAAACAATATATTTGCAAGTTGTTATTTCATTATTAATAAAAGGAAAAGGTGACAGGAACATATATATATGTACCAGTATGGAAATACTATCAGTAAAACGAACGCCTAGATCTGTCATCAATACCAGAATGGTCCCAGCAATGTATGCTGCCCATCTAATATACAGAGTAAGGCAAATTTAAAATGAATAATTCATGATGAACACAAAAAGATGACCATGCAATAAGATCAGTAGCTGGAAATTACTTCTGAGATGGATCCCGGGAGAAGTATTTGTTAGCCTTCTCGTAAGATATTGGCCGATCCCCTTCCATTAAATCTAGGAGGTCCATATCAAATGTCGGGGCACGATTGCTTAGCTCTGATCCAAAAGAAACCTATGAAAAAGTTTAAGAAACAGGAACTGTTATTATCTAGTGTGTTTATTTTTAAAGATAAAAATATAAGAAGAATTTTTTTCTCAATAAAACAGCAACTAACAAGTCAACTTACAATTTGAAGCACAGGAATAGGTTCATGGCCTTTCCTGAGATGTCTGGCTTGAGCATGTTTCCATAATTTCTGTTTACTCGGATGATTCCTCTGAACAGCAACATGGCATGCCTCTCTAATTGGCATCTTTTCATTTACAAATATATAACAAGACAACAAGGATGGTGTCACAATATTACAATAACTCAATAAAGATATACTATCTGTAGAACAGAAAATCAATTTTCAATATTTTAAAACCATGTAAATGGGAAATAACCTGTAAAACAAGGCTGCCGGAATAATCTGCAATGCCACCCATAACATCCAGTCTCCCTGGTGCTCTTGCTACATAAATCTCTTCTTCCCAGTTGAAAAGAGCTGAAGCAGCAGCTCTCTCCCTGAGCTGCCTTTTCTCGGGGCTGTGTGGATCCCCAGTAGCAGCAAGCCCGGACAAGCTTTTCAGAAAAGCCACTGTATCAGATAAACCTCGAGCATCCCCTTCTAGTACCTCAAAATCCTCAACACACCTTCAGATATAGCAATGTCAATTGTTGTCAATTATATAGAGGCAGTTTGTATAGCAGTAAGCAGTAGCACATGTTGATATGAACAACACAGAGAACTCACGGCTCGGCATAAAATTGTGTTTCACCGGTGTCATCAGTAGGGGTTTTAGCACGAACACCAATTTCCTTCTCAGAAAGAGAGTACCAATCAGGGACAGCAACATCACTACCCGGCACTCTTCGCAACTGGTACCCCAGAACTATAGCATCCCTAAGTCGCCTTACTCCACTCAACTGCATTTTGATAAATAATGACAGTTCAAATGCTTGCCAATGGAATTGCAAGTATTGAAGATGATTAAGTAAATTACAAGCACCATGATGTTACTTATCAAGTGCAGATACTGACAGTCAGGTCGCAAGTACCATTTTAAAAAAAAAAAGGATTTCAGTTATTAACCATCAAAATAATATACCTCATCAGAAACATACTTCTTCCCAACAGCAGTGTCTTGTAATATGTGAGCAACTATCTAGCATAAAGAAAATTATATCCAAGTTACAAGATGCAGTATCCACATAATAAGGATAATGATGCTGAATGTCGGATAACTGAATAAGACAAACATATAAAGAAAATATAACTTACCTCTCCACCATTAATCTGACCATCATAGCAGGGTTTAAGAGTAAGAGCATGCTCAAGATAAGGCTTCCAGTGTCCTGTAAGTAGGTCCCGCCTTATCATCTCGACACCTCCCTGGTAATACTGCTCAAACAAAAAAAGGGAAAAGTTGGTGCTGAACATAATCTTAAAGCAAGAAGTTCTCTAATATTCATTTCATCATGAGGGAAGAAAAATCAAAACCTCAAGCATATTCCTCAGAAATGGCTCTTCATTGAAGTAGTCCCTTCGGACAAAAACAAATGGCAACTTGTAAGCCAAAGCCTCACTAACTGTCCCATATCCAATTTTCCCTAAAATTGGGAGAACACAAGCAAAAATAATATTGTACCTTCCATAAAGTTGAAGAAACAAAGAACATAAACTTCCATTATTATGCATCATACCAAGCATGCAATCAGATGCTGCAATAAGGTCAGGCGTATAAATGTCCTTTGCAAGCTTCACAAAATTTGGAGGAAGCTCTTGATTCTCCGATGCACCACACACCTTCAAATCAACGCAATCAACAATAGCTCATACAATGATGTTCTACAATAATAATATAACGATACTTAAATAACAGTGAGTACAGTACCAGACAAATCCAACCATCTGGCAAGCACTCTTCTCTTAGGTTCCATCCTGCCGGCTGACAAGTACAGAACAGAAATGAATGAGAATAGTCAAATCTTCACAACACCTGATGTCCAACTGCAATTCTATTTTTATCCTTTTTTCAAATATGCCAAACAATGTAAGCTACTACCTGTCCCCCAAAATTAAAGATCAAGACCTTCAAGTCTTCACTGATCCCAAGTTCCTTCCTCACCTAACTTGGTAAGAAAAAGCTAAGCTAAGTAAAAGAGACACATTGACTAAGAAATAACAATTTTGGCCTAGCTTCAGTTGAACTATAACCTCAGCTCGACATTTATGTAGTCTTCTGACAACCAACGGTACGTCAATCACATCTTGAAAGGCTGGCACTGCAAGACGTAAATGTAATATTAGTTACCAGAAATTTTCAACAAAAGGGAGCATAAAATGAAAAGAAATATAGCAATTGTACATGCAGTGTGACATACTTGGACAATACCCAGGGAGTCTGAGCAAGAACTCACAATGGGAATAATCTTCAGCAATCTGCAATTTACTGGCACTTGGATTCTGTTTTTACAAAAAGATAAAAAAAAAAAAAAAACAGGAAGTTAGGCGCACCTGCCACACAACAGACCGGTGGTGATGACCAGCTACCATTACATACTCTGAATATATAAAATCCCAACTACAAAAGCAAACAAAATTTCAAAACAGCAAACAGTTTTATGTTTTTCAATGAGGCAGCATTTCAAGGATATTATGAGAAACGTAATAAATAATAACATGAGAAAATTGAAATAAAGAAGCAATTGTTTCTACCTGAAATTTGTTACACAAACTGCACGAATTCCAGCATCAGCTGCTGCCATGCAGGCAACAGGCACAACATCCGAGACCTTGCAAGAAATAAAATTTTAGCAGTGTGCCATGTTAAGTAGGTGAAACAAATAATATGCTTACAAGGTAATCGAGCAAGAAATATGCTATTGAGTACTAATGCATATGTATTTACCACAAGATCAGCCTTAATAGTGTTGAGCCATTCAACTTCTGTAGCCAAAATAGAGGCGCGTGGCACTACTGCTGTCTGATGATACTATATTCCAAAATTGCAGAATGGGTTGAGTGAAAATGAAGAAGTGTAAAAACTTGTTTAGTGAAGGTGGAAGAACAAATAATAATGAAAAATAGTATTTTTAGTAAATTTGTTAAGAAGGAAAAAAAAAATAAGCAGTTGGAAAAATGTACCTTTTCTAAAGAGGCAAGTCGATCTACAGTTAAAGCATCAGCTTGTACAGCCCCACAGTCAAGTAAGACCTAGGATTTTTTTTGAAGAGTTACAGTCAATGGTCTTAATGGTTTTTTTAATTTCTTTAAGTCTTTGTCCAAGTTGGAATTATTACAAATAGAGTTTAATATCAGAGAAAGAAGATATTAAAAGAATTTGTAGAAAGAGCAGTAATATTTACAAAGCATACACCCCCACATAATTATATCTTTCGTTCTGGAGCACCATGGCCCTGAATTAGATTTAAATTATATAGACACAAACCTTGCGGATATGAAGATTTGGTGACTGAATCTCTGTAGTGAAGACGAAGCTGGGTGCACCTGTTATGACATGCACATCATGACCAGCTTCCACTAGGTGCCTTACCACCTGGAAAGATTATATCATGTATGATTTATCTTTGAAACATGTTAAAATTGTCATAGGTTAATCCTTTGTATGTAATTATACAATCAACGTTGTTTATATGGATACCGAGTTAATCAATTTCAAGGAAAAGCAATAGCTAACATGTCCGGGGTTTGAAGCTGGTCTGTGATTATGTCCAACAGAAACAAAAGCAAACCATGGAAATGCCAAAAATGTGGTGCCTATCATCACATAGTGCAGACCAATGCAATACACAGTCTGGTTTGGTACTTACTAATAGATTTTGAACAAATTTTGCAAAACACTGAAGCTAAATTGAGACATTGATCCAGTTAAATCTCTTATGGAGCTGACGATAATCAATTTTAATCCAAAAAGAAGGGAGCATATCATTATTTAAGAGTTCCGACCTGACATAAGAATTTATCTCAAAGTAAAAATATAAATAAAGTAATCAATGCATCAACTTGGTTCAAGTGTCAGGAAGTCTGAATTCTTAGTTATTTCCAGCTATTACACCTAATTTTGCAATCGATCAGAGCTCATTTGCACAAAATGGTTACCATTGAAGGCGTTCAACCTTACAACTCGCGACTTCGGCCTCCGTATCTAACTCAAATTCATCGAAACTCAAAAATAGAGCCAAAATAGAAGATGAAAACTGTAAGTTCGTTAAGGAAGTATACCTCAACAACCCGGGTAGCATGGCCGAATCCATGGCCAGTGACATAATAAGCAAAAACGAGATGTTCCTTTGAAACTGAGATTAATCCCTGCTCCTCCATTCCACAAATTCTCACTTCCTCGATGTCAGCCTCTGATCAACTATTATCTTGATATATCCCGGCTCAGACGAGAATAAGAATAAGAACATAAGAACAAAAGAGAAAAGGAGGTTCGGAGGGGGGGGGGTATGAAGAGATTTTTAGAAGGAAAAGTGACGATCGCTTTTCCAAATCAGTTGGAGTTTCTTGTTTGAAGAGGAAATGCAAGGGAGTTTTAGAAATAGATAATCCAAAATTGCTTCCTGGAGAGGCGGAGGAACACATAAAATATGTCTCTGACAATTGACCCCACGATATTTGCATAAACATCAGTATCATGAAAAGCGGGTTCCACATGTCAGCAACTCGTGACGCTCTTTAGTGTCTTATGTTCATCCACATAAAATATTTGAGAGCGCCGTGTGGGATTTCGTTTTATCCGATGACTGTTCTGTAACTTCCCATTCCATGGTATAATACAGAAGGATAATCTATGGATAATGCATGTTCGGTGATCCTATTGGTGAAGAGAATCATATGATATAATGAATTATCCTCAACTCAATTAGTGGAAAGTATGGTAATATATTTTTTTTCTGAATAACAAAGTTTCAAATTCTTTTCACACATCTTTAAGTTATTCTAACATGACGAATTATATGAATAGGATGACATTTATAGCATATTGTTCGTAAATTTTTTGTAACTTTTATATTATAATATATTATTTCAAATGTAAACAATGAACTATTTTCGATCATACTTGTATTATGTTAAATTTCTAACTCTGAACTCGCTAAATTAATTCTGAATCCTGAACTTTTTACTTCTAATAGGAAGAGGGGTGCTATTATTCACAGGATAATTTTCGTTGTTAACAGTTAACACAACACAATATCAGCTTTCTTTAGCTTGGGAACAATTATAGTTGTTCTTAAATGAAACTTCTCTTTCTAATTAAGCATAGATTTCGTTTTGACAATATTTATATTTGGTTAAAATCGAAAATTATCTTTCCTTGGAAAAAAAAATCAAGAATGACCTCTTAATTGAGATTATATCTTGTCAAATTATCTTGAATTGGATACTTCAAAAATAAATTCTACATGATATAAGATCCCACATACTTATTAATTTATACACCGCGTAAATATGTTTGGAATCATTGATGAATTATTTTTTTGTGGTTCTTTTTCCTTTATTAGATCTCTTTTTTTACCTTGACATGCATGTATATTTTATAACTGGTTCAGAAGCGTATGATATATTGAGCATTTTTATTTTCAATTTTAATGATTTTAAGATATTAAAGATATTGAATCAAAATCTTGACCGAAGTTTTCTCTTTTTTCTTTTTTAATCATTACGTATAATCTCATTAACAAGAGGATCGGAATGTGTGTATAATAAAATTGTCCTCAGAACTACAGAAAAAAAATCTGAAAAAGTTTCAAACTAAAAAAAGGAGGGTACAAATGAAGTTGCTTTTATAAATTCTAAGTCCACCCCCAACATGATTCTTGCAAGATAAATAAACCAACAAATAGTTTTTGATGGCTTAGATTGAGCATTGTTCGACTACTGAGCAACTAGGACTATCGTTTCTATACTCTTATCTGTTTTTCTTATTTTGAAATGAAAATAGAGTATATTACAGGCCGTTTCAGTATTTACTAGCTATATACCCGCGCGTTGCAGCAGACTCTTTTATTTAAACATTAAAACATTATAAGATAAAAAATTGACATTTATCTAATATTAAATTATAAATTCACCAAATTATAGAGAAAACTTATAATAAAGACTATATTTAATCTTGAATGAGATTTTTGCACAATATGAGTTAATGATTCATGATTTTTATGGCAAAAAAGTAAATTATTCTAACATATATTATCACAATTAATTTCTTACCAAATATGCACAAGGTTGCTAAATAAAAATAATAATATTATAGAAATAATAGTATATAAGGGAAATAAATGGAGAGAAAGAGGAGATCAATGGACGCGATCACATACGTTCGATCGATCAAAAATAAATATCATCCGTCTAATTGAGGGATAAAATGGGTATAATAAAAAATTACAATGACAAAAAATGGACTCTCCAATTCTTAGATGCTTTATATAATAGTATAGATGAAGTGAACATTAATACTACCAGCAGAAAATATATAACTTTCCAATAAAACAGCCTAACGAGAAAGCAAACACCGACGAATCTGGATTTTATAAGACAATTAGACAGCTAATTTATGAACTTAAAGAGTCTGGACTCTGAATTCTCTCTCTAATTTTTGAACTGATAGTCTGATAGACCTTGTCTTAATGGATGATCCAAATCATGCCTGGCATCATCAGATACCGAGGTGAATACAAGATTACAAGTTCATACAAAACATCATTCAAACCCCTTGATCACTGAATATACGCACACCGCACAAAACTTAAAACGCAGTTTCCAAATTTCTGTTTAACAATTAACCATCACAACAATCGAGCATTCCTTAACAGTATTCTCCCTACAAACATTTTATTTGCCTTTTACTTTTCCAAGTTGTTCCTTTGCATCTTTATATTGCCCAGTACATGATTTGTGATCAAGCTCTGTGCCGGTTGCCCTCCTTTTAGCTTGAGGTAAAAACCCAGTATCACATTTTATATCTCTAACTTTTTTTTGCCAACTTGCCTGTAGGCGCCATTCATTTACTAAGAAAAATGGTTACAATCAATTACATTCTTTCTGTAAACTTAAGAGACCTTATTAAATCATATCTGTAATTTTCCAAGACAATCAATCAAAGACATCAATTTGAGCAATTCATAGGGTTCAGTCTATGAATCATCCAAAAAATGTAAATTAACTAACTAGGCTAGCAAACTCAACTGAATCATCAACAACTAAGCATGCATTGATTTAACCAATTACAAGAATACAAAAACAATTCTAAAGCTTATATACAAATTCTAGCTAAGACTTCTGTAAGCTCTATGAAGCTATTAGAACTTGGAACTAATTGAAAATAATTTCTAAAATACGAAACTGGAGTCATTTCTACACTGTGGTACATTAGTGTCTGATATTAATCCTTAACCCTTAATGGTCAGGGGAAGATCAAAAGACAGAATGAAAATCAAAAGGGTGGGCTTAGTTTATGCCCCAAAATCTTCCATATCACTGTACTCACAAGGAAAGAAGATTACTGAGACCACATGAGATGTGTGGTTGGGTTAGGCTGAGTCCCAGGAGTCATGCAGTGCAGTTGCCACTGCTGGTGAAATCCCTCACTGCCTCCATTTCCTCCAAATATGGTGTGGTGTGGTTCCACTGGCTCATCTACTTCCATTGAATTGCTTTCTTCAGACTTCATCAACTCTTCTATTACTACTGGATTCTGATTTTGTGGGGAGCTTGACCAGTAAGTGGCCATTGCTGCAGCAGCAGCAGGTGGTACATATGGCACCACTGCCAGGCGGTCATTGCCCGCTGGATACTTGTCGTCCAAGTTCTGGTTGCTCCCTTGATGCAAGTCTGTGTGCAAAAAGGTTAAGAGAGAGCTATTACTACTAGAAAATCCAAAAGTCAAACACTTGCTGCAGATGTGTAAAAATGCTATTTTAATTAAGCCCAATCATTAAGGGATACAAATAAACTGAGGCTGTTGATTATATAAGGTCAGAAGACGCATATCACACTTGCACTGAATAATATAGGCTAGATCCACAAGACTGTAACTCTACTAAGAAATTTCAATCCATAAGAGTGGTGCAGAGTTCAACAAATGGTGCAAACATCTGAATATGGAAAAAGAAAATTGAAACAAGCTTGAAAGATGGCCAATTGTTCTTGCAGTAGATTGACAATAAAACAACAGACTGTGACCTCAAGCAGAACCATATTGTGCAATTAACTGCTATTGATCAATAAGGATTTAGTAACAATATAAATTAATCCGTAAACATTAAATGCTATGAAATATACTGCAAAACAAGTCGCAACCATAAAATCAGGGGCGGAATCAGAAACAATCGATAGGGGGTGCCCGGTTCAAATAAATAGAATGTTAGGGTCAAAAAATATTATTTTTTATCATACGACTTTTATTTTTCAGTGAACCGAGGGGGTGCCTGGGCGCCGACTGGCGCCTACCTTGGTTCCGCCCTTGCATAAAATGGAACCACATTAATGTGATTAACTGATAACTTTTTAACAAAAACTGAGACTAGCATGGAGATTTAACAACTTACTCTTCAGGTTTTGCAACAGCTCGGGGCTGACAAACAAAGACGGATTCGATGGCACTGTTCCAAGATTCAAATATGTGTCTGACGGACTGTAAAGAACAATCGCTCTGTCGTCAGATGGAGTGGGAGGAGAGACTGTGTCATCCATTGTATATGCCATTTCAATTGCAGGCTCGCCACCGATGCCACCAACTGGAGAAGGAATTTCTTCAATCAGATAGGGCACCTTCGGTTCCGTTGCAAAAAGAACCCAAATTTCAGTTAGAATCTAAAAGGAGGAGGCCTATCCGTAATTTTGAACGAACTTACATAGAAAGCACCAGTACATACTGGTACCATTCAGTACCGCTTCATAACGGTAAAAGGTACAGTACTAAAACTGCTTAGGCAGCCTTGGAGAGGTAGGGTTTGACCGAGACTCGATTCAGCTCAAGTTAGCATCTTTGTGTAATTAAAATACAATCTGTACCGAAACGGTACGGGTTCAATACAAGTCGATAATCACCGAAAAAACAGCAAAATGATGAAGCATAAAAGAGAGAAATTGAGAGGAGATGGCAAACCAATCGTCTGATTTTGGATTGGGGATAGGAGGATCCTTCCATTGCGTCGTCTATTTCTTTCCGCTTCGCCATCTCGATCCTACAACTTCACCTAATTTCTTTTCTTTTATCTATGACCTTGATCTCGCTCGGTTTAAACCTCTGGAGCATCTAGAGCATCGAGAGATCCTTCTAGATTTCCAAGACGGTTCCGTACTTCAATTCCCTCTCCGTCTCTTTCCGAACGCCCCCACCCTCTTAATCTTTAATGACGAATTTGCCCTTATTGGTTTGGACGTTGGATTATATATTTGATTATGGATAAATATATTTATCCCCAAAATTTCGTCCCCAAATTTTATCCCCACTACTTCTTTCTATTTTTGGTTACCACCTTCCTTTTAAAACTTTCTATTAGTAGCAAATAAATTATTATTTTCCAAACGGTAAAGCGTCTTTTTAATTCAATAGATGCCAAAACCAACAATTTAAAATTACTGCAAAGTGAAAACTTCTCCGAGTTTCTACAATGATCATTCTCTCTCTCTCTACACGGTTCTCTCATTTCTCTATCCACTAATTAATATTTACAATAAATTCTTATGATCTCATCTTTAATTATGTTGTTTCACTGAGGAAGGTGTTATCATGATCTCACTAGATCGTAACCTTTTTTAATTATTCGAATATGTAAATTCATTGTGTAAGAATTATAATTTTTGACTGTCTCTGTCTTTTTATCTCATGATCATTGTTATTATTTTCATGCATGCATCAAGAGAAAAATATGTCAAAATAATTACTAATCTATTTATTTTTCTTTTATTGTAATTTAAAATTTATAGATGTCTTTATTGTCATTTGTGATTTTTCCTAATCGTTCATGGTATCTAACAATTATCATAATAATCATAATATGTTTACATAGCTGACGTAGATGACTCATTAATGAAATCTAAATAACTCAAATAATTGATATAAATAAATGCTAGAGCAAAAGTGTAAGACACAAGCTATCGTATGCACATGATAGTTATCAGTGTACACATAATTAACATAAATAATTCATTTATAAAATATAAATAACCCACATAATTGATATAAATGGTATTAGAGCGAAAAAATAATTAGTGGGACGTGTCATTTAGTATTGTATTAGCATATGATAATTATTATAAAATGTTCACGTAGTTAATATAAATAATTTATTTATGAGATATAAATAATCGGCTTAATTGATATATATAGTATCAGAGCGAAAGAGCATGTGATGGGGCACACCATTTATTACTATATTAGCATATGACAATTATCTTAATGTTTGCATATTAGATGTAAATAATTTATTTGTGAAACAAATATAATACACATTGTTGGTACAAATAACATTTTCAAAGTATTTTAGACATTAATCTATACTAGATGGTAATAATCAGCTGGTTTGTTATAAATAGAAAGAAAGTTTAGTGTAAACGGTATTGATGGTCAAATTTAGAACTCATACATGTCTTTTATTGTCATTTATAATTTTTCCTAACTGTTAAGGTCTTATAATTTCTTTTTCTTTTCATGATAATTTTTCATATAAATAGATGTAGACTACATGAATTAAATATTTTCTTCATGATAACCGTCATGGTCTGAAGTTTTATATAAATAACTAAAATACATTTCATTTATATTGAGTCTATCACTAGAAATAAGCGCCAGTTGAATAGTGGAGCGGAAGCGGTCATTTGGTCAATTTTTTTTGGGGATTTTACGTGGGGACGAATCTATGGGGATCATTATTAGCCTCCTTTGATTATTTGTCGTCTAAAATATCATTTAAAGAAAAATAAGGCTCCCTACTTATATTAGCCTTTTTTTTTATATATACTTCTTGTATAGGATTTGAATCTACGTTTACCAGTTGTACTAAATTTTGTGATTCTTATCATTTAACTTATTTATCAGCAATCCAGAACCAAGCTCTTTATCAGCCTTAACAAATAAAACGACATAAACAATGGTTCATTAATTTGAAAATTTGTAAAAATTATGAACTAATTGGTCTTAATAATTCTATATATTCATATTTGTTTAATAATTGTTCAACAAGGTCAAATGTTTACATTATTATTCATTTTATGGTCCAACCATGAAAATATTAGGACGGTAAATAAAAAAGAACAAACAATTGTGAATGCGCAGAATATTGAAAAGTACTATTTTTAGATGAGGACAAAAACAATACACTTAATTTATTATGTTAAAAATAAGGTTGGAGATCTCTTGACAAATATTTGTTTTGATAATTTTGACGATCAATCTCAAATAAATTTTTAAAATAAAATATTTTTACAAATATATCCTTAAATTATATATTAATTGTGTTTCAATTTCATTAAATCTGAGTATCATTTGATAATTCATTAAAAATCATTAAATTTAAATGTTGATAATTTTGATGATTTTTGATAAAATACCAAATGACGATTAAATTGCATGAAACTTAAAACACAATCAATTGTAAGTTTAATAATATGTTTATATATTTTTTTCAGTTTTTAATTTTTTATGAATTTATTTAAAATTAATTGTCAAGATTGTGAAAATAAATAGTTATCAAGAATATGAAGATATAGCTCTAAGAAGAATGGACGCTGCCCAAAAGACCACTCTAACTTGAGGATGCACAAGGAAAACAAAGCCCCATTTGCAATCCAAATCAAGATATGCTCGTTATTTTTGTTATGCTCATTTGTTTAGTTTAAATTTATAACAACAACATTGAATGAGTTTGTTCTGTTGTTGAGCGACACTACACAATTGTGTGCTTTCATTATAGCTGTTCCTATAATGCCAATACAATTATATAAGACCTGACAATTTTTGTCCATATATGGAGACAAGAACTGGAATATTTAACAGCACCATAATTTTTTTTTATCTTACATTATTAGTGAGGAGGGCACTGGTCTTGTGAAGGTCTCATGAAGGCAGAGGATAGAGGCGATACACCATACACATAGATTGGCGGAGGGTTTCGTTTCGTCTCGTCTCGTGAGAAATAATAAGGAAATGAATCGTCACTAATCTTCACCAGTTGAAAAGGAAAATAAATCATTCAAAATTGATTTGACAAACACGACGGAATTAAGAAAATGAGAAATGGATATATGCGTGTAATTGGACTATGCAATTTAGATTTTGAATGGACCATGTATTTGAAATAAAATTGTGGAGTGTTTAGTCTAAATATCATAATAATACAAATAAAATTAATAATTTGTACTAATTTAATTATGTGAATTATCGAAAGTGTCAGGCTCTCCAACACCCCTACTTCCGCCCCCTGCAAGAAAGAACAAGCACAAAAGGGTTAAAATTAAGATCTCACAATAAAACACTCTAATCTAATTTAATGATGGATTTGTGAAGTAATTTTGAGGTTAGACCTAGACTTTTTCAAAATTAGCCAACAATGACAGCAAGATTTTCTGCAAGAAAAAGAACTGAGAGATAGATTTTGTCCAAAAATCTGTCATATATATATTGAAACATATTTCTGGACATAAATTGATATAATTGTTAAGATAATTACAACGGTTATGTCACACCTGAAAAATATTGAACGCGTGAACTACCTCACATATATACAATTATTTTAAATCATATATGCATAGTGTTTTAGAAATTATTAAATGATATTAACTAGCATTAATCTATTTATATACTTGTGTCATAAACTCATAATTCTTATTTATTAAATATAATTTCTACCGTACTTACTAGCATACACTCGTATATAGAAATAATCAATTCAATCAACAAAGACAGTTAAACCAAAATCACAAAGTAACTAGCGAAATTAAGGGTCGTAATGTAAACGATCTACATCAGGTTACTACAAAAAAAAAATCAATTAATATGATAGATAAGAAATCTTTGCTTGAAAACATGCATCCCTTAAACGTCGGTCTTTAACTGTCCTTGACCTTTTTCTTGAGTATTTCCAACACTTAACATTAATTTATCCAGAAATAAGTAATTGGTTAATTAAACTAATCCAATGTTTCAATAATATTAATTGATTATATATATGTTTGTAACTTAATTAAATTGTTGCAATTAATCGTTATAGCATCTGCAATTCAGTTAATTGTTATAACTTAATTTCATCTTATTAGCTCTGAGAGTGTACCATGCGTAGTTTCCAATATCTATTTTCATAAAGTACATATGAATCTTAATCACTTACTTAAGCTTCAACCGTCCACTTCATGTTCTTCATATCAAATTAAGAAGCATGTATCATGTATGAGACTCGAGATGGCTTCGCCTGACACCTCTCATATGATGTTTATCAGGATTGCTCAAGCTAAATAATATTCACACAGGAATTTACCATTTCCTCTTGCATATATAATCGGGTATGCAAATATATACATTTTATATACTCCCCCCCCCCCCCCCCCCCCGAAAAACTAAGGTTCCGCCCTCTCTCTCTTGAATCTTGCACCATATATACAATTTTCTACGGCGCGTCACTGCGCTGCAAATATTTGAAGCCGTTAGATGACCATAAAATTCCGTGCACAGAGCTGGCCCATCTAAAAACACGGAACCAGATCTGCTGTTGCGCGGCACGTGGTCCATTCGATCACTTCGAGATTCGTGCTAATTCGAATCTTAAAGTACTAATTCGAATCTCGAAATGATCGAATATATCACGTGCTGCGCCGCACCGTGCCTCGTGACAATGGATTTGGATCCCTAAAAACACCAATCCGTGTTGGACAGCGCATGAGAGGATCTACTTCATTTTCACTTATAGTTTTTAGTGAACTCATGCATGCAAGCACACCTAGGAGAGCAAACGGTCGGATATTATCCAACCGTATTCAGATTTAAATTCGAATAATAATGGATACCAATATTCGGATATGAATTCGGATAGTTATTCCATGAAATACATTTCCACTATACAATTTACGGGAACGAAGGACCATGGTGATGCATATCTCACACGCTGTTACATTATAAAAGATTTCTGACATCGAGTTTATACAGATCCTGATGCACGTTACACTATGCAGGCGTACAACACAACAACAAGAAGGGGTGTAAAATGGATCGGATGTGTCAAGTTTTTTATATATCGTTAATCCGAATTATTATGGTCCGGTTACATTAATTTCAATCCATAATTAATTTATTAATGATAAAAAATTTTGGATACGAATTTCAACTTAGATAGTTAGATTTTACAGATTTGGTGGGTTTCATTTTAAGAAACTTATTGTAAAAAATATAATGAAACAATCAACATAAACTCACTAAAAACAAAAACAAGATATTTTTTTAATTAAAAAAATAAACTTATTAAAATAGTATATTATTAGAGTTAGAGCAGAGTAAATTATTTTAAAGAATGTAATATATAATAAATCAAATTATATATTAAAATTTTACTCAATAATTTTTTAAAATTCATAAACAAATTATAATTATCAAATTATTAAAATTTAATTCATATCTAACTCATTAAAAATCTATATTTTTAAATTGAATTGATGGGATCAATCGAGTTGGGATAAAACTGCAATGGACTTGTACTTCGGAAATTTATATTTAAGTAAAATTAAAATTAAAATTAAATATTGAAGTAAATTATTGATGAAATTTGAGATCTACATTTTATGGATTTAGCATCCATGTGGAGTACTCTCACTCCACGAGATTGCCACCTACGTGGAGTGCTCCCACTCCACGGAATTGCCACCCACATAAAATCAATTTTTTATTTTTTTATTCAATACAATATGAGAGACAAAGAGGAGAAGAAAGCAGGAAATTTAAAGTTCGGTCACTCCACGTAGGTGACAATTTCGTAAAATGGGAGCACTTTACGTGAATGATAATCTCGTAAAATGAAAATACTTTACGTAGATGACAATTTAGTAAAATGTAGATTCTAAATTTTTCACATATAATTTACTTTAATATTTAATTTTCGTTTTATTTTTTATTTAAATATAAAATTTTCGGCTTGTACTCCGAGTAGGATACAAATATGTCCGAGTGGGGAGCACCCCGTTCGTTAAAGGGCAATTCTGAACGAAGGGAGTGTTTGGCACTCAATGGAATAGCAAAAAGTTGGAATTGAATAGCTATTCCGACGAATTAATTTGCCAAACGAATTTTAGACTAAGTAGAAGAGTGCAGAATAGTGCTAATCCGGTATACTAACTTATAGGTGGAATACCGATTAGCTCTCGTCGAATAGCGATTATTGTTTGATTATATTATATTATATTATTATATTATGATTATGATTAAGATTTAGTATTATTATATTATTATATTATATTTATGATTATAATTTATTATTATATTAATATTATGATTATTATTTATTATTATTATTATCATTATATTATTAGTATTAAATTATTATTATCATTATTATATTATCATTACCATTAGTATTATTATATTATTATTATAAATATAATTTTAATATTATATTATTATATTATGAATATAAATATACTTATTTTATTATTATATTATTATGATCAAGATTATTTATTATTATATTATTATATTATGATGATTATGATTATGATTATTAATACTTATTATTATTTTATTATGTTGTATTATATTATTATATGTTGATTATAGTGATGATTAATTTATTATTATATTATTATAATTATAATTATTTTTATGATTATGATTATATTATGATTATATTATTATGATTATGATTATGATTATGGTTATATTATTATGATTATGACTATAATTATTATGATCATGATTATGATTATGATTATTATATTATGATTATATTATTAAAATTATGATTACGTATTATTATTATATTATTATAATTATGATTGTAATTATAATTTTTTATTATTATATTACTATATTATGATTATGTTTATATTTTTATTATATTACTATTATAATATTATTATTTATTATGATTATTTTTATTACTTTATTATTATTTTATTATGTTGTATTATATTATTATATGTTGATTATAGTTATGATTAATTTATTATTATATTATGATAATTATAATTATTTATAATTATTTTTATGATTATGATTATATTTTTATTATTATATTATTATGATTATGATTATGGTTATATTATTATGATTGTGGTTATATTATTATGATTATGACTATAATTATTATTATTATTATCATGATTATGATTATGATTATATTATTAAAATTATGATTACTTATAATTATTATATTATTTTAATTATGATTGTAATTATAATTTTTTATTATTATATTACTATATTATGATTATGTTTATATTTTTATTATATTACTATTATAATATTATTATTTATTATGATTATTTTTTATTACTTCATTATTATTATTATCTAACTATTATGATTATTATTTTACTATTATTATTATTATTATCATCATTATTAGTATCATAATTATTCATATTTTAACTATTCTGAGTAACAACTGCCAAATGATATTTTCGCTCTTCCGAATAGTCAATAATACCACTCTTCTACCACTCTTCCAAAAAAAATACTATTTTATCACTCTTCCAAAATTATTATTCTTCCAAAATTATTCTTTAATTTGTCAAACGGACCGAAGAATTTAAGCTGCTTGGGGAAGGAGGGCGCTGCCCAAAGCAAGCAGTAGTGCAGTACCGGTACGCTAGCATCCGCATAAGCGAACTTTTTTTTTTTTGGTCTCCTGAGACTAAGAGAGAACGAGAGCGGGCTGTGGGCCTCGAGAAAGAAAAAGAAAAGCAAAAAGAAATTTCCCTCCCTCTAATTCCTAAAACCCTCCTTCCTCCTCTCTGCGGCTCTGCCCCTCAGACCTACTCCTCCGCCATCGCTGCTCCCTTGATGGCCTCATCCGCCTGTGGCGCCGAGAGGCCTGTCGCTGGCGTAGAGGTTCCGATACCTGGCAGTGACAAGCTCGACTGGATCTCTCTCACCGTCCCCTCCTCGTCTCCTCCCTCCGCCCCTTTCTCTGACAGCGTGGGCTTCCGCGACCTCGCCGGGTGCCACGTCATCGAAAATAACCCACGGGCGTACATCGTCTGGTAAGCTCTCCTCTATCCTCGTATCGACATTTGCGATCTTTAGCACCCCGAACAAAGTTAAAGGTTTTATTTTGTAAATTTACAGGAGGTTCCACAAAAATATCCCTAATGCGCTAGAACTGTTCGAGATTTTGCCTACCAAGGAGTTCCCTTCCAGTGGATTACGCCTTGTTTTCAAGGATGCGCTCTATCCCTTCGCATTTTTATACAGAAATGAGGTCCGTTATGCCACATTTTTCCTGTTGCCAATCCAATTTCCACAGACTATCCATTTGAGTAGTTGACCAACTTTTCATCCCTTCTGGTTTATTTTTCAGGTCAATAGTGGTTCAAATACTGTATATTCCCTTCTTGCAGTAACAATTTCAGGGTTAGCCTACTTAGTCACTTTGCGGGGCCTATCTTCTTACTCGCCCGGTTCAACACTCTCTGCAAATGACACATTGGAAGTTAGCATTAAAAGTAATTCTCAGCATGGAGAAATTAGTGCTCTTACAGCAACACCAGGATGTCTGGTAATTGGCCGACGAGATGGTTCTATCAGCTGTTACAATATTGGGAAATTAGACCCTAGTTCACCAGGTCCTTTCCTTTTGTTATTCTATACTTTTGTCTCTCTTTCTTCTGTTTCTTTTTAAAGATTGTTAACTTTTTGCTATTGTTTCTTCATTTTGGATAGAATAGCCAGTTCACTAAAATTGTTTTTTTCTTCCACATGTTTTTCTACACTATGGTACTTATCAGTGCAGTTCACATCATCTATTGAAGATAACTATTAAAAGAAGCTCAAAGTGGAAAATTTGTTGAACAACTGAACTTCAAGTGATAATTCAAATTCAAGGGGAAAACTGTAACTTACAGATAAAACACAAGTACTTATGTATGCCATGGTTATTGCAAAGGTGAAGATGTCCTTGATATGGGTGAGATGGCACGGCTAATCTGTAATGTATTCTCCATATCTGATTCTTATGTCAATAACATTAAATCCTTTTGTGAATGATCATAGGATTCTCTTATGAGCTTCGTGATGATGCAGCGATTGGTCGCCTTTTGTGGAATTTTGTGTCTAGGTGCCTTCTTAATATACATATGATTTTTGTATTAATGGAACCTTATTCATATAAAATAGTTTATTCATAATTTTTTTTTTTAAATTTGTTTACAGAGTTAGAGGGGCTGGGGCAGTGGTAGACATGGTGATTAGTGAAGTACATGGAAGAAAGTTGGTTTTTTCTATTCACGAGGACTGTGTATTGCGTGTATGGAATCTATCTAATCGCACAAGACTGCTCTTTCTTAACTTAACTTTATACCAATCTCAAGGCAATTTCCCTTCCCTTTTTTATTTATATAATATTATCTAACAAGAATTCTATTTATGAAGAATGATATATTTTTTATTGTTGTCATTTTGCATTTGGTTTATTGGAGCCTTAAATTTCATAATTGCAGGAGTAAACCTGTCTAAGTTATGTGTCGGATCAGTTGACATGGACAGGGATTTAATTCATATAGCGATTCTATACCAAGGTGCTTCGGTAAGTTAGACATGATCCTTTCTTCCATGTTTCCAAAATTCAATTTGTTGAATTCATTATAATTGAAAACTGTGAAATTGGGTGCAGGACTCTGATGGAATAACTGTGTATAGCTTTGATCTCAGTGCTGAAGAGAAGACTCTATTCAATGATGAACCCTCAGCATATGATATTCCTCTTGGCGAGGTGGTATTTGGCTTTTGGTCTTATTGTTAGTTTTACTAGTCCTTTGTAATTGATTGTGACTAATGGTCTATTGTGATATGTTTCTCTCTTAATTTTTCTAGGGGGAAGCTGTTGATTTTAAAATGAGCTCCTCAAACCTTTGGATACTTAAACAAGTGGGATCAATATCATACGAGTTGATTGAGTTGGATTGTGACACGTAATTTGTTTATTTGTAATTTTAGATTGAAAATTTTCTTAAATCTTAGAGCATTCATTTAAATTGCTGATAACCACATCCAAGTTAAGTCAGAAGTTGTCAGATATGTGCCATAAATCCATCTTCAGGGAATGGGAATGATTTAGAGTTTAGTGGGATTGCTAGGATACTGGAATCTGAGACCTAGTTCTGTTGCAGGCTGTGACATGTCTTATCTTCAGCACTTGGCCAGGTCTTCTGCTGTGCTTTTCCTTTCTGTTATGAGCCAAATTGGTTGCCTTGTTGTTCAAATTAGTTTCTGCATTGGTTTCAGTACCAGAATACTTCCAAAATACACCTGAAATTAAACAGAACTTGGAATTATGGGAGCAACTAAATCTTATATCTAAAACTTATCTAAATTATCCTAAAATCAAGTAATTTGGTCCAGTTTTGGTGTGAAGCCTAGCAAATTATATACGCATTTCATGCTTATTAAAATCCCAGCATCCTTTACAAGGCTTTGAAGACTGCTCAATACTGATGCAATTTGCTTACATTGTTTTTTCTTCACAGCCAGAATTTATGTACTTACATGTTGCAAGAGGAAACAGTTGGTGATCAATTGGTTCAGGATTATGATGTTGGAGATCTGATATGGACATCTGATTCTCTACTCTCCTTCCTCAAGGTATTTTACTTTCTTCCCTTTATTTATACAATAAGCTATTTTTCTAATTATTCTTTTGTTTGTAGGATGATACCTTCAATTTTTTGTCAAGCATATTCCTGCGCAGACTGATCCAACCGGGAGTCTATCAGAGTTTGGCGCTGCGTGAAACTTTCCTAGACTATAAGAAGTTCTTATCTGAGTCACAATATCAGTCGCTCTCTCTGGCCGGAATAAAAAAGGAAATTGTGGGAATTATAGAACGTGAGGTAGTTTTTCCTTTTTTCTGAATTCTTATTATTTCCTTCTTGTCCCAAATTCTTGCAGGATTTTAGTAGGTTCATAGAAGGGACACCTTTTTCCTGTCATATTGGTAATTTCTTTTGGTTGTTACAGGTAGCTAACAAGAATCCAAATCTGAGTGTCCATTATTGGAAGAAATTCTGTTTTCAGTTTTTCCAGCATTGGTGTGAGAACAGCGTCCCGTACGGTTTACTCGTCGACTCAAATAGTGGGGCATTTGGATTAATCCGGAAGGGTTCTCTTTCTCTTTTCCGTCCTCTGGAGAGGGCTGAGCAGCTTGCTTTTGGTTAGTTTGAGGGCTTTGAATTCAATTAATTGATATATATATATATATATATATATAAAGTAAAGATACCGTGAGCTTAAGCTCATGGAGACTTTCCGTGAGCTTAACTCAAAAAGTATATCAAATCATTTCCAAATTTTAATTTATCATCCTCATTAAATTCTTTATATGAAAATCTTGTGGGATGCAAAAATTTAGAGTGTTTTGAGCTTTTTAAGTAACCGTTTTTAATTTTTTAAAATGATGTTCAAGTATTGAATATTATTATTATTTTTAGAGCTGATTTTCAAAAATAAAAAATCACGACTTAAAAAGCTCAAAACACTTCAAATTTTTATAATACTTGATAAATTAAAATTTGGAGATGATTTGATATGTTTTTTGAGCTAAGCTCACGGTATCTTTACTCATATATATATAGAGCAAATCTACGGTGTTCTTAAGCTCACGGAAGGCCTCCGTGAGCTTAGCTCAAAAAGTATATCAAATAATCTCTAAATTTTGATTTTTCACTCTCATTAAATTCTTTATATTGAAATCTCGTGGGGTACAAAAATTTGAGATATTTCGTTTTCTAAGTCACTCTTTTTAATTTTTGAAAATAATGTACAAACATTGAATATTTTATTATTATTTTTAGAGCTATTTTTCAAAAATTGGAAAGAGTGACTTAGAAAACTTGAAATATTCCCAAATTTTTGTACCCCATGAGATTTCAATATGAAGAATTTAATGAAAGTGAAAAAGCAAAATTTGGAGATTATTTGATATACTTTTTGAGCTAAGCTCATGGAGGCCTTCCGTGAGCTTAAGAACACCGTAGATTTGCTCATATAGAGTAAAGATACTGTGAGCTTAAGCTCACGGAGGCCTTCCGTGAGCTTAACTCAAAAAATATATCAAATCATCTCCAAATTTTAATTTATCATACTCATTAAATTCTTTATATGAAAATCTTGTGGGATGTAAAAATTTGGAGTGTTTTGAGCTTTTTAAGTCACCGTTTTTCATTTTTAAAAATGATGTTCAAACATTAAATATTTTATTATTATTTTTAGAGTTGATTTTCAAAAATTAAAAACTATGACTTAAAAAGCTCAAAACACTTCAAATTTTTGCATCCCACAAGATTTTCATATAAAGAATTTAATGAGCATGATAAATTAAAATTTGGAGATGATTTGATATATTTTTTGAGTTAAGCTCACGGAAAGCCTTCGTGAGCTTAAACTCACGGTATCTTTTCTCTCTCTCTCTATATATATATATATTTGCTGTTAACTAATGTTTCATTTTCGCCAGTTAGCACTCTCAAGTTAATGTGTTTTTACTTTTTATTGGTACTTTCTTCGAGCTTTACTTAGGATTGAAGTTCCTTCAATTAGATTTTGTTCAATGTGTTCCCTTTCATGATTGATCATTTTAGGATCACAAGACTGGGTGTGCTGGAAATTATTTGAAAGTTTTTTGAAAGACCTTAAGTTGTTATTGACTCAGCAAACCTATTACTTAATCAATGTAGTCTTTTTCAGGTTCCTCTGAGAATGCTACATCCCACCCGTCTGATAGCTCAATTGAAACCCAAGTTCTTGATGATGTTCTTGCATGCATCAAAAGCATAAGACATCATCTTGGCTGGGTTGGTCCTGCTTTTTACCACGAGTCTATTCTTTCATCAGGTGTATCTTCTGAGGTTATGATCTCTCAGCTAGTGAAATTTCTGGATTCTGGTTTCGGTCCCTCATCTCCTGCTTCTCTGGAAGCCATACTTGGGTCTGATGCCTATTTGGCAAAGAGACAAACAGCCCATAAAAACCAACGGAAGTTCATGATTGAAATACTATTGTCTCTACATAGCCTTCATTCTGGGGCAACCAGCTGGGAAAGGGTGTTAGAGGTCATTGAAAAATACTTGCAATGCCTGAGCCATCCGAGATTTAACACAAGGAGCGTTGAGTTCAAAAGTGGCTATTGCTTGAATCATTCTTTGATGGTTCAGGTGGTGTTGCAAGTAGCTAGAAAAATGTTTGAGGCTGCTTTCAGTGTTCTTCTGTTTCTGGCTTATTTAGTTGAAGTCAGTGGTCAGGTACGTAATTTTTTTTTCAAGGATTTTAAAACTTTTTGTGACATTAATATTTTAATAATTTTTTTATGTTTAGTTTAGAGAATTACTGCGCTGTTTAGGAATCATTGAACAATTATTTGCTTTATTTTATTTAATGGAGGTGATTTTTATTATTGAAGCATTTTCTTGACTAAAAAGAATGTAAATTTACAGGTGTCATTGACACTTGTAGAAGTTGCGAAAATTAGACTTCGGCTGATTCCAATGGTGGAAGAGATACTATTACAGTGGGTTCTTGTCCATTTTGTAGGAACCACTCCCACTACTCGGCCTCCACTTCAAGATTTTAGCTCTCAACTTTCCTCACTTAATATTGGTATTGTCTTTCCGTTTTCCTTCATTGATAGAATTATTTGCACTCAATGACTCATTACAGTACTTCTAGCAATGATTTGTGCTGGTTACAGTGGCATAGATCTGAATAACTCTAAAATCTTTCTTTGTTTATTTTTTGGGCTACCTTGTTGCAGATTTCTGCGATCTTTCATACTTATATATTCTATACTTCTTTGTTCTACTGAAAATTTGAATCAAAGTAATGTGCATTAACTAAATCCACACCTTTTATGAAAGATGAAATCTTTGGCTAAGGTTGATGTTTGCTTATTTATTTTCTTCTTATACAAAATGCAGGTAATGCTGATAAGTTTTCTTTGCGTAAGAAGCTTGGATCCATTCACTTCACACAGGCATGCTTGCTTGATTTTCCAAGCTTAGATGGAGGCCAAAATTCTCCATCTTCATTTCTAAATTTGACCAATTTAACTGACCTGTCAAGGATTTTTATTAGTTCAATCCTATGGGGAAAGAACCACGAAATTTCCTCCTCGCTTTTCTCTGGCCTCATCGCTTACTTAACCCCTATTCTTGTCTGTCATGGCCAGTATGAAGCTGCTGAGGTATATATTTTGATTTACTTATTATGTATATGTTTTGTGACAAATTATGTATGCATGCTTGAATGAGGCTGTGTATAGAAATAGAATAGGCCTTGTTCAGTTGCCGTAGAAGTTCTAAGAGTTAAAATTTAAGTTTGAAGAATAAATTTGAACTCAAGTCTTTGTAACACTGATTTGTTTTGTTTTTTGCATGGAGAACCTCTTGGGTATAATTGATACCTATTTGAGAAACAAGAGGGCAAGCCAAACAGAGCAGAATAGTGATAGTGCATGGTGTGCTCGGCTTCATCTGAGAGGTTTTTGTCTGTTGATGCTGGCTAATACTGAACTTGATTCAGTCTTGAAAGATAAAAAAACCCGTGAATCTATTCGTTGTTTTTTTGGGTAAACTATCTCGTGATGTTTAGCTTTGTAAATTAAAATATTCTTTGATGGTTTTCCAGATTGGAACAATTGATGATTAGTACTGAAGTTGTAATTATTATGTATTCATTTTGTTTGAGCAGAGTTGCATCAGGTCAAGATGCTCCGCAAGCATTGCATAGTTTCTCTTCAGAGACAGGATTCCATCATTCAGGTGAGGCGAGTCGTCCATTTTACTTGAACAGAAGGAGAAAATTTTATCCTACATTGTGAATTTTCACATGTCAGTATATTACTTTATAACTAGTTGTACAGAACTCTCTTAAAATGATTGTCACATAAAAAGCTCTATGACTTGGTTATTTTCTTGAACAATCATAGTATATTGTATTGAATGACAACATGATTTGAACTCAGTACTTTCAAGTCGTACTAGTAAATCAAAGTTGACATACTTGAGTCTCTTATGCTTTGTTTATGTTAGGAGAAGGTGAATCTGTGGCTGTTTGGCGGGTCCATTACTATCAATGGGCTATGCATTTGTTTGAGCAACACTCTATTAGTGAAGGTGCATGTCGCTTTGCACTTGCAGCTCTTGAACAGGTGGATGAGGTGGCAGAAGATGAGTTTAGTGAGCCGATGAGTACTGTTCGAGGCAGGCTCTGGGCTAATGTGTTCAAGTGTAGCTTGGACCTCAAAAGATATGGAGATGCATATTCTGCCATTATATCTAACCCAGACCAGGACAGTAAATTCATTTGCTTGAGGCGTTTCATTATTGTACTTTGTGAGATTGGTGCTACCAAGGTTCGTTTTGTTCTTGGCTTTTCTTATTTCATTTAGCAAGGTTTTAAATTACAATTCACTGTCTGTTGTGAACTTGTGATTGGGGATGCATGCTTACCCAGTCAAAGTTAAGTGGTTACGATCAAAATTATGTAGTATGTACATTGCATCTCCAATGTACTCAAGGAATGTGTATAGATTTTAATGTGTGGATTTAGTGGGATAAATCTTAATTAATACATTTCTGGATAAAAATTCAAACTATTTGTTGTCTCTCCCTGTTTGTTATTGGTTAGTTAATTAATATTATTCTCTTCTGACTCTCTGATTGCAATTAACACATTCTATGAGAGTTTCAATCCTGATTCCACAGTTCAATTTGTTTCCTCTCAAATGTTAACAAAAGTTCGCATAGCCAGTGTCCCACTATACAGTTACAGGGATACTAGCTGTGTTTTCTTATTTTTTTTGGGTACAGTGTTGTAATTAGGGCTTAAAAATGGTATAGCTCTATGATAGCCTGCAATTTACAACATTATTATTTGAAAACAATTTTCATGCACAATAGTCTGCTTCTACTTAACAATTTTCATTTGTTATTTATTTATTTTTCTTAATATGAGGATTTATAGCTAGTTCGGGGCTTAATTTTGACCTTCACACAGTTTTGTTATTTGCTAGAAAGGAGTTCAATTTTGAGCACAGTTCAGGGATTTTAGTTCTGTTCTCACGTTCTTTCTTGGTTGTTGGTAGATGGTCCTTATGGTCAGGGATAACCTAAATTTCCTGATGATTTTTTGCTTTGTGATTTGGTGCTTAAATTTGGGAAAAATATAAGGATCATTCTGTTTTCTTTGGGCAGATTCTTTGTGATGGTGAGATTCCCTTTGTAGGCTTTGTCGATAGGGTTGAGAAGGAGCTCTTTTCCAAGGTATGTATTTCTCAGATTCTGACCCTCTTTCTCAGATATTAATTAAAATTTGTCATAATTTATTTCAGTAAATTAATTGTTGAATAGGCAGAGCGGTCAGATATATCTTCAAAGCCAAACTTGTACAAGGTACTTTATGCATTTGAGGCACAGAGAAACAACTGGAGAAAAGCTGCTGCTTTCATGTACCGATATTCTGTCCGGTTAAAGAAAGAACTCAACATACACATGGGAGAGAGCCGCTATTCTAACTCGTGCATTTCATCTACACTTCAAGATATATTACATGCCTTGTCTACTGCTGTCAATGCTCTGCATCTGGTTGATAATGCCCATGCATGGCTTGATGCATCTCCGAATGAAGTTTGTCCCAGGAATTCCCCTCTAAAGAAACCCCGGAACTGTTCTGTTGAAAACCGTATGTCATACACTCATAGTACTTATATTAGACATAAATTTTGCAATAGGAAACTTCAGGTATGGATGTGAATTTGGTTTGTTTTGACTTTTGACAGTTCCAAACCTAAGTTCATTAAATCCGATTTACAGGGTCTTAAAGGGTGCATCGATGAAATATTTCTGGTTTATTATGCAGTATGCACCAAGAATTAGTATGCAAATTCAACAGACTTGCAAATTTATTATGCAGATCCAACCATTAGGATGTTAGGAAGTATAATTATCTCATAATATAAGTCTATTTTATGCCTTTTCCTCAGTGGCTGTTTCTGGTTTGGATCCGAAGCAGCAATGCTTAAAACATTGTGTGGATCTAGATGAGCTTGAGAAGGAATATGTAATTACATCAGCTCAGTATCTGCTTAGTCTCAGAGATAATACATTCAAATTATCAGGTACTGATTTGGTTTTTGAATATGTAGTAAAGTAGTTTCTAGTATTGAACAAAAGGAAGTGGCTGAAAAGAAAACATGGAACATAACACATAATATTAAGATTACTTGTGATGCAGGAACCCGGACTTTATCAAATTTGGTGGATGTTCTAATTCATGAAAATTTGTATGAGGCTGCTTTTACTATTATATTGAAGTTCTGGAAGGGTTCAGCTATGAAAAGGTGTTTTTTCCTAATTAAAATAAGGTTTCAATTTTCAAATGTCTTTTAAGTAAACTCCATTATTATGAAACTAAATGCCTTTTGAATATTAGGGAACTGGAAAGTGCTTTTGTTTCTATAGCACAGGATTGCTGTCCCAATAGTACTCAGAAGGAATCCACCAGGTAAGATTTCTGTTATTTTAAGTGAAAAAGGCTTCTTGTGGAGTCGTAATTATCAAGACAGTGAACATTTGTGATTCTTGTGGAGTTATAGTTATCAACTTGCCTGCTTTTGATTGATGACTGTTTAATGAGATGCACAAATCCTGCTGTCAGGCCGGACGTGGCAAGTAGAGTTCTACTGTTGTCAACAGAGGAGAGTAGGGACAATAACATGGAAAGTAGCACTGTTTCTATCCAGTTCAAGGGAAGTGGACAGTGGGAAGCTCTTGAATACTATCTCGTAATTACTTCTCCAGTTCTTTGCATGCTTTAATTTCTCCTTTCGTTGTTGAGGAACAGCCAACAGAATGATTTTTTTGTTCAAACTATCAGTGATGACTTGTCTCTCCAAACAACTTTAGTTGCATAAAATTGTTTACTGTAGCATTAATTGTTACAAATTTATAGTGGTATTATTTTTGGGAGTTCCATTCAGTTGGATTACATTTGTTTCTTCAGGAGAGCTACAGAAAACTGCATCCTCGTTTGCCTGTAGTTGTTGCTGAGACACTTCTTCACACTGATCCTTATATTGAGCTCCCACTTTGGCTTATTCATATGTTCAAGGTACTTATTCTAGCTGAAAAGTGCCCTGGGAGTTTTGTTCCATTGTATTACTGTAATCTCTTCTACATTTGATTTGATAAAATTACATCTAGTCATCAGGTGATAGTGTTGCAATGCAAGATTAGCAGATCTCCTCTCCTAATCTGTTGGGTCAATTGGCTCAATATTTCTCAATAGCCAAACTCAGTTATTAATTCATGTTTGACTTGAACCACAAGCTTAGTACAGTTGGTAACAAATCTCATCTCTTTACGGAGTGATGTAGTTTGAAGTCCTGACAAAGACATGAAAGTAATATTGCTGGAGCTAATGGGAGCCCCCCCCCCCCCCCAAAAAAAAAAAAAAATCATGTTTGACTTGTTTAATGTTAATAAAAATATGGACTGATTTGGGGCAGATTGGACCAAAGAAATAGTTTTATTGTGGATATGTTTATTCACAAATGCCTACATTAGGGAGGAAGGAATGCAAAATCATGGGGCATGACCGGTCAAGAATCTGATGCGGCCACATTGTTTAGGCTTTATGTAAACTATGGGCGATATACGGAAGCCACAAACTTACTGCTTGAGTACTTGGAGACTCATGCCACATTGGTATGTTTGATTACTGAACATCTTATACCTCAAGAACACCTGTGTACTTTTGTAAATTAATATCGTGAATTCATGCGGTTACTTGTGCAGAGGCCTGGTGATGTTATTAATAGGAAAAAGATGTCTGCTGTATGGTTTCCTTACACGGCAATACGGCAGTTGTGGTGCGATTTGGAGGAGATGCAAAATACTGGTCACAGTGTGGAGCAATGCAATCAGCTCAGGAACTTGTTGGGTCAAAGTTTAGCCATACATCTCAAGCAGGTATTATCCTGTCAGAGGCGAAAGCACACATTGTCTCTGTACAATTATGAGTTTCTCCATCTTCAAATATGCAAATATATTACTTGTGTTATTTTGGTTTTTACAGATAAAGTTGGATTCAGAAGATGTATTGTCTACTATACCCGAGCAAGAAATATAAAGCATAATCGAGCAGACTGCATTTTAATATCACTTAACCGGAGTATTACCCACACGTTTGCCTATGATATTGTTTGAGTTCGTTATTTTTATTATTATTATAGTGGGACTCCAGATAATGTTCCATCACCAGTAAGTATTGCGATTGATCAGATCATACAATGGCGGTTGTGCTAGCAGTTCCTTTATACAAGCTGGGCCCACAATTTCGTTTCCCAGGAATGCTTGATTACAAGTGTTATAGTGAATGTTTGATGCATGGTAAACAGATTAGCTTCGCAAAGGTTTGTTATAAAATCTTGTGAACATTATGGGGTGTTTCTGGGAAATTATTAATTTTGTAAAATTAAAGCGACTCAATAGCACTAATAGGTCCCAATCTCAAAATATTATTTTGGAGCAAAGTAAAACGCCAAGTAGAATCCAAATTGGCAAAATGTATGTACTTGATTTAGCCCTTGAAAATATATACTAACAACACAAGAAATTTACAAAAAAAAAATGATACTTAGAAAGGTCCTGCCGTCCTGGTCACCAATCACAAGTTAACAACCATGGTGGAAAATAGAGGTCATCTATTCTTTTGCTTGTCGACATGCTCTATCTAGTTTTAGGTGTGTGAATGTCAGAATTTTAACCCAAGGTGGTAATTATTACTATACATAGTAAAATTTGGAGAATTTTTTTTTATACCCCAACTTCTATATTTTATTCTATACCCTAACTATCTTAATTAATCTAACTATTTTTAATTGTTATTTGATTATTCAATTTAGATTTGAAAAAAAAATGAAAAAATATGGGTCACGTTCTTGACTCGTTTGAATCAAAGCTTCAATGGTATTTTCCTCATCTTTGAGAGTTATTCTTTATATTATATATCGTTGGAAAGTTAGTGATGAGGAGAACACAATGAGCTAAATTATACATTAAATTGATTAATGATTTGGAAGAAATCAAGGGAGAAAGTATTTCGATTAGAAATTTGGTTGGAGCGATTTAGTGCGAGTAAATCTCAATTGATTGATCAAATATTATTTCTAGGCCAAGGAGATGATATGTGAAACTTTAATCAAGTGTTATAATATTCTAAGTGTTTGAATTATCATTTTACTTCTCACGCACAAAGAGAATGTATTGAAACTCAAAATTTAAAACTCGGTTGATCAAGAAGTGAAACTAAATCAATTTATGGGAGATAATATAGAATTTGAGTATTCATTCGAATGAATTTATTGAGAGATATGAGAGAAAATAAGAAATATATTTTGTTACACTAAATATATGTGTGTCAGACTAGTATAATAGATATGAATACTTAATTATATTAGGTATAAAGTATTATTATACAAACTATAAAGACTTAATCATTATATTGAGAATTGAGATTGAAGGAACATTAACACAAAACTAATAAAGATTATATTATTTGTACTAATGAAAATTAAAACTAAATTATAAATTATATTTTGAATGATATATTAAAATAAATTTTAGTCAGTAATTGAAATGTGTGTGTAATATATATTTTAATTTGTTTGTAATAGTGAAAATTAAGACTAAACTATAAATTATATTTTTAATGATATATTAAGATGTGTTATAATAGATATTTAGACTTATTTGCATTAAATATTAAACTTATTTTTATCATATAATTATTTTACAAATATTATTTTTTGTTACATATCTATTATATATTGTTCATAATATTATGACTTAATGATATGAGATATAAAGATAATTTTTATTATTTATTAAGATTATTTTTTATAAATATAAATTATAAGCTCTTAAGATATTAAAAAAAATACTAAATATAAATTTATCAATTGTAAAACATTAGTTAAGATAATATCTATATTTAGAAAATATTATTAAATTTTAAATCTTTTAAAGTTAAATATGACTTATTAATAAGCATTAAGAATTTAATTGTTAAGTCTTAAGATGAGAACAATTAAGTATAGAGATTTGACTTTAGGAGTGTTTGATAAATATTTTTTGAATTATATATTATTCAAAGTTAAAAGTAAGATTTATGTTAATATATATTAAGACATCAGATGAATGATTTTAAGACTTTTAATGCTAAATTTTAAGATTTTATTTATGAAAGTTTATTTTAGGTAAAGTTTATTAAGACTTTATTTATTAATTGTTACATTAGATATAAATATTTGATTTAAAAATGTTTAATAAATATTCAAGATTTTTATATCCTTTAAATCTGAAAAAGATTTATAACATTATGTATTAAGACATCATATGACAACCCTTAAGACTTTAAATATTAGATATTAAGATTTTGAATATTGTCTATAGAACGGTCTAGAGAGTTTCAAAATAGCTGTTATTGTTTAGTGAACAGTTTGAGTTTGACTTCACCGGGTGGTTGTTTCCGTCTTTGTGTAACAGCAGATATTATATCCTTATTCTTATCGACTTATTCAAGATAGAAATTTATTTGTATAACTCTTTTTGATATTCAAACAAGAGAGTAAACCATTATTGTTGACTTAAGTTTTAAGACATTATAGTTTAAAGATACAGACTTGTTCATATTCTGATGACCGTTCAAATATAAATTTGAAGTTCAAAATTATGACATATAATATTGGGAATTAAGACGTTATTTTTTGTGTGTTAAAACTTGAAACATTTGATTTTAGCACATTAAATTTTAGATATATAGACTTGTCCATATTCTGATGGATGCTTAAATATAAATTTTAAGTTCAAAATATGATTTGTAATATTAAATATTAAGATGTCGTATTTCTCGTGCTAAGACTTGATATATTCAGTTTTAAAATAATAAGGTTTAAGTATAAATACTTATCAATATTCTGATTATCGTTCAAATATAAATTTTAGTTTAAAATATAATTTATAATATTAGATATTAAAATATTTTATAATATTAAATATTAAGACGTTATATTTCCCTTATTTAAAATTGAGATATTCAGTTTTAAAACATTGAGATTCATATATAAATATTTATATTTTAATTGTCGTCTAAATATAAATTTTAAGTTTAAAATATGATTTAATATATTAGATATTAAGATTTTATTTTTTTAATATTAAAACTTAAAATTTTTGATATTAAGACTTCGATGATTTTCTGCAGCCGTATGGTTTGTTGATGTTCGAAAATATGATCAACGATTTTTTCAGTTAGAGTATAAATTAGAGGACAATCTAAGATACTATAGTTGATCTCTAAAATTTAATACCGATATATATTCAGAATCAGACCGAGTAACAGATTTTAATTAACCGAGCCCCTCTTTTCGCGCATCGCGTTCATAGCATAATGGAAGTATCCTGGTAGGTCAACGTGACGCAGCTTGGCAATGGTAGCGGAAAGAAACACCGAAAATAAACTAATAGAGCTCTCCTGTAGCATAAACCTCGTCATATAACTCCTATTACTTCGAATTTCGTGAAATGTGGGCCAGATTCTCGCAATTTGATTCGGAAGTCCGTTGAGGATCACGTCTACCGTGATATTGGCCAACCCAACAATTCTTCCTGGTACACTGGCGCGCACGAAGTTTGATCCGTGGAGATCAGAATTGGAATTGGGGCAGGGGGGGAGAGACGCACAGAGAGGCGTAAGAGAAGCATCGGAGATCTCGTCCGTTGTCATCTCAGCGTACGTAATTTTCTCGCAGCCCTCATTTACTCCCCGCATTTTGTCCTCCGTATCAATTCTCGCGTATAATGATCTAGCGAGCTCGATTCCTTTTAACTTAGTTAGAGGTGAACTTCATTGACTCGAATTGACCGATCTATTATTTTCGATAATAGGCTGTAAATACGAACTTGCACTTTAAATAGGTAGTGGTCGTTGATTCGATAATTTTGAATGAAGTTTAGTTAGAATTATCAGATAACGTGCTGAAAATGATTATCCAGCCAAAATGAGCCATGTTTCTTGTCGTACAGCTTTGGTTCTGAACTTCTGATGTGCATTGTCGTTCAGCTGAAAATGTGTTAATTTTATTTTGTTTTTTTGGGTTGCATTTGTGAGAATCTGAGCTGGTTAGCTTCTTTGAGGTGGTCATCTCGAGCACACAAGATTGCATAGTCGGTACACATACAGTTTGTTCATCAATGGTTTGTGAGACAAATAGAATTTTTGTCCCATTGCATTCTGCAAATAGGCAACTTTTACTTGAGTATCATAAATGGTGTCCACAAGAGAGAATATTTCTTTATCAGTAAGAATGTGGTTCTTTATCAGTAAGAATGTGGGTCGCAGGAATGACTAAAATTACTTGCTTGGATCTGTTTGGAAAATTTTAATGTAGTAATTAAAAATGGGAGTGGTCTAAGGAGGGTATTACCAGCAGTTGGGACGCTATGCTATTTCTTCCATGGCTTGAGAGCTAGGTCCGCCAGCCAGTCAAACACTACAAGAAGATTATTGCCAATATCTTCCCTCTCACCCTGGTTAGAATCTTAATGTTTTAATTAGAGTTAGTTCATGTTTCCTTTTAAAGAAGTAGAAGGAGATGAAACTTAGTACAATCTAATTTCAAAATTTCCTAGGATGAAGGACCAAATGATAGAATGATCGGTAAATTGTGTGAATATGTTTCCAAAAACCCAATGCGCATCCCAAAGGTATTCTTCTATGACATGATATTTTAGTTTATAAAAAAAAGCATGTACAAACTAAATTTTTCTTTGAGATGGATCAGATAACGATTTAATACTATGGTATTTCAAGATAGAAGTACATATTTTCATTATTTGCCCGTATTATTTTCCTGAACAGATAACCTACTATCTGGAGCAGAGATGTTACAAGGAAAATAGAAATGGGGCAATTTGGCTATGTCAACATTATCATGACCATTTATCTCAGATTATTTTTTTTGAGTAGCAAGCCAAAATCCTACTAGTTTTCATTAAATAAGAAAAATGATATGTACAACAATAAGACATGTAAGGCTGATCCTAAACAATGCTATAATCTTTAGTACTAAAGCTAATGTCTGAATTTTATATCCTAGTCCTCCATTTATATACACATCAAGCAACCTAGACCACTGCTATGATCTCATAAATTCGCCCAAAGGATTGCGTCCTCTATGATCTGCATGAGTAGTCTTTCCGTAAGCTGATGGATGGTTTGGAATATGCATCGATTTCGTTCCTTCCATATGTTCCAGCATGCGTCTGCTATTAGTCGGGTCTGATTGCCGTCCTCCTGTGCTAATTTGTGTAGTCGTTGCGGGAGCAATGATATTGTTGTCAGCGGGGTTGCATTTGCTGGCATAATGTCGCACCATATTCTTCTTGCGCAGCTGCATTTGAGAAATAGGTGATCTGCATCTTTGTTGGTGGTTTGGGAACACAGTACACAAGTATTGCCACATAGCCAATTTCGCTTGCGTAAGTTGGCATTTGTGAGGAGGCGATTCCTAGCCAAAAGCCATAGAAAGATTTTGACCTTGCTAGCTATTTGTAGTTTCCATGAAATGTCAGGGTATGCTTGTTTGATGCCTCAGTTGGTGATGAATGCGTATGTCGATTTTGACGAGTGACATCCGCTGCGTGTTAGCGTCAATGGCGATATTTGACTCTGGTTTACTGTTGACGTGCAGGACTGAAATAGTGGTAGCAACGATTGGAGGTCTTGGAGGAAGTAGAATGGTGAATTGTTGGGGATGGTTGATAGGTCCTGAAGGGACTGGATTCCTAGTTGCAATCTTAGATGGTCAGACCACAGGGAGTATGGATCCATATGTATGGTCCATAGCCATCGAAGAAGTAGGGAGTCATTCTGAGCACGTAGGTCTATGATACCTAATCTTCCCATCTTCTTGGGTATTGTGAGGGAACCCCAACTAATAAGGCAGTGCCCTCCCGAAAAAGATTCTTTGCCCCTCCAGAGGAATTTTTGTGTGATAGTGATGATTCTGTCTATGACGCTTTGTGGTAGGCGGAAAACTTGCATATAGTAAATGGGAAGGGCATTTTGAATTGAGTTCAAAAGAACCGCTCTACCGGCCATGGATAGTGGCACGTCTTCTGTTATGTGTTGAAGCCTACTTTCCACCGTTGAGATTAATGGACGAAATAGCTCCATAGTAGGTTTCTTATACATGAGTGGGAGTCCAAGGTATGTTATGGGTAATTGCAATTGTTGGCAACCTAACAAGGAAGCTACTGTCGCAATATGTCGAGTGAGGACGGCTACGGGTACAAACCCGCTCTTATGGATATTTATGTGCAATCCTGACATGTTTGCGAAGTTATTAAGGAGATCCATAATGGACGTGAGGTTTTGTGGGTGGGCTGGTGTAAATATGATCGTGTCGTCAGTTCGTAGTGAACTGTAGTAATTCTGTTTTTGATTCTGGGTTTTGCACCAAGTTTGGTTGGTATTTCGTGATAAGTTCTTGGAGGGTTTCGACGGTTAAAATGAAAAACATAGGTGATAGCGGATCACCCTGTCTTAAGCCTTTCCGATGAAAGAATGACCGGCCCTCGTGGCCATTTATGCGAACTGCCGATGATGATGATATGAATAGATTGTGTAGCCATGAAATCCATCGTTCCGGGGATTACTTACCACGCATCAATTCCAGTAAGTAATGTCACGAGATTATATCAAAGGTTTTCCTAAAATCAATTTTGAGGAGAACTGATGGTATTTTGCTACTGTGCAGGAAGGAGAGGGTCTGCCTAGCCACTAAGAAGGTTTCAGTTATTCTGCGTCCATGCACAAAGGCAGTATTTTTTTTGGAAATTGGGTGCGAAAGGATTTTGCCAGCTTGCACAACAGCAGGGTGATGAAGAAGACTCCTGTCTCCGTGCTGCTGCATTGAAGGCTCTCTCTTCTTTGGTGCTATGTTATCCTTCGTTGTCCCTTTTAACTTGAAAAAAATATTTCAGTCCTGGCTTGGTCATTTTGCATGCACTTGCTTGGTTGCAAATTTGTGGTTATTGTATTCTAATGTTAATTTTGGAATGATCAGATTTGGTATATGGGCGGGCATTCTCATATCTCATTAGATTTTTACAATGTAAGCAAGATCTTGCTTTAATTATATTCCCTTAAGAGTACTACTGTTCCACATTGATCATCATAAGAATCCTCAACCTTTAAATAGGTTGAATAGTGGTTCCGTAGGCTGTTCCACATTGCTTTAATTCTGTAGGTGCTTTGCCTGCATCTCATCACCGCTCCCTGTTTTACTCTGGCAACTTCCATGATCGTGTTTTCTTCAAGAGCTTTCAATGTCCCCACACTCATTCCTATCATAAAATGTTCTCTCAATGACAAAACGGTAAATACTCAGCTTCCTATCCCATTCATCCTGGTTCTAAATTTCTCTCCTCCTCTGTTGATCTCTCATATATATATATATATATATATATTTCTGAATGCTAGATGGATCAATTCCTGTATTTACTTGAAGATAAGAAGCTACAGGATGTGAAACCAGCACCTGGTATGGGACCTCATTATGGTTCAGAAGAGGATGAAAGCAATGCATTGTGATCTCTTTCTTCTGTAGAGCTGACTGAGAGTCAATCAATTGAGTCCATGGCCAATATAATTGTCAATTCAGCGGTTGACTTACCCGATGTAACCTTTTATTTCTTCTCCAGTTTAGAGAAATAGCCTGTCCAGTAGCCATATTTGTGTCATTTGTAGAAACCTTTTCCAAATTTATATCATTGTAGAAATTAAGAGAAGAACTTAATGTGTATTGTCATTGTTCTTTTATAAGGAATAGATTGCTAAAAGACTTCTCGCCTGATGACCTGTGCCCACTGAATATACAACATATAGAGTTGCTGGCACCCAATCAACTATCATCAGGAGCAGATATGGAAACTGTTTCTCAACATGAGGTAGTGCTTATTTGCTTTAATAAATTATAAAGGCATTACTAGCCTGAGCTCACCTTTTACTTTCTTAAATGATAGACTTATAATTAATTATATCTTTGAATAAACTTTCATGTACAGGTTATGCCTGCTACTAAATTTACAATTGATGAAGATGACCTGTTTGGTGATGCATTTGATAATTTGGCGAATCGTGAATTGATACTAGTCAATGACACATCAAATCTTCTGACACCCAACCAAATTTTGGATTCAGTAATATCTCTTTCCCCCCTCTTCCCCTCACCCTGAAAGCTTTGGTAGTGGTTGTCAAGGATTTATTAACAGAAAAACACAGTTAACATGTAACTTACTTTATGCTTCCCGGATTTATTTTCAGGCAGTAGAAACACCTTGGGAGGTGGGGACATTGTTAGGTGAATGAGCACAAGAGTTAGGGTTTAATGAAGTGACAAGCCACTGCGATGCATTTTTTTTCAGGAAGCAACAGAAAATGTCTACTCTTATGGACTTTTCTGACAAACGTGATGCTTCATCCTATCTCTCAACTTCAATCTCCAATCATCAAAGAGTTGAATCTTCATCTTCAATTAGTGATCCTTCACAACAGGTATAACAGAGGCTCATAAAATTGCAGGAGCTGATGCTCTATTGATGCTAATTTGGGCAAATATAGACAAATAGTTGCACAGTCTCAGCTGTGTTCTAAAACTCCAGTAACCAATCAAATTTATAACCCTTAAAAGAAAATAATAAATAGCAAAAACTTTCCGAATGAATTAAAATTTGGTCACCGAGGAGATTTTAATATAAAGATTATTTTGAAATGTTTGGATTGTCCATTTGGGTTTCTCAACACGAGATAGATGCATAAAGTACATGACACATGGTGCTTTATAAAGAAAATTAGCATACATATCTCTCTCTGTGTATATATATATATATAGAGAGAGTAAATATATATACATACGTATATACAGAGAGAGTGAGGCTATGATACTTCGTGAAGTATAAAATCTCTCGTATTTCACATCCGTATCTCCAATTTAAAAGTCCAAATGATCGATCTAAACTGTTGAATATGATCTTCATATTGATATATCTTTGGAATTCAAATTTTTACATTTTTTATGAACTTTTTCTACTTTTTAGATAAGTGAAAAATCGCTAGTATTGAATGATGTAGAAATCATTAGATTAACAAACTTTATACTCATCGAAAAAATAGCAAAAAATTAAAAAAAAAATGTAAAATTTGATCTTTAAAGATATTTCAATATGAAAATCACGTTCAACGTTTGGGTCAGCCATTTAGACTTTCAAATTCGAGATACGGACGTGAAGTGTGGGAGATTTTGTACTGGGGTTGTTATTAGCCAATTAATTTAACTTACAAGTTTGTCAAAAATGCATTATACAAATCCATTCCTCCAGGGAAATTTAGAAAGATACATACAAGATTTACCTCATTCTCATTGGAAGAACAATACACTAGATGCACAAATTTTCAGGCTTCCAGTTTCAAGTCCGTATGATAATTTCCTAAGATCTGCAGCATGTTGATCAGTTCTTGCATTTTTCCTTTTTTTTTATTTGATAACTTATACATCCATGAGCAGTTTCTATTTGTACAAATGCTGGAGCCTGGAGTTGCTTAGTATGAAGGCAGGATATACCAACTTTTCTCGTCTCCCTCACGCTTCCCCTATATCTGTCATTTCTTCTGTTTCTTTCTTTTTTCTTTTTCCCCCTTCCAAATATGCCCCTATATTTGTATGCCATATAGGTTGCTGGCAATTTGTTATTGGTTGGCAATTAATGGGATTTCAGTTTAATTTTGTATTATTCTTTCTTAGGGAAAGAATGCTCCGATTAAAATGGGTGTATATAGTGCACGGTATCTGAAGCTTTACTTGTCAATTTTACTATGTAGTTGAAGCTCCGGAATTGCTTTCTTTCTTCCTTCTGCATGGATATTGGTTTTTTCTGTTGCTCTCAATGGTTTTCTTTTGAAGTAGCAGGCAGGGCGCCTACTATAATTTCATTAAACAAAGAAAAATGTTTTACACGTCGGTGTGTGATCGACCCTACCTTTCTTATTGGTTTTAACCTGGTTTCTAATGCAAAAGCTTGGCATTTATCTGTACATTGAAAATCTCGTTTTTTAAGCTCATCCTTTACTGGATAATTGCTGAATCACAGATCGGAAAAGAGCAAAATTTTCCATAATAATTTGTTTATCAAAATATTTGATGCCAAAAATGTTTATATATTGGATTTCCTATTTTTGCTGTTCAATGTTATTAAATTCTCATATCACATTAATTTCCTATCATCTATCTTTTAGAAAATAGATTTATATCTATCGTTCAATATAATAAATCTAAAAAAGCTCATTCATACAAGTTCAAGTCGTGAAATAACTGAGCCCATTCAAGTCCAATTCGGCACCAATATTTTTGAGATAGAATAATCACACTAATTTTGAGATAGAATAATCACACTAATTTGCTCTATACATTTGCCATTTGTTTTTACGGTCCGAGAAATGAACGAATTAATTTATCTAACAAAGTCGTGATAACTGAGAACAATGTAATAATTACATTTTCATCATCTGCTTATATAAGTTTGACAGGGCGCTGGAGTCACAGCATTGAACAGACCCATGTAACCAAAAAGGAAAAAGAAAAAAAAAAGAAAGAATCTCTCCAATTACTTTTTTCCTCTCTCTAATAAAAAAAAAAAATCTTTTCACTAAATTTAGCATATATGCCACTTCATGCACTGCACTGAATATGTTTTTTTTTGACACAATTCCGAGATCTAAGTTATAGAAAAACAGTTGATGCCATATTTGTTCTGAGCTAGAGGCCTGTAATCCTCAAAACTAAATCACTAACTAATTCATTGTGGCAAGTCCTAGTTCAAACCATATTTAGCAACATAGTTAATATTTTTAGTTTTTTCAACAATCAAGACGAACAACCTACCCTTCCCCTCTCCTCTTTTAATTTCGCCAATTCTCTATGCATAGCCTACATGTTCAAATTCATCTAAAGCCTTTTTTGTTTGCCTTACTAATTAATCCAACTGTGCCAATTTCTGTAACACAAAGCATCACCAATCCCCAATAATTCATTCCTCCAATACTTAATTTGAAATCTGAGTTTTCAACGACTGAAATGGGGCGCTATTGGAATATGCTCAAATGTAGCTCAAAAAAGAGGCGAACATCTGATGTTAATGCCTCTCGGTTGTTAGTCGACAATGCTCGTGCTGAGTTGGAAGTTCCAAAGAAACATTTTGCAGTCTGCGTCGGTGCAAATGCAAAGCAATTTGTGGTGCCTGTGAGTTATATCTCCATCCCGTCGTTCCGAGCGTTGATGGACAAGTCTGTTGAGGAATTTGGGTCCCAACGTCATGCGCCCCTGCTGCTTCCATGCGACGAGGAGGCATTTGAGGAACTACTACTGAATTTGGAGCGACCTCCAAAATCTAGATTGTTGACGTTGTGATGAAATGAGAAGAGATATAACTAGTATTAGTTTCCATCGTGTCCTACTATGGAGCATGCATGTTTGGAGCTTCATCTTGGAAAAGTTGTAGTATCCAGTAGTACTTTTAGCAGCAAATCTTGGAAGTAATTTTCGAAAAGGTTTGTACTGTTTTCATGGAGATTTATTATTCTGCCATTCCGTTTGAAATTTTTGTGGAGATTTCCGCAAACGCGGAATTCATGGGAGTATTTAGTGAAGAATATTTCTATTCAGTCGAACCAAAGAGGTGTTTCTTCTTTCATCTTTTTTTCCTAATTTTATTTTCAAATTTATGGGATATGAAGATGTGTGTGCCTGTATTTCTGTAATTTTCCTTTCTTTCTTTATCTTGTACTGTTTTATTTATTCAATGAAATTTAGTAGGCATGAGTCCACTATTTCAATTTTCTTTTCCAAATATACTATTCCAAACTTTTTCCTTCCAAAAAGCTTCGTTGCCAATTCTGCATTAATTGACAGAACTCTTTTGTAACTGAATAGTGTATTTATCCCTTCAATTTTTTTTCCTAAAAATCTTTTTTCTTCATAGATTTGAGTGCCTCCTTCTGATTTGCCCTGTTGAGATCAAATTTCTGGACCAGATACAGTACATATAAAGGAAAATTTAACTAACGAAAGGAAACAGAACAGTAATTGCACCTGTTATTTGCAAAATTACAAATCTTGGTCTTTATTCTAAACAAAAAAGAGCGCTTTTTCCCCACTCTCCATTCAACCTTTCTCATTTTCCAATCTTATCTGTTTTTTCATTGATTTGACCTGATTAGATTGGAGAAAAAGATGAGCAGAAAGGGAAAAAATCTTCTACAAACTTAACGTAATTTGCTAGCATCTAAATCTAGCTTTATGAAAAAGAAAAACCAGAAGAAATACATGAGCTCAACTAGATCTACACACAGACTTCTGAAGCCGATACTGTGCACTAATCCTATCAACCTCCATGGAACAGTAAACAATAGAACCAAACCCATTCTTTTTCTTCATCACAAATTGCAACACGCTTTCAAACACTGAAACGTCACATGGGATCCTCAAGATCCCTTCTTGCTCAAAGCCAAACTCCTCTTCTGCCTCCCTCAGCAAATCAACAAATGCCACGTGGTTCAGGCACTCAGTAGGGACCACGAAACGTTTCATCTGCTCCCCTACGCATACCGCAAAGCATCCCTTGGGAACAGAGGTGGAGATGCTGATTTTCGAAGCAATTGCAAATCTCTTCCATTTCTTTAGGAGCTGATGGAGCCTCACTATATCTGTCATCTTGTTGTATATGTGATCCATTAATTGTTGCTTCCGACGACCTTCCCTTCCTTCTCCAGATCTCTCTCTCTCTCTCTCGCGTGAGTTTTGTCCAAGATGGTGCAGTGCAACATAACAGGCTTGGATTTATAGAAAAATAAGGGTTCTGGGTTTTTGGAGCTTAAAACTAGAAACCTACGTCTTTTTTGCATAATTTTATGAGAAAATCTTTTTCTGTCCGCATCCTTCATCCTTTCAGCGCTCATTTCATATTAAATATGACGCTAGTGCTTTCTTATAAAATTGTATAAAGATATATTTAAAGTGTACTTAACACTTTGAGATTATATCTTCCAAGCTTTTTATGAGAAAATATGATATTTTCTTATAAAATTGTTTAATTTTGTACTTCGTATGAGAAAATAATATTTTGTGAAGTTTAATTTTTTTTCGTATTATTCAGTAAATAATTGAAAAAAACCGCATACTCTAAATAATCACATATAAATGATATTTAAATGTCCAGAACGCATATTTAAATATCTAAATATGAAATCTAAATATCTAGATATTATACTTAAATACTCGAACACATATCTAAATACCCAGAACAAATATTTAAATACCCAAAATACATCTCTAAATACCTAAATAAGAAATCTAAATACCTATATATTATACTTAAATACCCAAAACGCATATCTAAATACCTAGATATTATACTTAAATACCAAGAACACATATCTAAATACCCTGAACGCATATCTAAATACGTAAATAAGAAATCTAAATACCTAGAATACATATCTAAATACCCAAAACACATATCTAAATACCTAAGGAAGAAATATAAATACCTAAATATTGTATCTAAATACTTATAATAGATAATTAAATATGCATGATATATATAACAATAACTAACATAAATAAATCACATTATATAAAAACAGAAATTTAAATACTTATATTTTTTTAAATATTGTGATTAGTCTGCGATGTTGAAGTATTTTTTAAAGATGTCAAGTTGCCGCCCTTTGGAAATTATTTATTTTTGTGATATTTTAATTTTGTTTTCCAAATCATAATAAATCTAAATAAGTAAAAATATCTAAATACCTAGATATTATATCTAAATACTCAGAACACATATCTAAATACATAAGTAAAAAATTTAAATACCTAGATAATAAATCTAATACCCAGGACACATATATAAATACCCAGAACACATATCTAAATACATAAAGAAGAAATCTAAATACATAAGGAAGAAATCTAAATACCTAAAATATATATCTAAATACCCAGGATAAATATCTAAACACCCAGAACACATATCTAAATACCCCAAACACATATCTAAATACCCAAACACATATCTAAATACCCAAAATAAATATCTAAATACCCATAACACATATGTAAATATCCAAAATATAAATCTAAACACCTAAATATTATATCTAATTATATATAATATATTATTATACATGCATGACACATATCTCAATAATTAACATAAGTAATTATATTAAAATAGAAATCTAAATATCTATAATTTTTTAAAATACTACTTATATATATAAATACATGTACAATATATTACATAGAACACGAGATTGACAGTCCGGAAATTATAAATTATCACGTGCGCTTTTGCGCTAATAGTTTGTACGCGGCGATTAATAATCACGTGCGCGCGAAAAAGAAAAGTTCGTTAAGCCAGGGGAGAAACTAAGGTAGGTGTCAGCCGGCGCCTGAGCACCCCCATCGGTTCACTGAAAAATAAATATCATACAGTAAAAAATAATTTTTTTTTACCCAAACATTCTATTTATTTGAACCGGGCACCCACTATCGATTGTTTTTGGTTTTGCGAAATTTTCTGAAAATGAAAAATGATTTGCGAGAATGATTTTTTGAGAGATTATAGCTGGATACATAGTCGCGTCCTAATTTTATTTTGAATTCGAGAACTTGACGCAGAGGTCAACACTAACGACTTAATTGAGAAATTTTGATACTTAACGACTAGCATTTGTATCGAAGTTACGTCGCCGAAATTGTTTTGAGGTGGCATCAGAGTGATCTAGTTCAACACGTTTGATTTGTCGGTAAATTAAGTCGATTTGAATGATTTGATCGCTTAAGTACAAACTTCTCTCGTTGTATATGATGTATAGTTATTTTTGAAGGAACCAGTTAATGTCTCGAGCAAAATTAGTCTCAAGTCTCATTTTAAGTGTTGGATTAACATATAAATTAAAATAAAATATGAGATAAAAAATAAGTTTGATTAAATTGATGAAATAAGACAAATTCAACGGTTGAAATAAAATTTGAGAATAATTTTAGTCCAATACCTTGGGACGTTAACCAGTTTCATTTTTGAAAACTTTAAAGCCTTTTTCTAACACTATAACTAGGCTCTTCCTCCAAAAAAAAAAAACACAATATAACTAGGCAGAGGAAATGCTGGTCAATTTTGGAACTTTTATCCTTGTAAGACAAATTCTAAGAAACTAAATTAAGTTAATTTAGATGTAGTTTGGAAGTGGTAATGTAATGATGCACTAGATTAATTAAAAATGCTATTACACCTTCATGCGCATGATTTCATTACATATATATGTTAGTAGAAATATTATGGCTCAAACATAATCACTTGTTACTCGTCGATCACACATCTTCAAGGAGAGTAATGAAGCCACCTTTCAATTGTAAATGTATTAGAGCTCGTAATAAAGCGCTACTTATGGTTATAGAATTATTCAATAGTGAAGCCTGAGGAAATTAAGAGGGAACTAAATAATTTTAATTAAACGTACTAATTGAGTAAGAGGGGTCATTTTATAACTCAAATAAATTTTGGCTCAGAAAAACAATAGTATTTCAATTATTTTTAATATTGAAAACTGAGTGAATTATTTATAAGGGGATTGGACCATTTTTTCCTTATTAATTGGTGATTATAGCATAATTTTTTTATTATCCCATAACCATAGCAATTAAATCAAATTCTTAATACATAAAGAGGATTAAGCTTCCAATCTTTTTTAAAATGCCACATCATCAATTTTCTCCACCATTGATTTTGTTTAAATCTTTTCATCTTCTTGAAACTAAGGATTTATATAAAATAGTTTCTCTCTCCTCATTTAAAATAATGTATATAATATATTTAAGGTGAAACTTAACTCTTAAAATGATCTAATTTTTTATATGATCATTTATAGATTATTATGTATTTAATTATATTATTTATTATTATAATTATCATTATTACTTATCATTTAAAAATATCGTGTCCAATTTTTTTAATGTAAAATTTTATATTATTAATTATTTATTTGAGAAAAAGCGAAATCCTAATTTAAGCTCTAGTTTAAGTAATAGCCACTGGAGCCGGAGCCTACATGGTGCCCCAGCTAGTGCATTTTTCATATCCTCTCCGGTTAAATCCTCAACCTCAAATGGTTCTATTATTTTTAATTCATTATATGAATTATAATTACATTTTCAATTTCAAATTTGAGTCATATCATATTATCAGACTAACTTTTGACGAGTCATTAATGGATAAATTGAATATGGTTGAATATATGTATATGGGTTAACCTACAGTAGGATTAAGAAGTATAAAAAAACTTCTACAAATCAGAATATTTTGCCAATTTGTAATTTTTAAGGAGCATACATTTAAAAAGACATCCTTTCAGCTTCAGCGTGCATTTTGTTCCGTAGTCCCATGTGGACGTACAGCATACAAGGCCTTATCTTGGTTAGTGTAATTTGCATGAGTTGACAACTGCAATCTGGATCAAAATTGTAGGTATCCCATTAGTACTAGGGTGTCATGAAGTTAGATAGTTATTATTAAGATTTTTGTGTGTGTGGTAAATATAGTAAATAAAAGAGCAAAATGGTAGGAGTACTTCCGAGTTAAATCTCGGTCTCAGTTTGTTTTCTATTTGTTTGTTTATTGTTTTTAATAGATTTTAATAATTTATATAGTTTGATTATTATATGATTTTTTTTTTGGTTTAGCTTTTTTTAAAATGTTTATTTAATTATCTTGTTATGTATAATTATATAATTACATTCATTAAGAGATAAATTTATAATGTTATAAATAACATTAAGAGATAAATTTATAATGTTATAAATAAACAAAAAAACATAATATGAAATAATAATAAAAGATATAATATAACAATGATTAAACATAATGTCAAATAATATTTAAAATATTATAAAATAAGAAAAGTAAATTGTTCTCATAATTTTAATAATAAAACATTAACACTACTACATTAAAGATAATAAATTATATTTTGCTTGAACGTTGGCTCTAGATTGGAAGTCCGCTGATATGATATTTTATTTCATCCATAATTATTGAAATGTGTATCTTTCTTCTCCCGCCTTTGTTGATTTTGCTGGATCTGACTTGATGACCAGATTGTTGTACATCGATCAATATCATTTGTTGTTATAACTACGCCAATGATGACACCATAAGTTGACGTAATTCTTAATGCTATAATATAAACTAATGTACTGAGTGTTATACAGCCTTCTAAATGAATAAATTACAAGTAAGTGATTGCATGAAATACTAGTCAATTGTAGTTTCTGACATATATAATTATCAACTTTCAAGCCAGCTAATTCAACATCATATTTCTTTTCACCTCTATATCTCCAATCTAGTGGTACGATATAATAAGTTCTCCCTTTCATCATCATGATGTTTTATCAATTTCATAATTTTTTTATAGAAGATCAAATCTTGGACGTCCAAGCTGCTACAATTTCTCAGTTCTTATAGTATCACTCAATACATTTGTGTCATGTGTTTTCGACAATAATACATATAAAAAATTATCTGACAATCTTGAACATATTATTCTATATATATATTATTGTTGGTTAATGAAATAACTCATGTCTATCCATTTTCTCTATTCAATCACGATCAATCACGACCCTGTTCCTGTTGAAGATCATTAGATTCCAACATCTCTTTTTCAAGCATCTCAATTTGCGACAGCTTTATTTTTTAGCATCATCCAACAACAAGCAGAAGCATGCCAAACAATGTACAACTTCGTGTGTGGGCCATATTTTTCCTACAATTCCCCTAAAATATATATAAACCTCAACACAATCAAAGATAAATTACAATAAATAAATTCAAATGATAGAGCCGTATGCATTTAGAAACATTGTCAAGAAAACCATCCCTTAGAAGTTGCTTTCATGTAATTGAGCTTCTGAAACTAGGGCCTCACGCTCAGCCTCCACCTGGGCATACTGGAGATGAGTATCTTTCACTCTTTTCTTTCGATTCTGCTTCTGATGCTGCTATTTTACCTTCACTGCTGACCAATAGTAAAGGAATATGTAAGCATTTGAGAAAATAGGCAACTGTTTTTTTGGAACCATTTGAGCTTTTGTACCTTATGTTGTCTATTTTTTGGAAGCAGAAATAATATTTCTAAATGCACAAATAATAACCAACAACTCTCAAATTTGTATTTAGGTTTTTCACATTATTGTAATAAATATAGAGAAAATAGACAACTGTTATAGGTAGGATTATGCCAATTGGAAAAATGACAAATGCTCAATAGCCATTTTTCTTTTAACATTATGCATCATTCTTACATCAGTCATTTTCCTTAAGTAGCTTATATTATTGTGGCTTAATAAGGATTCTTCACTGCAGGTTACTAAGAACTTTGTTCCAATGGATAAGAGCTGGGTGAACCTTGATAGGCGAACAAATGATTATGTAAAAGGCATGAAGGATTTTGTTGCATTAGCTTTTGCTAAGGTAGCTCGAGCAAACACAATCCGTTGCCTTTGTACTGTGTGTAAAAATGTACTTTTCAAAACACGTGCTGTGGTAGAGTTCCATTTGGTAAAAAATGGTATGGATGAGAGCTATAAAATATGGACATTACATGGGGAGGATCCTGATGATACAAATACGACAGAAGATTTAGAGCATGAACACTTGGATGATTTAGAGCAGGAGAACTTGGATGATTCAGATGCATTTGAGATGGTGCAAACAATGCTTGCAGGTGAAAACTTGGATAATTATAACTTTGGAGGGGAAAATTCTGGTGATGAAAATTTTAGTGACAATGAAGATCCAAATCCAGAGGCGAAGAAGTTCTTCAGATTGCTTCATGATGCCAAACAAGAATTGTATCCGAATTGTAAAAAGGTTACGAAATTGTCATTCATCATTAGATTATTTCAACTAAAATGCTTGCATGGGTGGAGTGATAATGCTTGTGAAGGGGTACTTGAATTGGTTAGGCTTTTGCTTCCAGATGGACATTGTGTTCCTGACTCATTGTATAAGTGTCGGAAGATTACACGAGATTTAGGTCTTGCATATGAGAAAATAGATGCTTGTGTCAATGATTGTGTCCTCTTTCGAAATGAGTATGCTAACTTAGATAAGTGTCCGACATGTTTAACACCCAGGTGGAAAATAAATATTGAAAATCACAATAGCCAAGATAGTAGAAATGCAAACCGCAAACATGGTAGGGTTGCTCAGAAGGTACTTAGATATTTTCCTATTACTCCTCGATTACAAAGGTTATTTATGACTGAGGAGGTTTCTATTAGCATGAGATGGCATCATGATGGTCGCATTAATGACGGAGTTTTGAGACATCCCGCTGATTCACCAGCATGGAAAAAAATAGATGAAATTTATCCATTATTTGCATCAGATCCACGTAATGTCCGCCTCGGCCTTGCAACTGATGGATTCAATCCGTTTGGAGCTTTTAATGTCAAATATAGTGTTTGGCCAATAGTGCTTATTCCTTATAATCTGCCGCCATGGTTATGCATGAAACAACCATTTTGGATACTATCAATGATCATTCCTGGACCAAAATCACCAGGTAATGACATTGATGTATATTTACAACCTCTAATAGATGACTTGAAACAATTATGGGAACATGGTGCACTAACATATGATGTGGTAACGAAGGGGAATTTTATTTTGCGTGCTATTGTTATGTGGACCATCAACGATTATCCTGCATATGCAATGACATCCGGATGGAGCACAAAAGGAAAACTGGCTTGTGCTCCTTGCAACAAAGACACGTCCTCTCTTAGACTAAAGCATGGACATAAAGAATGTTATATGGGTCATCGTCGGTTCTTACGTCGCTATCACCCTTGGCGTAATAACAAAGATGTTTTTGATGGCAAGACTGAGCATAGGGGACCACCTCAACCTTTGACGGGAGATCAGATTATTGAACAGTTAAATTCTTTTGCACAAGTGAAATTTGGAAAGACTCCTGGAAAGAGGAATAGAAGACAACAACAAACCTTATATAATTGGAGGAAGAAAAGCATTTTCTTTGAGCTACCTTATTGGAAAACGTTGTTGCTCCGCCACAACCTTGATATGATGCACATAGAGAAGAATGTTTGTGAGACGGGAATGGGGACTTTGTGCAATATTGAAGGAAAATCTAAGGATACATTAAACACACGTCTTGATTTGAGAGATTTGGGAATAAGAAAAGATCTTCATCCTTACAAGGAAGGTGACAAGTATATTTATTCTATAGCTTGTTATACCTTAAGTAAAGAGGAGAAAATGTTATTATGCAAATTTTTGAAAGAAGTAAAAATGCCTGATGGGTATGCATCAAATATAAGGCGATGCATACAGGTGGAAGAGTGCACCATTAGTGGTCTTAAAACACACGATTGCCATGTTATTTTTCAGCAATTACTTCCACTTGCCATTCGGGAATTACTCCCTAAAAAAGTAAGCCAACCCTTGATTGAACTAAGCAAATATTTTCTGAAATTGTGTTCAAAGGAACTTTATGTCGAAGAATTAGATGAGCTGAGTCGTCAAATAGGTGTAATTTTGTGCAAACTTGAGCAGATTTTTCCGCCAGCATTTTTCACTGTAATGGTACACTTACCAATTCATTTAGCACATGAAGCAAAGTTGGCAGGGCCTGTGATATATCGATGGATGTACATGGTTGAACGATTTTTGCGAACACTGAAAGGTTATGTGAAGAACAAAGCTCATCCAGAGGGATCTATAGCAGAAGGATATATAATTGAGGAGTGTATGACATTTTGTAGCCGATTCATGAAGGACATTGACACCAAATTGACTCGTCCACAACGTCATGCAACCGTACCACGAACTGAGCCGCCATTTGAATTAGGTCTGTTTGGGTCAGTGGAAGGTAATCAACAAGGATGTCAGCTGGTTACACTTAGCAAAGAAGAGCTATGTCAAGTACATTATTATGTTTTGACTAATTGTGAAGGAATTTCTCTCTGGATTGAGTGAGTCAATTGATGTACTATGTTCTTCTATTGATTAGCACTGGTTTTTATTTTTTTAATTTTATTAATGAAATTTTATTATTATTTTTTATTTTCAGCAAACATAAGGAAGAGCTTGCCAGTTCAAATCCACGAAGCATTCAAAAGCGACATAGGGAAGGTTTTGGTGAATGGTTTCAAAATAAAGTATGTCAACTTATTTAATTATTTTCAACTATAAATTTGTTTTGTTGATGGATTACTAATTTGTATGTTTTAATAATGATAGATCACGCTTTTACAAAATGATTATGAGGGACAAGCGGCTGATCACATGATTTCACTAGCTTGTGGTCCAGATCCTCGAGTACGTGCTTATAGTCGGTATTCCATCAATGGATTTTTATTTCGAACAAAAGAGGCTGAGGAAAATTTAACTACACAAAATAGCGGTGTTGTTGTGAGTAGTGATGCATCAACTAGTTCCATTGATTGGTATGGTGTAATTGAAAAGATCATTGTTTTGGAGTACATGGGGAAAAGAGAAGTGATTTTGTTCAAGTGTGATTGGTTTGAGAAAATACAACAAGGCAGATGTAGGGGCAGAAGCTACAAAATAGATGAATATGGTTATGTAGATATTGATGTGTCACGATTTTATTATCAAAATGATCCCTACATCTTGGGAAACCAAGCAGAACAAGTTTTTTACGTGAAAAATGCTAAAAGACCCAACTGGTGCACAGTTGTGAGAACAAAACCAAGAAATCTATATGCTATGCCTATTAGGGATGTATCTAGAACTGAGGGAAGAGAAGATAATACAAATGATGGCATAGGAGACATTATGAATTTATGTAGAGATGATATTGAGAGAGTCAGTGTCAATGTTGATGTTGTAGAAAATATCATCCGAGAAAATAATGTTGAAACTTTAAGTGATAGTGAAAGTGAAAGTGAAACTGATAGTGATGGTTTAGTTTATTCTGATAGTGATGATATAGAGCCATGAATGTAAGAGAGAAACAATTGTGTAACATTATTTTTTCAATGAAATAAAATAAAGGAGGGAGGATTGAGGGAGTGTTGTGTTATTTACTCTTATATTTTATCGACAACATTTATAAAATAATTAAACATATTTATCCTCTAATTTTCACCTTTTTCTGATCATTAGAAATAATGTTATAGCTCTTTTAATCTCACCAACTCAAGAAATTAGGAAAAGTCAAACTGTGGTCAGCAAAAAACATAAGAGAAGTCATTACTTCCAGTTTACGCCTAGCAAACACCTATTTTGGTTATTTCTCTTTCTTTTCAAATAAAAAGATGCTAAATTTGGAAGTACCTTAATTTTAGACACAAACGCACATTTTCCTTATCTAGTTGTCAGATTAGTGTTCAAATAATGAGTTTAGAGAAGTAATGTACCTTGGATGGACCTTATTTTGTCCCTTTGTAACCATCATCTAGCACATCTACGTCACTTCTGGTTTGGATTCAAGCTGCCGGGCACTGCTGCTGGTGCATCTAACTATATGGAGGTCATTAATAAGGTGTTGGCATTGATGGTCTCAAGTTGAAGCACATAAATGAGCCTCCGTGCTAGATCTAGTAGTAAATCTTTCACTGTCATGGACATTAAAATCTAGTAAGAATCGAGACTGTATTTTCTTTTAAACTTTAATTATTCATTGCTTCCCTGAATGAAGAACAAAAATAGTGCTTGTGCAACATCTAGTTTTGCCTTTTTTTCATAATATTAAATACCAAGTGCATTAAAAGAAAAATAAAAATTTCTAACTTTAGCTATGAAAGAAGGATTTGGTCCGCCAAAAAGCATACTAGTTTTATTACAATATTATTTTATATTCATTTTTTCTCATCTGCATAAGGTTGGGGCACCAAGTTACCTTGTTATAAATTTAATGTAAAATAAGAAAATTACTTACCAGTTGCCTTTGCAGCCACTATTTCTTAACAAATATCAGTAATAAACAGGATTTGGGATTCATTGTCAACTCCAACATTTTGTGCTGTCTCCAAATAACTACGAGTCTCTTTTTTGTTACTGCATATCAGAACATGAGTAATGCCTAATATACACAATACAAGCTTAATATTTGAATAAACATCATGTTTTTTGCCCATCTGCCACATAGATACAAAGATCACTACCTTTTACCACTAAAAGAAATAAATTAAACATGTCTGGTCCTGTACCCCCATATCAAAGAATTCAGGATGCTAATCTTTATTTTAACAAAAGCATCACAAGGCTTACCCAACTGTTGCACCGAAGAAATCACAAAGATATTTCCTAATTTTATTTGAAAAGACTAAATTAGAAAAGACCTACAGAATACAATTTTTCCATCCCAATAAGCAAGTGGCAAGTGTGCTACTAAGCAAGAAAACACTAATGTCAAAATTGGCAAAAAATATCTTGTCCCCACTTTTGAGCACAACTTTTTTTCAGATTTCATAATGCCTGTAGAGTAATATTAATATTTTGTTGGTCCCTCCAGAAGTGTGTGAAAAGCAAAATAACATGCAGCTTCCTTGAAAAGCTAATTCTTAGCCCTTCATTTATTGATATATTAAAATATTATTCTTATGTTCATAATATTGAATCTATAAGGGCTTTCTCGTAATAAATAATCTCTTTATGCATGAATTCTCTTCACCCCTTTTATTTCTCTTATAAATTAAAAGAGTTCACCAAGCTAAACAGCATCAATTTATCAAACAATTTATTTTAGAACTTTTAGTACAAAAATTGGAATCACAGGAAATTTTTTTTTGCTTGTATCATAAAATGAAATCCACTGCACAGTTCATCAGTTGGAAATAGAGGCTTATTGCTTTATCAGCCTGTAACTCTGAAAAGACTAAATTACCTTGCTTTATGCACATTTCCTTGTTCTTGAGTTGGCTTCTTGTTATCTGACCAAATGTGAAAGAAGTTAATTACTTTAAATGCTTATATGTATAATTACTTTTAAGTCATTTTCTGTTGGGCTAATCAGTTATTTAATTTATTAAGGGAGGGAGGCCTCAGTAAATATTTAAAATGAAAAATTTCGTACAAGCCAGAAAAAGCAGGTTCACCTGCAAAAGTCAGAATCTTCTCCCCATAAATCAGAAAAAGGGAGCATGATTCTAATAGGGTTGAGGACAAACTTTCTAATTTGGAGTGCTGCTAAAGTCAATATTGAAATCGTCAATCAGAGTAAACCTTGCATTGGCTTAATCAATACCCCTGCAAACCACATACCTCATCCTTGGCGCAACCTTGACTTGACTCTTCAGTAGCTCGCTCCTCTTTCTCCTGCTCCAAGCTTTTAATCCTTAAGGAGCACTATCCAAACTAATTAGAAAGGTTATGCTGATAGTGGGGAAACGCTAGTTAGATTCATTTAATTCTTCGAGCACGCTGCTAGGAATCAGGGAGAATGAAGCGACAAAAAAGTGAACAAGCTGTGATTTTAAAGAGATTTAGGGGAGACGAAGTCAATGCGGAGAGAGGCGAAGGGAGAGAGAAGAGTAAGACGGAGAGAGATGGAGTCACAGCGACAAACCAGAGAGAGAGGCGGACATAAGGGGTTTCTTGTCGGCACAACGGGGAGGAGTGGAGCGGAGCTGGGAAGAGATGAAAAGAGGGGAGATGAATTGGCGATCTGGTTTCGCTTCGTCGCATTAGCGAATACTATTCGTCGCCAGAAAAAATTTTCGGGCATCCACTAATATCAGATGCGATACAATTAATTAGTTGCAAGAAGGAGTTTTAATTGCAACATGCAAAGTCCGAAGCGACATGGTTCATCTAATGCATCTAATTAGTGTCTTTGTTGTAATATTTTGTTGCGATAGTGTCAATTTGGCGTAGTGACCGAGCCACTAATAAAAGATCAATACACGATATTTTATTCCTGTCCTAGTTCGAGACTGGAGAAAATAAGATGCAGTTCTAATTCATAAAATTGAATTAGATCCGGTTTTTATAAAAAGCGGTTATAATTCAATTTTATGAATTAGAACCGGTTTTTATAAAACCGGTTCTAAAACAAAAAATTTTAGAACTGATTTTGTTAAAATCGGTTTTAATTAAATCAAATAGAACCGGTTATTATAAAACCGGTTTTAATAAAAAAACTTATAACCGGTTGTTATACAAAACCGGTTCTAATAATTTTAATAAAATTTATAAATATGCCACTGTCACCTTTTAACACTCATTTTTTAAAAAATCGGTTCTAAATAGGCGGTTCTAAATCAATTTTTTCTGGTAGTGTTTTTTCTTTAAATTTTGAACTCCTATTTATTTTGATTACCATTTGTCCCAATCTGTGGGGTGTGGACCTATCAACTAATAATTTGCAACAAAACTGTCTTAAATATAAAAAAATTAAAGAGAAGAGAGCTGTTGGGCATTTTCTTTTCATATAGAAAATTTATAGAACAGCGTCTAAAAGAAATGATTATTACATTTATTTTTTTTATATAAAATTAGTTTTCTTCTGTTCCTCACAGATGTCGTAAATCTGTACAGTTTATTAATTTTAATTATTTTTGTTTGAAATATATTTGAAAACTCATTATCAAGATTGACAAAATAATAACAGTCAAATAACACTACCAGAAAAAATTCTTTTAGAACCAGTTATATAAAGTATCTAGCACCATTTATACAACCGGTGCTAAAGGTATGCAGTTCTAAATGTTATAAAAATCGACTTTAAAAAGGGGTGCTAGGAGATGCATTTAGAATCAGTTTTTATTTAATAACCGGTTCTAAATTGATTTATTTAGAGCTAGTTATTATACAAAATTGACTTTAAAGACTCTAAAAAACCAGTTCTAAATCAATCTTTAGAAGCTTTTATTTAAAAAAATCGGCTATAATTAACAGACTATATTTTATTTACAAAAAATGGTCTAATTAATAAAATTGAATTAAAGCCGGCTATTTCAAAAAGCCGGCTCTAAAACTTTTTTATTATTTATGATTTATTTTTTTATTATTTATGATTTAGAGCATTTTTTAAAATAACCGACTCTAAAACTTGATTTTAAACAAGTTATTTAAAAAATCAGCTCTAAAATCTTTTTTTTGTTATTTATGAATTAGAACGATGTATTGTTTTTATTGTGCATTTACAATAAAAATCAATAGTTCTTATTTGTTATTTTATTTTTTTGAATTAGTTTCTCTAAATTTTGATTAAATAGTTTGAATCAACAGATCATAACCATTAACTAATAAAATATATTTCAATAATAAAATAATTACAAACAATTTACATACTAAGAAAATTTTGATAAATTTCCTATCTATACAATTTCTAACAAAAAACAGAAAAAAATAGAAAACCACAGTAAAAAACTTCAAATGCATTTTTGAGAGTTAAAACGAGGTTTTTTCGTCCTTAAAATGACCGTAATGGCGATAGCAGTTAACCATGTAGATCTCGTCGTTAGCTTTCCATGGCTACATAGAATGCCTCAATCGGAGTTTCCTATCAAAAGTTATGGCCGTTTAAACTTGAGATGGTCGAATTTCGGTTTTAATTTTTTCATTCTTTCCTCTTTTTTTCTCCTCTTTCTCTGTCCCTCACTTCTCTTTTATATATGAAATAGGGAGGATGAAGAGTGATAATCCGTGGGATTTAGATTTTTGAATTTTAGTTTTTGGATCGTCGGATCGTAATGAACGAACATTAGATTGAAAAATATAGCAATCCGTGAGAGTAAAAAAACTGAAATTCCATTGGTTGATTTCTTTAGAGTCGATTATTAGCTAAAAATGGTTCTAAAATTTTAGAGGCGTTTAGATCTGGTTTTATAAAAAAATGGTGCTAACTATTATAAAATTCAATGTTTAGAGCCATTTTTATAAAAATACGGTGCTAACTATAATGTTTAGAGACGATTTTAACTCATCTTACAAACAATACTCTTATCATTAGAATCTATTATTTTATAAAAATTGATTCTAAAATATTTCACTGAAATTACCACCGTGCCATTCAACCCTTTTAGAATCGGTTTTCTATATAACCGATGTTAAATGAACGTTTCTAAAAGTTTTTTTTTGCGGTAGTGTAACCCTTTTCTCATATTATATATCTTTATATTATATTAAGAAAAGTGTTATATTTAACATCTAAGTTGATGTTATATGTATCTGTATTAAGAAGCAAAGTGCTTGTTACTTAATTTTTATTTGTTTAGCAACCATAAAAATATCATTACGAATATTTTTTGTTGAATAAGTAAAAGTATAAAATTTAGGTTTTAATTCCTCGGAAGTAATAAGATAAATAATGTCAACGATCTCAGCTAAAAAAATTGTGACAATTGTATTATAATCCTCCCCATTATTTAACATATCCCTAACATTTGGCAACAAAATGGCCATATCTATTATAAGAAAAAAATCAGTAAAATTTAATATACTAATGTTGGATTGCTTAGATTTAGTATCTAATTAAAAATGATATGCACAAATTTTCAAACGGAGTTCATGATAGTTTGACTCTAAATCCATCACTTGACGTGCTTCCACGAGTACTAATAAATATTTTAAAAATAACGTTAAAAGACCGATTGCAAGCGCACAACCTGTCGTCTAGTATGTTATTGGGTGTCAAATTCACAAGAAGCGGGATTTAAGTATCAAATTTATTTCTTTTAATTATCTAAGCAATCAATTTTTTGATTTTCAGATTTTAATTAATTAAATTCTAAAATTAACCTAATTAAAACAATAAAAGATGAGAATTCAAATATTTTTGGTATTCTTAGGATTTTGGTATACAAATTACTAGGGGTTATTGGTATTCATTTAACTAATATTACACTTTTATAATTTCTTTGTGCTTTTCTAATCCAATAGTGATATTTATCCATTAAGTTTCATGATTATCCTAAATATATTTTAGTAATTTATTTTCTCCTTTCGGTACTTCAATAAATCATTCAAATAAATCTAGGTTCCACCCTAGGAATGAATTTCTCCTTTCGGTACTTCACTTATTTTTACGCGATCTTGTGTTGTCAGGTCTCAAATTACTATCTTTCGATCTCTAATTCAAGTCCTAATTATAAAACTGTTTGTGTGATTAAGTTATTCTTTTCGGTTACCAATCTAACGTGGCCATTCATTGAGAGGTATTTGCAATTCAATCAACCTGCATCATACAAATAATTAAGCAATTTAAATCATAAGATATACAAAGATCAAATAAAAGTAACAATACTGATTAAACTAAACCAATAATATAGTAATTTATCATATGTCTAATTCTAGGAAAATAAGTTTAGCCACGCATGACACTAAAAACACAATATATAAACTACGAATCCATTACAACAAATTAAAAGAAGAGTAAAAGAAAGGGTTGCTAAAACCGAAATGCTGCTTCACCCTAGGCACATCCCCTTCTCAGAACTCTCCAAAAGCTCTAGCCGAAAATCCCCTTCCAGAGATAGTTCTAAAAGTGCAGCGAGAGAGAGAATCTGATATGGAATGGAATAATTTTCCCCTTTATTCTTGCCCATCTATTTCTGCAATTCCCTTTCTTTTTCTGCTGCTAGCTGTCTCTCCCTAATAAAAAAAAACTTGATCTCTTTCTTTTTTCCTCCTTAGCACCTCTTCATTGATGTATTTATTCACCAATTAATTAGAGTTGAAATCTCTATTTGAAAATAAGGGATCTCCGTTCATGCACGCAACTGTTTTTCGGTCAAATTTGCAGTTTGTGTCTTCTCACTGCTGAGAGTTTCGTTGAGAGTCTTGGCAGGGCAAAATTTCGCTTTTTGTCTCTAACTTCTTCAGAAAAGCCTGAAAATTGATAAAATCCAAAACACGACAGTAACAAATTCCAAAAGTAAATCAAAGACTAAAATCAACATGATTTAAATAAATTGAATGAGTTTTTGAGTTTGTGTAAATATTATATAAAATGAGCATCTATCATCATTCATATCATCATTCACGTGAAGCACTATTTTTTTGGAGATTAGCATAACAAATGATTCAAGTTATAAGAAATTAATATTTTTATTCAAATATCGAAAAATTGAAGACTGAATAGTCAATCTAATCTAAATTGCCAAATACAATATCCTACATATTGAAATACAATAGAACAACGTATTGGAGTCACCTTGCAGACAGAGAATTCCGGAAGAGCTTGTATTTGACCATCTCACTCAATTGGTGTTTAGAAAACCAAATTATTCTATCTAAAAGAAGAGACAAGAGCTCATTCTCATTGTTCAGCTTATGCATCAAGTACTTGGGCTCCTATCAGAGTAGGACTGGAAACCAAAGGTTCCAAGTTTAGACTTTAGACCGCTCATAGTTCTACACATGAGAGAGGCCATCAGAATGGTACCCGAATTCATTTACGATCCTGAAGACTCATTGCACTTCTGCTCTGGTCGACGTTGGCACGTTGCCATTCTGCTTAACAAATTTATTAGTTTTGTTATTTATTTATTATTATTTTTTGCAACTCAAATAAAATTATTATTTTTTTTAAAAAAATATGAAAAATGGTAAGAAAACTCTAAATTAATAAAATTTGACATTTCGTAAGATTTCAAAAATGATGTTTATGAATTATAAGAGAGAGGTTTAATTAAAAGAGAGAAAATTAATAAGAAGTTTAATTGCATTACTTGACTTAATATGGAGTACAAATGATTGATTTTTGTTAGTTATATGGAGTACAAATGACCTATTTATAACAAAAATGAATTCTCTAAAAGAAATTCTAACATAAATAAATCATTCCTAAAATATTCCACATAAGAAATACGAAAATCCTTTGTCCTTAATATAGCATGCAAATTCTTGCCTGCTATATCATGACCGATTCTACAGTCATAATTGGTATTCTTGTATTGTATTTTTATATTTTTAATAGACATTGTCAATTTGAAAACTAACTCATTTAATTTGAATAACGATAAATATTATACAAAATAAATTGAATTATAAGTCATTAATTTGAATATTAAATTATCTAACGTAAATATTAGAGCGATTATGATGGAAATGAGAAACTTCGTGATTAAAATGAATTCATCCTGCTGGGAACCTAATGGAGAGTACTGGTATCGAAAAAGATCCTGCTAGATCTAAAGCTGCACATGGCCAGCACGATATTTCAAACATGAAATGACAGGAAAGGTTTTTTTTTTTTTTTTTTTTTTTCAGATTGTTCTGGTAGGAAAGTTGGTCAGGGAATCAAGGAGATTTCACAATGATTATCGTGAGGATAAAAATTTACGACATTAAATTTTGAAGTAACGATGAAACAAAAATAGTATGAAAATGAGTAAACGATTTATGACTCGGTATTAGATGATTGATTGTATCTTTTATTTTATATTTCACATGATCCGGCTAATTACATTTTAACTTAATCAAAATTATTTTATAAAGACAACCAAAATTTGCTTATGGTTCCCTTAACTATAGCAAACAAATTATTGAATTACAATACTTCAATTCTTCTGATCTTTTTCATAATTAAAAGAGAATAAGGTATTTGAGACATCTGATTTTATGTTTTCAGATTATGTTTCATTTCTAGTCTACCTCAATTTATTTGAAATTAAAATTTTGTTGTTGTTGTTGAAAAAAAAAGGTGTCATCCTCGGTTCTTTAAAAAAAAAACTCTGATTGAGATGTTTATTCTGTGCTTCCTGACACACAATGTCAAGTTATTAGGTTTTAAAATAAGTAGGAGCAATTTTTAGATCCAAACCTTTGATTCAGACAATGTTTTCTACGTGAAATTTCGTAGAAGTTTGAAATTAAAAACAAAATTTCTTTTATAAATGTTTTGAATTAGAATGACCTAATTTCACATTCATAAAGGAAAAAAAAAATACATGTTTTGCTTGGCGTATCCGTGAATTTCTGCAATTTTTTTAGAAAATCTTCGAGCAACGCTACAACGTTAATTGAGACTATATGTTACCATAAAACTGAGACTGGCAATTTTTCAGATTACTACAATTAGTCTATGATATATAAGCTTTCGTTCTTGGAATATATTTGCCCCCCTTTAAATATATATTATTTTCTGATTATCTTGCATTTTATTATTATTAGACACGAATTAATAGCTTGCACTTTGACAAATTAGTCCTAATTTAGAAACCTATGAACTCAACTAACATATCTCTCCAAATTACACAAATATATATTAGTCCTCTAGAATCTAAATGCCTGCCATTAGGAAATGTGCTTCCGGTTTGAAGACAAACTGTGAAACTTCTTATCCACAAACTATTCAATAAATATTAATGCTGGAGCTCGTGCACAATAAATGTATTGCCAACGATGAGCTATGTATGCTAAGAAAAAGGATCTCCAATTAAATATATCAATCATCTCCAATCATTACTAGCTTGCACCAACCACTGGAGCAACCAGAAATTCAGAAGCGAACGTAATACCACCACAAGCTTTATTATATATATATCAGTCGATAGATTCATTTAAATATGCAATTTGCTAGGCGAGATGCGCCTTTGCTAATTTCTCCATGCACAGCTGGTTTCAGTCTGGATATGTTCCCTCTGATATTACTTTTGGCCTTTTTGGATACTGAATTTTCAGTTCAGTAATCAGCAGCTTCTTTCAATTGTCTACATAATACCTTTTCATTTCCAACTTTTTGATATGTACCTGTATAGTATATGTTTCTATAAGTTCTATTAAGTAATAGGTTCTAGGCGACTATAATAAAGGATTTTGTTTTCAGAAATAGGAAACTCTCCTTTGTCTCCTATACTTCAAATGCCGAAATTTATTAAAAAAAATGTTATTGTCACATGGACGGATGGACTCATCTTTGGCTGGTCAATGACCCCATAATATTTCTATTTTCAAATTTGATTACTGTAATTTGATAAATTATGCTATATGTAGCTAATTTGACTTGCATTTTTTTTTTAGAGAAAGATGAGAATGACTCATAAATTTTATTTTGTGCTCATGGTGGTTTCAACCCCATGATCTAATCCCATGATTTTTTGTAGGTTATCCTAATTAGTTATTATTTGAGGTACTAAATCATTTGCATTCGACTTGCATATTTGGAATTATATTATTTATTTTCACCCGTACTTAATGTTAAGTGTTAATTGACTACAGTACAATATTACAAAATGTTAAGTAGGGTTAATTAACATATTTTCGTTCTGTAGTTTCGTGGATCATGTGGAATAATTAACATAGACAGTTAAAGCACCAGGAAAATGTTCATTTGATATACAATTAATGCATCGATGAAATCAGTATTACAGTATAAAACAATCTGCACAAAACCATCACATATACTAACTGGTGTTTGGTACTAACTACCAACTGGTACGAAACAATTGTTTCTTTCTATTAATATAAGCAAACCACTTTTCTTAAAAAAATGAAACATATGGCGGTATGGCACCGAGAAATTTTCACAAGAATTTGATATAGATGAATAATTAAGAGGATCAACGACGATGACTAAGAGGAGAAAAACAATAAGATACAGGAATAAAGAGGAGAGGACGAGAAAAATCAGTTGTTTTTTTTGTTGGATTCATAAAATAAAATGAACATAACCATTTCTCTGGAAAGGGTATAATAGTCATTAAAGTTAAATACAATAGGTTTTACAAACGAAAAGGTAGAAGACATTAAGCCAAAATTTATGGGATATAAGATATATTGGTAGGAATATTAGCAATTTAAAAGTTTTAATGGATACACCTGAAATTAATTCTTAAAATAATTTCTGCAAAAAAATTCTGTAAATTTTCTCGTCACAAAAGATACAAATGAGCAAGTAATAAAGAGATCCAGATAAAGAGATCCAGATAACTCAGAGAGCAAATTGAATGCTATTAAAGAGATGCACGGCACGTCAGTGGCTTTTAAGTTTGAAATGTTCATGTATATTAATATAGAAAAGGGATTCAATTATCATCATCCTTGATGCTCATAATGTTTATTTACTTATTTATGTACAAATTTAAAAATATGAACTATTGATATATTTTATATCATCTCAATTATATGTATATGAAAAATTATAATTTTTTTCTTTATTAAATAGTCATCAATAATGAGACTAAAATATAAAATTTGGTCCATTAATTTTATTGATGCATATATAAATAATATTGAAATGATATAAAAAATGATTTATATATATATAAGATGATATTTATAAAATATTTTTTCAATTAATTTTATTATTTAAGAATTTAAATAATAGATGTTTGATATTTAATTTTAATAATACCGATATGACACCAACAATGATGGGAATTAATCCCTTTTTATTAATTTATATATGCCAAAAAAAAAAGGAAAAGCAGTGGAGCTATGCAAAATAAATGGCTCCGAATATGTTTGCTCGCACATTTTAGTTCTATTTTCTATAACCATCTGAACTGTCACATATCGATTCGTGAGAAATATAAATAGCTTGTAAAATCAGACTTGTTTTCTCTTTTGACTTCCGCACCAATTTGAATGTAATTAACATTTGTCATATACTTGATTTGATTGTGATTTAACATTATTTATACAATATAACAAAAAAATCTTTGTTTTTCAACGTACGTTCAGCTTATCTTTTGTTAGTTTGTCCCCTTTAAATAAAACGATGGGTTAATTCTCGTTCTTCCTCTTTATGGCACTAATTGGTATTCTTTCGGGAAAAAAATGTGTCTTTTTGTTTCCTTCCTTTAATTGGATAATTCCCGTACAATGTCATTGAACAACATACAAGAATTGTGATGCATAAACATGGAGAGAGAAACTTATATGGTCTCCCTTCGATTTCAAGTATTGTTCTAATTTGCCCCCTAATATGCCCATAATCTCTATTCTTCGTATCTTAGTCAATTTGCAGTTACATAAGAACGTTGCTATTTTTTCATGGGACCTATCTCATATGCCATTCATATTTCACAAACTAAGATTGTTTAATTTTGTTTCAAAAAAAAAGTTGCTTGATAAAAGAATTAGATATCTAAATGATAAAAAAAATGTTTACTGACGATTTGCAAAAGAATCAATTTGAAATATTACGATTTCCTTGTTGAAAAGTTTCAAGTGGTCTTTTAAGACATCAAATGATGTTTTCTGGCCCTAAAAAATCAATAGCCGAGAACAATCTTAGATCTCATCATAAACTTTCTGTCACCGTATAGCACGGACTAATTTGAGTTACAAATTAAAAAAATCTGATCATTTGAAAAAAAAATGTTGAAAGAAGAAGCCTTCAAGAAATAGATCAATTAGCTTGGACTCAACTTGTAAATTTGATCAAGTAAAATTGACTTAAAATAACAACCAAAAAAAAAAAACAGATAACTACATTAAGTCATTACATTGACTCACGCGCGGCTGCTACGAGTTACATCAGTACTAAGCCAAAAGATTCATGACTTGGACAAATTCTGAGAATGAAAAACCTAGGAGCTCCATTATGGAATGCCTCTAAGTCGTTACAATGGCTTAAGTCTATACTAAGTCAAGTGCTTCAATATTTAGCCACAATTTTGAGAAAGAAAACCCGAAAGGTTCGTTATAAAATGGCTCTAAACCGTTACAATGACTTAAGCAAAAAAGACTCATTTAAAATCAGTAAATAAATCCTTTGTGATAATTCTCTCTTTCCCTAGAAGCCTTAATGCTTATTAGCATAGATCTTCAGCAACCTTCTTGTTTAAGGGACTAAGATCTTAGCCTTGTTTACATAGGCCGTCCACAGCCCCTCTTACTTGGTGTATGTAATCACAGTTTTACTTTTTATTGATACTTGATTTAGTGAAATCGACATAACCTGAGTATGCATATGCATGGTTGTGGGTACCGAAAACATAGACATCTTTCATTCGCTAAACTCTGTTAAAAAATCTTTGTATCACTCTTTCATTTCTCTCCATCTCTTAATTATTTTATATGCAGATGAGAATTGTATCGAATTGTGGTTTGAACTTGAAATTGCTAAATTAGGACAAATGTTTAGTGTTAATTTGCCGAAATTACCCCTTAGGCGCATTCATTAAATGCAACAATATAATGTATATGAAGTAAATCTTTAGTACAAATAAGTTTCTTTTTTAACATGCCAAGGATGCAAATTATGGTAAACAACATGATCACTGGTATGTTATAATTCATGTAATAGAACACAAAATGTTTTATTGTTTTAGGAATTTTATAATATTTTACAAAAGCGACACTTAAGCCATCCAATTAATGCATTATTTTCTCTTTAAAAAATAGGAATGTTTTAGGCTTTGCTCCGGAGAAAATTTTATTGAAAAAAGAGCTAATTACATGAAAGTTAAACTTTCTGAAAGTTATAATTGAAAATAGGTATTTATATCGAAATGTTTAAAATTTATTGGACTCGAACCATTTTTTTTACAACACTACATATCGCAAGTACTTCATAAAGAGAAATACAAAAGATATGGATCAATTCAGGGATTTTAAATAATATCAAATACATGTTATTTGATGATGCAAGGTATGAATTAATAATTATGCTAGTACTTGGACTCAGATATAGCATATAGGATACCGTTTACAACGACAGCTTTTATGTTCCAAATGAAGTTCCAGTAAGCCATATTTAATGAACAGCACATGCATACCGCACCGAATTCAAAATCACACAAAAATATTTTTGTCAATTGAAGAGGGCCATTACATTACTTCAAAAAAGAAAAGGGCCATTAGCTCAGATAAAAAATAGAGAATCCAAAAGAATTTTGCCAGATAAAGGCTTGACTATTGAAAATTCTTACTGGGCTTAATGAGGCCCAATATTTTTATGAGGTTTCCCCCTCAACTCTGCATCATTGATTCATTTCTCAGAATTCAGAACTCCACAAGATGGAAAGACTTATTATTTGTTGGTTCTTCCCTTGTTCCAAATTTCATTGAATTACAAAGCCTGTTATGTTCCTCATGGGCTCATGGCTGCATCTAATTACTCGCAATGCTTGAGAAATGATCAGCCAATTTTAAGAATAATACATATCAGCGACTAAAAAATATGATAATGATTATATATATGCACATTATGCATGATTACTTGATTAGATTAAAAAATCCCATCGGAATTCAGACGAAGTACCGCCATCATTTATGGAGTTCAAATGAGTTTATCTGAAATGAATTCATCATCATCTCTAATCAAGAAAACCCACACTTATATATATAGGAAATCTAAAATACAACGTGTTGCACGGATGCGCTTGTACACTGCGTAAAAATTTCAAACTTTAAGTTAAAAATGACCGATCCGAACTGTTTAATTTATTCTTCATATCAAACTCTTGTAGAAAATCAAATTTTATATTTTTTGAAATTTTTTTGCTATTTTTTTGGGTCAAGAGAAAGTTGCTTGATTTGAGGATTTTGGATCGTCCAATAGTGATGATTTTCTTCCTATAAAAAAATAACAAATAAATTTCCAAAAATATAAAATTTAATTTTCTACAAGAATTTTATATGGAGAACAAATTGAACGGTTTGAATCGATTATTTTAAACTTAAAATCTAAAATTTTATCATGATGTACGGATGCATCACGCATTGCATTTTAGACTTTATCTTGTTAGATCTTTACTGTTATGGCCATGATCCTCTAGTGAACCCTAAACATAAATTAAATTATCTTGATCCATGCTGTCAGTCTTCCAGAGAGACACAACCCCGTTGATCACCAGACTCCTTTAGCCTTCCAGCGATCTTCCTCTAATCCGATGGAGTGATTGAGAGGACCGGTGTCAGACAGTTTCTTCTCTTCTGGAACAGTGTTAAGAGAGAGAGATCTGGATCTGTTGAAAATGAAAGGGTGCCAGAAAGTGGGGAAAATGAGAGATGTCCAAAACCAATCGTATCCCTGCATATTAATTCCAACATCTCTCTATATATAACACAAACAATAAATAAGCATCCATATGCATCTACAATCACATTAAGTGAACCCAAAAACAAGGAATAAATTGGTCGGTCCAGCAGTTCATATACTGATACAAAAGAACATAGAAAAGTATATAAAAAAAGGAAAGGTTGCTTTAGTCAAATTAGCAAAGTAAACCGCCATGTACTAATTAATCAATAGAAAAGAGCATAGAATATAAAATGCAGCTAATTAGAGAAGTTCTCTTGGTAGAGGAGAAAAAGTAAAGCAGCGTATGCATATGCATCAGGGAAAACGAAAAGTAACATGGCATGTCATGGCACCGATTTCTTGCTTTGTTTAAATTTTTTGATCTACTCCACAAAGTCATAACTCACAGGCTCACAGCCGGCTTCAATCTCTAAAAGCAACCATGTATTTTTCTTGTTGAAGTCTATAATAGAAGCTAGTGCAGTCAGGGGTTGCACAACCTGGTGCAGGTGATACGACTTTCATTCGAATATACGATTCTCAGGAAAAGCACAACTAGCGAATGATTCGAATTAAATACTCGTGATTCGTTCGATGTAATAAAATTTACGCGCTTGGCGTAAATGTTGAAAAGGTTGAAGAAAGAAAGGTCGAAAAGGAAATGAACGCGGTGACTGGGCACAGATTATTAAAGAAATTGCATGTGCCTCTGACCAAAATTAAGGAAATATTGAATGTCATTTTCTCATCTTTGACGCTTATTATTAGACAGGAAATACAAAAATACATGGCGGATCAATTAGTAAATTACATATATTTAACTCGCCTTAACTGATTTAAACTTTCACTACAGCAAAACTGAGCTTTACTAACGATTTTTAAAGTAATTTACTAACGATTTTGCAACCGTTAGTAATGGAGGCGTTAAAAAAAGTATAAGCAACTGTTACGAAAAGAGGAGCGTTGGATGAATATTTGCTAACGGTTTTTAGCAAAAACCGTTAGCAAATGGTGCTGCTATTTTTTTTTTGAAGTTTTGCTAATGGGTTTTTAATCAAAATCATGAGTAAAGGGTGTTCGATTTTTTTTTTGAAGTTTTACTAATAGTTTTTGATATAAAAACGTTAGCAAATGATATTGCGATTTTTTTTAAAAATTTTGCTAATAATTTTTTTATTAAAAAATCGTTAGCAAAGGGTTTTTGAATTTTTTTTTTGCATTTTTGCTAACGATTTTTGCTAATAAACCGTTAGCAAAGGATTTATGTATTTTTTTTTTGCAAACTTAACTTTCAATACATATGACAAATAAACTAAGAACAATAAATTATATAAGAATAAATTATTCATTCAATAAATAATATAAAATAAATATAATTATTCATACAATGAAAAAAATATATTTACTGAACAATACATCTTTCTTACTCAATAATATAAAAATCTTTACAATTTCTAAGAAAAAATACAAAGAAAAAACAGAACTTAAAAACTTTAAATAAACTTCAAATGCGTTTTTTAGTGTGAAGACGATATTTTTTTGGCCGAAAAATGGCCGTAAAGCTGTTAACCCTGTAGATCTTGTCGTAAGCACGCCTCAATCGGAATTTCCTATCAAAAATTATGGCCATTTAAAGTTGATATGGTCAGATTTTAATTTTTATTTCTTCTGTTTCTTTTCTTTGTTTCTTATTTCTTATTTCTTTCTTCTTTCTCTTCTCTGTTTCTCTCTCATCATCTCTTTTTATAAATGAAAACAGATGAAAAGAGTTTGGTAATCATGAGATTTTTATTTTTGAATTTTAATTTTTGGATCGTTGGATTGGGATGAACGAATGGTGAGATAGACAATATGTGGGAACAAATGTTATTGGTGAGATGAAATATATTAATTTTTTTTTGCACATGAACCTTTACTAACAGTTTTTTTATATATAATCGTTAGTAAAACCTAGTGCAAAAAACTTTCCTAACGGTTTATTATAAAAAAACCGTTAGCAAAACCCAGCGTAAAAAATTTTCCTAATGATTTTTTATAAAAAATCGTTAGCAAAATCCAGCGCAAAAAGCTTTCCTAACAGTTTTTTATAAGAAACTGTTAGCAAATGTTGTCCAATAATTTTTTAACACTTTTTAACATATTTTTGTAACGTTTTTTTCTTCCAAATCGTTAGAAAATAATTGAACTTATTTCTTTAATGCCACCGCTAATGTTACTAACGGTTTTCACTAAAAATCGTTAGTAAATTAGTGTTAGTAAAGTCCAGTTCTGTTTTAGTGTTTATAGGATCACAAACTTTATTATTGAGTAATTTTTTGAGATTTATATTACATTTATATAACTGGCATAGAGTGTCCGAAATCTTATGTAATAGTAAATTGCTATTTCGTAATTAATTTTTGAAAAATTGAAATCGTAAATATCGTTTTTTAGAAAAATTCATATCCCTAGTCAGTTCGTTTACCCAAAAAATCAATTTCTAACTCCGTAATTCCTAGGAACTGACATTATTTTATCTTTAAAAAAATAATCGTCAATTAAAAATATATTACAATAAAAATCCTTTTTTAAAAAATAGAAAAAAAATCGCATGCTTTAGCATGATTGTCAAATTTTTTTCATGTGCTAGTATGAATCGAGTTTTTTCTCGGACCGGCCCCCAACCCTAAATTTAATCAAACCAGAACAACTAACGGTGGCGCGTTTACTCCGCGCCATGCATCGACAGCTTTACTCGCTTGCTCCGCGCCACTGATAGTTACGCGCTGCCATTCATAAATTTAAAAATTTACTTTTATCATTCTTATTATTAATAATATGATTATTATAATTATTATATATAAAAAAAATCTATCATTCTTCTTTCTCCCTCACTCTCTTTCCTCTCTTCTTCCCTCGGTGTTAGATTTTTTTTGATGTTAGATTTTTGGTGTTAGATTTTTTTGGTGTTAGATTTTTGGTGTTAGATTTTTTTTGAAAATTACTCTCTTAAATTTGTCTCTGTTTTTAGTTCTGATTACATCAAGCTTCGTCATTCAAAGAGGAGAATAAAAAAAAAATACCTCCAATCTATTGAATATTGATGAATTTTGCTAGGTATCATTTTTCTCACTTTAATTTTTTGTACTATACTTTATTTAGTTAAATTTGAATCAGAGTAAGTAGTTTAATACTGACAATTATTTTCTGTTAGTAATTTGATACATGGCTTATTAAATTTTGGGTCTGAGTAATTAATTTAAATTTTATGGATTTTTTTTACGATCATGCAAATCTAATTTTTGGTATAAAGAATTATATATAAAACTGCAAGAGTATCCCACAATACTGTTCATTGAGGGAGAGAACCAAAGATCATGGAGAAATATCACTGCACCCGACAATAATATTCAGACCAATGTGCACTGATCCTCAATTCTGTATGACCCAAGGTTTGAGAAATACCTGATTAGGCTCGATTTGTGCTCGGTCTCGATAATGAGCGATTGTGATATTTACAAGGCGTTGATTTATGCCTTTGTTGAGAGATGACGGATTGAGATATTTATATTTTATCTATAAGTGGACGAGATGACAATAACATTGAAGGATGTCAGTTGCCACTTGTCAATTCAAGATATATATATTTTTTAATTTATTAAATTATGTTTGAATTTATTTATTAAATTAATTCAATTATTTATTCTTTCCTATGCAGGGAATCCTATAATAGAGGTCAACGATGACAGTTGGCATGACCGGCTTAAAAGTACTTTGGACAATGAGTTGACAAAGCTTCCGAACGATCTACATAGTTGTCCTTGGATGTAAAAAAATAGAAATAGAGGGAAGCTATACAAGGAATATTGGTTTTTGTTTCACCCTATCACATCCATCTCGCATGGTGGCATAATTTTTTTTCCGGGTTGGATGCTGGCACTTCTCAAGAGGAGGTTGAGAGGCATGTAAATATAGAAAAAATAGTAGAAAATTAAAATTTCTTACACAATAAATTTATAAAATTTATCATTATGTTCTTTATTTTATAGACATTATCATGCATTCTTACATGAAAATTTTGGTAATATGTTGTTCCCATATAATAGTGTAGACGTGGTAGTGACAATGTACCTATAATTTCTGAAAAATTGGATGATCCACAGAGATACAATTAGGGTCAAACAGTGATGCATGTCTATACCGAGAGCTTTGCTCTAACCATTTCGATGCCCATAATTGCGGACAACAATTTCGGGTGACTATGGCAAAATTCAAAATTTTAAAGTGGTTTTTCACGAGAATGAAAAGGAAAAATGACCTCTTCATCATCCCAGAGACATTTCTACCACTGAAAAACAGATCTAAAGCCATCATGGAAGAAAGAACTCCATTTTAGAGAGAATTGAGAATAGAAATTAAGAATTGGGACGAAAAATCAAAGACGTTCTCGGTGTACTCTCTCTTTTACTTTTTTTTTTTCTATTTTGTATTGTGATCTAGATATGATTTCTCTTGTATTTTCTACTATGATGTGTGGATAGACACCCATTTAAGGATCTAAATATAAACTTGATAACTCGAATGACTTAATCATACTCATTGTTTAATCTTTTCAGTTTTATCGTTTGTTATTGCTATTTTGGTTGAATTGAATGTGTTGTTTTAATCAATTGCATATTATCCTAGAATTGAGGGTGAGGGTTGAGACTGAAAAGTGAAATCAAAAATTCAGACACGAAGTAGCAATTTAGGTTATAGGTCAGGTACCAAAATGTGAAATCTATTATCTGAGTATTGAGAAAATCTTAGAATTTATATTTGGCACAAAAAAGAGAAGTACAAAATCTAGGTTATACCAAAGTAATTTAATGATCTTAGATGTGTAAGGCGAGGCACTGAAAGGAGAAATCTGAATTATCTATGTATGGTATTAAACTATGAATGTGTAATTTTGATGCTATAATCTAAAATTAATCTCCAACAAATGCTAAAACATTTTGAAAGATCAAATAAGAGTGAATTATAAATGAGTGAGAGTGAAATTGAAAATTTCTATAATCTTTCATTTGATAATTTCTAGTCGGTATTGCTAATTTACTATTTTTAGTGTAATTTTAGTTTAAGTACAAAAATCCTCTTTCAATTGTCTAAATTAGTAAATCTTATAAGAACCTGTACTTTATCCTTATCCATATTATTCGACACCTTGATTACTACTTAATTAGATCATGTACTTGAAGCTAAACTTAGGTAAAAATTAGAGTATTTTTAGCTTAGCAAAGCACCCATTAACAATGTGTGTGGACTCCATAGACATGCTACTCGTGCATATGTGATCGTGGAGTCATTCGACTATGGTTGGACCTTCATTGTACTCTCAACATCTAACATAGAGACCCCCTTATAGCATCATGTGGACCATACCACATCTCTACCCGAGCAATCCACACGTCGAAGGTGTACAATACTACAAAGATCAGTTTGAGATGTTATCTAATACTGGTGTCGTGTGGACACCATATGCAAGGTATTATGGATTTCTTTCACTTTGTATGTATGAGGATAGAGGCTACTAACTTAATCGGATACACATGATTCACTTATGGATAGTTGAATACCACTATTCATATAAAGTCATGTGCTAGTTTGCCCTATATCAGTCAATTCCATCTCCTCTCCTAGTTGATGTATTATGATGATTTTAATGTCCTGATAGCACACTACCAATGATCATAAGACTGATTAGGATCTACACCAGTAGAGTTTCATTGATGAGCCTCCTGTTATGATTGAAGAGATCAGACTATTTGATCCTTTCGAGTACTATATCTATATAAGATGATTCTATAAGATTATGATGATGATGATTTTCTATATGGAGGCTCACCCACAATCATTGAGCCAGCATGCACTACCTCTAGAGGGGATACCTTCACATACATACCGTATGGTCAGAAGCATGCATACATGGTAAGTAGTTCATAATTTTTTATACATCTACTTATATATATTTTTTTAATTTTGGTCTTTTATATGGTCAATCGGTTCGTTCAGGTGATCAAGTGGGTATAGACGCGTTCAAGAACTTGGATCAAGACCATATGGGACATCATGCATAATCTGAACGTTATATGCGAGGTTTGATCTGCAGCCGCAACAGATGATTGTCTTTTTTTTTTATCGTTTATATTGTAACGCTGAATTATATCAGATATTTTGATATAATTTGTGATATAACTTTAAATTAATTTGATGTATTCAAAATTATATTACACATTTCATAAATAAATAATAATATTTATACAACTAACAATTATACAATATAAAACAATAAAACAATAAAACAATAAAACCTAACGGATGATCCGGATTTTTATTAACCACACAAAAGACTATACACGACTTGCGTTTAAGAAAAAGTTGGGCTGACTGGGGAACAGAACTCGGACCAAGAGTGCATTACGAAAAGCGCGTATTTCTTTTTGTGGAGGCGATCTTATTATCATTTTTTTTGGAGGAGAGGGACTGAGGGAGGGGCTATTTGTCGTACTCACATGAATTTGACGGTTAACTTAGAGAAATTGAAATTTACTTCGCCGTTGACCTAATATGCTCTTCAATGAACTAACAAATACGCAAGTCAGTTCCTTTATTTACTTGGCCGGTTTCCTTTATCCCCAAAAAATGATTGTTAACTCCGTAATTCCTAGGAATTGATATTATTTTATCTTTGAATAATAACGGTCAATTAAAAATTTATTCAATAAGTCCTCGAGGAATGCGCCATCATTGAAAGCAAGCATATGAAAAATACTTATATCTTTTTGTGGGGGCAATCTTATCATTATTTTTTTTGGAGGAGAGTATTTGTCGTATTCGCATGAATTTGACGGCTAACTTTACTCGGAGAAATTGGAATTTATTTCTCTGTTGAGCGTTGACCCAAAATGCTCTCCAATTGACTAATAAATACTTCTACAACACCAAAGTCGGTCACTCAAGGGGGCCGTAGGGTAGGCATCGCGGACCGGATTTCTAAAGGGTCGGATCTAATGGGTCTATGAGAGAACGGGATATGAATTAGATTTGATAAGAATTTTTAGAAGGTTAAGTTTAAATGTCTTAATTTTTAAAGACTGAATTCGATTTTCATACTCTAAGGGTCGGATAAGAATCATGGGTAAGATTCTAATATATATATATATATATTTATCGATTATATATATTTTTAATATTAATTTATATTTGTATAATAATATTAAATTATATTTTTATTTTGATATTTTATTTTATTTTTTTTTTACTTTTTTTATATTTTTAAATGTAATTAATATATAATAAAATATTAAAGAAATAGTCTGAGAAGGACCGGGCAATGATCAAAAAGACCGGATTAGAATGATCCATAATGAAAAGACCAGTACTACTTTTTATTTCCAAAAAACAAGGCTTAACTAGCCGCTCCTGGAGGAAGGTGTGACTTATTTTTTAAAGATTGAGTCTGGTCCTTAAAAAATCTGATCCTTATCATGGCCGGGTTCAAAGATCGAGGCCTTATGAACTATCCCTACCGCAAAGCTAGGCTTCGGTTCAAAGTAGAAGAAACTGAATAAATGAATAAATGTTAATATCATATGTAATATCAACGATAAATATTAATTAATATAAATTTTATATTATGATTGCACAACTTTCTGTTTCAACGAAACAGGTGGAAAATCTGCATTTTAATAAAAAAAATTATATTACGAAAAATGTTCAAATACTTCTATTTATTAATTTCAAGTAATTAAAATTTTAAACACGAACAAAAATAATTAAAAAATTAGATGTAATCTATTATTTTATGTACATATAACAAATATTTTCATTTTACTTTGTTTTATTATGAAACAAAATCTTTATTATAATTTTTATGGATCAAAACTTGATTGTAATTATTATGAACAAAAAACTTGATTGTAATTATTCAACCGGAATATCATAGTTTTTGTGCGTGTAATGAAAATGATATAGATCATATCTAAGAGGGTTCAAATGACTTTCATTTTTTGTGCTTCCATTTTGCCTCCATCAATTTTTTTGGACGGTAAAGAAAATGATATAGATCATATATAACTTGAGGATGGTTTAAATGACTTTATTTTTTGTGTCTTCATTTTTTAAAATTCCAAAATAAAACTAAAATATGAAAATAAAACTGTTAGATTCCACTTTATTTATGCATAGGTAAAAAAATGACATTTGAACGTTATTTATGTGACATCAAGAGCTCGCAAAGAAATGCACTAATATAAATATATTTTTTAATTTTTTTAATTATTGCTTCATTTAATATGAAAATAAAAAAGTGAACATTTTTTCATGTGCAATCTATAGATCAAATCTAGCAATTTTATTTTCATATTTTAAGTTTAATTTTAAATTTTGAGTAATATTAGAAATTTAAAAGTTGAAAACATGACGAAGAAACAAATAAAATAAGATATTTGAACCATCCTCATCTAATTAAACTAACTTATTTTGATGTTACAAGAAATATGATATTTGAAATTAAAAAATCATAATAGAGTGAATTCATTTTTCTCTTATTCCTCGATGCATAATAATTAGTATTATGCAAATCAATAAATTACGTGAATTCGTATTTATTTATATCCATGATATATTTTTGCATCTATACATAAAAAGATAATGTTATCCTGTATATATGCCGGCTCCATTTAAGCTCCGACCTCTCATTTACTTATATAACGGATCTGATTATGTTGTATGGCTGCAAATGAGTCCATTTCAAGTGAGTCGGGATTAGATTAAGTTTATCTTATGAAAATTCGAGTCGAGTTGAGTCGAGTTCATGAAACGCTTCGATCTGAAAAGTCTAGGTCAAGCTCGTCTCGTTACTATTCGAGCTAGCTCACGAGCCAATACATGTACGTTCATTCGGTTTGATATTTAAATTTGATATATCTACTAAATATAAAGTTACTATATCTACAAAAATGATACATAAATTAATATAAAATTGATATATCAACAAACTATATTTTCAATGACATCTTTGCTGTACTAATTTGAACGAATAAACCAACAAAAAAACTATTGCGTCAGATATATAAGCTTAGACATGAGCGAGCACGAGAAGTCGTTAAGCCGTTGAGATTGTGAGATGGTGAGAGATAATGAGAGATGGATTATTAGATTAGGCTTTAACATAATATAAACTATTATTATTCGAGTCGAGTCGAGTCATGATCTGAGCCAATCCCAACTCATGAAACTCAACTCATTTAATCATTTAACTATCGAATCATATTAGCTCGACTAAAATTAGCTAAAATTATATTAACTCGAGTTAAATTAGCTCAAGTACAAATTAAACTCGAGCTGAACTACGAGTACTAACTTTTTTATAACCCTATACTACTGTCATAGTCGATTTGTCATATACAATAGCAGCCGGCTGCTATAGTAATACCATCCCTTCGAATTTGAAGCCCGGGCTACTCATGCTTGTCAGTACCTCTGATTGCGACTTTCGACCATTGACCACAATTAGGGAGAGTTGTGCAAACAGGAAAGAAAAAAAGGAAACAGGAATGAAAAAACGAAACAAAAGAGATTCAATTGAGATCATAGGGGAGAGTCAAGATGCGTCCACGCCACGCGTCAATATTTGCTTTTTCATAAGTTCAGTTTTTTTTTTTTTATTTGAATGGAGGTAGTTGCATTTTCAGTACTTGTGTGATATATAGAGGTGGTACTGTAGTGATAAGATTCCTGAATTATTTATAAATAATTTATTTTTTATCCATAATCGGATATTTTATGAATAATTTGTTAGTTTGATATATAGTACGTTTTTGATAAAAAATATTTTATTCACGAATTATTCAACATATTTTATTATTTTAAATGAAATTTTATATTTTTAATATATTTTTAATATTTGTTCATTATAATATATATTTTAGTAATATTATATAATATTGTTCCCGAATTATATTTGAAAATCGAATTTTTGATCTCATTAAATATTTCTCGAATTATGAACTTGTCACGTACAGTTTGATCTTTAGTCTTTTATATAACGCAACAAACAACATCATCTGATATCACTTACGTAGAATCCAAGAAATTTTATTTTATTCCCAATAATTCTTTATTAAAAATTGTCGAGGAATCTAACCTTGACAAGGCAACATTTAAATTACTAATTAACCCTCAGAATATTAGAGTTTTTTTTTCACACGGTCACACCCTTTCCATGGAGCTATTGTGCACTATTCATAACCAACTTAACTAGTGCATATAAAAAAAAAATCGAATTTAAAAAAAATGAATGAACTAATCCATGAAAGTTGAACATCTGGAATAATATGATAGTTGAAGAATTTGAGATGGACCCCATGTACTAATGATTTTCTATTTTTCAGGAATAAAAGTTGAAGACCAAATTTACGCTTATGTTGTTAAGTTACTATTTTTTTATCGTGTATTATTTATACTTTTGATTTCAGATAGTTTTTTTTAATCTTAGTGTTCAGATCTCTCCCTCTCCTACAAGAACAATATTATTCTCATGGAAAAAAATTAAATTCAATTTTAATTTTTCCCACAAAAACATTATTGTTCCGTGAAAGAGGGAGAGATCCGAACAGATTCTTAGGGTCCGTTCGACCATTTATTGTTTCTATGAGAAATTAAAAATTCACTCAGAGTAATTTTTTCCACAATAACAGTATTTTTTAGTTTAATATCAGCGTCTAATCCCATTCTCTTCAATCCACCATTCTTCCAATTTTCACAAAGTACATGCATGTTCCCCACGTGCTTTATTCCAATTTTTACAATGCTATCCGAATGGAGCCTCTAGTTTTGATCGAGTCAATTTTTACAATGCTATCAGAATAGAGCCTCCAGTGGATTCATATTAATTGCCAATAATAAATTTGACAATTTTGACGATATTTTTTTATCAAAATAAATTAAGTATTTTGTTAAAATGGGCAAAAATTTTTAGACACATTATTGTACTTATCAATTGATTGTCTTTCAACTCATACAATTTAAGTTTCATTTGATATTTCATAAAGTATCATTAAATCAAGACCGTTGTAAATTTTAGGATTTCAGATACTCTATAAATTGCTGAAGTATATCACTTCTTCAATGAAGACTGTTGTGGATAATTCAGTATAGATGTAAATAAAATTTCAAATGTTGAATTCCAATTTTTTAAATTATTCTTGATAATTTTAATATTATGAATGATTCAAAGTTAACTTATTGTCAATGTATCTATATTCATCAAAAAGTATGAACATATATGTATGTTTCTTAATTGTTCAAGAACTATCGCAATGACATTGAATAGCAATACAAAACTGACAATGTCCATAAACCAATTGTCTAATTTGTATTGAAGATATTCTCTCACTATTTATAATGTAAACCTTGTTAATTATCCAAATATATTTTGTCTCGACTCTTCCATCAGTAATCATCATATCATTTTTTCACATGTATGAATCATGAATAAAATTTGAAGTATTTTAGAATATATATTATCGAAAATATTTTTTTGAATACTTAAAATGTCAACGATTTATTCCTTCTTTATCTCAAAATGAAGGGAGAAACAAACCAAGATGCTCCTCACATGGTACGCCTGCCCAACATCCCGATTGGCAGCCTGGTTCATCCCATTAGATTAAAAAAAAAAAAATCATAGATGATCGAGATATTAAAACTTCACTATATAAAAGTATTGAAGGTGCATTATTGGGGCAGATTGGTTATTTAATATTGTTTTATTGATCAAAACAGTCAAAATCAATTAATTGACCATATGCAATTATGCAAGACGCTCATAAATCTCATTCCAACAGTTTAAAAAAAAAATTAAGAAGGAATAAACGCAGACTAAGTTCATGCGCCAACAAAAAGTTGGGCCGCAGGTCGTATATCCAGACTAGTGTTATGAAAACGGGCCGGTTCGGTTCGGGTCACGGGTCGGCACGGTCCATTATTGTTCATACGGGACGGATATAAACGGGTCAAATTCGAAAAAAATCCAACCCATCCCATCATTGACCCCCAGGGGTCGGGCCCCACGGGACATGCACGGTTCAGTCCGGTCCGTTTTTTTTATAGATTTAGAAAATTAGAAAATTGAGAATTTTTTTTATGATATTTTTTAAATAATAATTATCACCGAATTAATTTTATATTTTTAATTATTTAAAAATGGAATAATACTCAAAAAAATTATAAATAATTACCAAAAATTATAAAAAGTTGGTCCGGGTCCCGGTATGGTCCGGTCCACGGATCCGCACGGGCCGGTTTTGGGTGAAGCGAGAACCGAACCACCGTTGGACCGAATCATGATAGGGGATGGGTCAGACACGGTTTTGGATCCGGTCCGGTCCGCGAGCACGGATCTTTCCGGAATGGATTGGATCGGATGAGTTTTTTCAAAACTCCAGACTACACTATCCGTCAGCATCAACTTCCGATGCTTGTGAATTTTTATTAATTTGTTAGAATTTAATATATTTATATTATTAAAAAGTTAATAAAGTTTTTTATAGCATAACAAAATTTTATGAACTTTCGAGTTATAGAGAAAATTACACCGAGACATTGAAATATCATTGATTTAAGAATTTTGTTATATTAATATTTGCTACATGCGAATGTAGTAGTTTTTATTAAATTTATTCAATTAATGTGTTCATATATGTTATGAAAATATTATTGAAATATCTAATAATATCATTGAAAAATATTAAGTCATTTGAATATGATTTTTTTTGAAAATAACAACAAATGTAAGGAAGTCTGAAAATCTATGAATGCAGATCATAAAAAGATTATTGCAAATTATATAACATTGTGCTTAGTACTTATTTTACTAATTTTTATTGATATTATTAAATATAATCTAGGAGAAATTAGTTTTATGCTACCATAAAACTTTTAAATTAGCAAAATACCACTCCAAAATTTGAACTCCTTCTAATGTCACTCTAAACTAGATATAATTAGTCTTTTGCCACATATATAGTATAAATTTTTAATTTATATATTAAAAATATAATTATTTTATAAACTGACGAAAATATCCTTATCATCTCTATCAAGTTGCTTCATTCACGGCCTGGCTTAACCAAGCCTACGCAACTTCTAAGTCAAATGCCCAAATTATTTTCAAAATCTAACAAATGATCTGAATCTGAAGAAGGACAAGAAACTAAATGGAATTATAATCTTTCTAGAAGAACTTGCAGTTACGCTTGAGAGAAGGCTCCGTTGAGGAGTGCTCAGCCGCTGATTTTGGTGCTTTACCCTTATTGGTCGTAGCTCCGGTTGTAGTGACAACATTGTTGACAGCTCTAGCCAAAGTTGTCGGTGCTGGAGATGGAGTCTGGTTTTGCATCTGTGACAGAAATTTTTTGATTTCAGATTGAAATATTTATTCAAAAAATCAGCCTTGATTGGCCGTAGCTCTAAATGGCTTTGACTATTGTCCGAATTTGACATAACATATGTTGTCCAAAAGTCTATAAAAACCCAAGTCTTAGCCCATCACTTAGCTAATTCAGCTATCCCTGACCAAGAACCAATAAATAAAGAATTTACCCATGATGAAATATTATTTACCACTTCATATATTTTGTAGTTCAAATTTAAATCTCCGAATATTTTTCGAATTACGAACTTATCACTATGCTGTACAGTTTGAACTTTAGTCTTTTATATAACGCAACAAACAACATCATCTGATATCACTTACGTAGAATCCATGAAAATTTATTTTAGTCTCAATAATTCTCTATTAAAAATTGTCGAAGAATCTAACCTTGACTAGGCAACATTTAAATTACTAATTAACCCTCAGAATATTAGAGTTTTTTTTTCACACGGTCACACCCTTTCCACGGAACTATTGTGCACTATTCATAACCAACTTAACTAATTAACTTAACTAGTGCATATAAAAAAAATCGAATTAAAAAAAATGAATTAACTAATCTATGAAAGTTGAACATCTGGAATAATAAGTCGGACTCATGAAAAATTTGAGATGGACCCCATGTACTAATGATTTTCTATTTTTCAGGAATAAAAGTTGAAGACCAATTTTACTCTTATGTTGTTAAGTTATTATTTTTTTTATCGTGTATTATTTATACTTTTGATTTCAGATAGTTTTTTTTTTAAATCTTAGTGTTCAGATCTCTCCCTCTCCTACAAGAACAATATTGTTCTCATGGAAAAAAATAAATTCAATTTTATTTTTTCCCACAAAAACATTATTGTTCCATGAAAGAGGGAGAGATCCGAACAGATTCTTAAAATCCGTTCGATCATTTATTCTTTCTATGAGAAATTAAAAATTCACACTACTTTTTTTTTCACAATAACAATATATTTTAGTTCAATATCAGCGTCTAATCCTATTTCCTTCAATCCATCATTCTTCCATTTTTCACAAAGTACATGCATGTTCCCCATGTGCTTTATTCCAATTTTTACAATGCTATCCGAATGGAGCCTCCAGTGGATTCATATTAATTGCCAATAATAAATTTGACAATTTTGACGATATTTTTTTCCAAATAAATAATTATTTTGTTAAAATGGGCAAAATGTTTTAGACACATTATTGTACTTATCAATTGATTGTCTTTCAACTCATACAATTTAAGTTTCATTTGATATTTCATAAAGTATCATTAAACCAAGACAATAGTAAATTTTAGGATTTCAGATACTCTAGAAATTGCTGAAGTATATCACTTCTTAAAGAAGAGTTGTGGATAATTCAGTATAGATATAAATAAAATTTCAAATGTTGAATTCCAAAATTTTAAATTATTCTTGATAATTTTAATATTATGAATGATTCAAAGTTAACTCATTGTCAATGAATCTATATTCATCAAAAAGTATGAACACATATGTATGTTTCTTAATTGTTCAAGAACTATCGCAATGCCATTGAATAGCAATACAAAACTGACAATGTCCATAAACCAATTGTCTAAGTTGTATTGAAAATATTCTCTCACTATTTATAATGTAAACCTTGTTAATTATCCAAATATATTTTGTCTCGACTCTTCCATCAGTAATCATCATATCATTTTTTTCACATGTATCAATCATGAATAAAATTAGAAGTATTTTAGACTATATATTATCGAAAATATTTTTTTTGAATACTTAAATGTCAACGATTTATTCCTTCTTTATCTCAAAATGAAGGGAGAAACAAACCAAGATGCTCCTCACATGGTACGCCTGCCCAACATCCCGATTGGCAGCCTGGTTCATCCCATTAGATTAAAAAAAAAAAATCATAGATGATCGAGATATTAAAACTTCACTATATAAAAGTATTGAAGGTGCATTATTGGGGCAGATTGGTTATTTAATATTGTTTTATTGATCAAAACAGTCAAAATCAATTAATTGACCATATGCAATTATGCAAGACGCTCATAAATCTCATTCCAACAGTTTAAAAAAAAAAATTAAGAAGGAATAAACGCAGACTAAGTTCATGCGCCAACAAAAAGTTGGGCCGCAGGTCGTATATCCAGACTAGTGTTATGAAAACGGGCCGGTTCGGTCCGGGTCACGGGTCGGCACGGTCCATTATTGTTCATACGGGACGGATATAAACGGGTCAAATTCGGAAAAAATCCAACCCATCCCATCATTGACCCCCAGGGGTCGGACCCCCACGGGACAGGCACGGTTCGGTCCGGTCCGTTTTTTTTATAGATTTAGAAAATTAGAAAATTTTGAAAATTTTTTTATGATATTTTTTAAATAATAATTATCACCGAATTAATTTTATATTTTTAATTATTTAAAAATGGAATAATACTCAAAAAAATTATAAATAATTACCAAAATTTATAAAAAGTTGGTCCGGGTCCCGGTATGGTCCGGTCCACGGGTCCGCACTGGCCGGTTTTGGATGAAGCGAGAAACAGACCACCGTTGGACTGAATCATGATAGTGGATGGGTCGGACATGGTTTTGGATCCGGTCCGGTCCGCGAGCACGGATCGTTCCGGAATGAATTGGATCGGATGAGTTTTTTCAAAACTCTAATCCAGACTACACTATCCGTCAGCATCAACTTCCGATGCTTGTGATTTTTTATTAATTTGTTAGAATTTAATATTTTTATATTATTAAAAAGCTAATAAAGTGTTTTATAGCATAACAAAATTTTATGAACTTTGGAGTTATCAATAGAGAAAATTACACCGAGACATTGAAATATCGTTGATTTAAGAATTTTGTTATGTTAATATTTGCTACATGTAGTAGTTTTTATTAAATTTATTCAATTAATGTGTTCATATATGTTATGAAAATATTATTGAAATATCTATAATATCATTGAAGAATATTAAGTCATTTGAATATGAATTTTTTTTGAAAATAACAACGAATGTAAGGAAGTCTGAAAATCTTTGAATGCAGATCATAAAAAGATTATTGTAAATTATATAACATTGTGCTTAGTACTTATTTTACTAATTTTTATTGATATTATCAAATATAATCTAGGAGAAATAAGTTTTATACTACCATAAAACTTTTAAATTAGTAAAATATCACTCCAAAATTGAACTCCTTCTAATGTCACACTAAACTAGATATAATTAGTCTTTTGCCACATATATTGTATAAATTTTTAATTTATATATTAAAATATAATTATTTTATAAATTGATGAAAATATCCTTATCATCTCTATCAAGTTGCTTCATTCACGGCCTGGCTTAACCGAGCCTACGCTACTTCTAAGTCAAATGCCCAAATTATTTTCAAAATCTAACAAATGATCTGAATCTGAAGAAGGACAAGAAACTAAATGGAATTATGATCTTTCTAGAAGAACTTGCGGTTACGCTTGAGAGAAGGCTCCGTTGAGGAGTGCTCAGCCGCTGATTTTGGTGCTTTACCCTTATTGGTCGTAGCTCCGGTTGTAGTGACAACATTGTTGACAGCTCTGGCCAAAGTTGTCGGTGCTGGAGATGGAGTATGATTTTGCATTTGTGACATAAATTTTTTGATTTCAGATTGAAATATTTATTCAAAAAATCAGCCTTGATTGGCCGTAGCTCTAAATGGCTTTTACTATTATCCAAATTTGACATAACATATGTTGTCCAAAAGTCTATAAAAACCCAAGTCTTAGCCGATCACTTAGCTAATTCAGCTATCCCTGACCAAGAACCAATAAATAAAGAATTTACCCATGATGAAATATTATTTACCACTTCATATATCTTATAGTTCAAATTTAAATCTCTGAACGTTTCTCGAATTACAAACTTATCACTATGCTGTACAGTTTGACCTTTAGTCTTTTATATAACGCAACAAACAATATCATCTGACATCACTTACGTAGAATCCATGAAAATTTATTTTAGTCTCAATAATTCTCTATTAAAAATTGTCGAAGAATCTAACCTTGACTAGGCAACATTTAAATTACTAATTAACCCTCAGAATATTAGAGTTTTTTTTGACACGGTCACACCCTTTCCATGGAGCTATTGTGCACTATTCATAACCAACTTAACTAATTAACTTAACTAGTGCATATAAAAAAAATCGAATTTAAAAAAAATGAATTAACTAATTTATGAAAGTTGAACATCTGGAATAATATGATAGTCGGACTCATGAAAAATTTGAGATGGACCCCATGTACTAATGATTTTCTATTTTTCAGGAATAAAAGTTGAAGACCAATTTTACTCTTATGTTGTTAAGTTACTATTTTTTTTATCGTGTATTATTTATACTTTTGATTTCAGATAGTTTTTTTTTTAAATCTTAGTGTTCAGATCTCTCCCTCTCCTACAAGAACAATATTGTTCTCGTGGAAAAAAAATTCAATTTTATTTTTTCCCACAAAAACTTTATTGTTCCATGAAAGAGGGAGAGATCCGAACAGATTCTTAGGGTCCGTTCTATCATTTATTGTTTCTATGAGAAATTAAAAATTCACTCAGACTAATTTCTTTTCACAATAACAGTATATTTTAGTTCAATATCAGCGTCTAATCCCATTCCCTTCAATCCATCAATCTTCCAATTTTCACAAAGTACATGCATGTTCCCCAGGTGCTTTATTCCAATTTTTACATTGCTATCCGAATGGAAACTCCAGTGGATTCATATTAATTGCCAATAATAAATTTGACAATTTTGACGATATTTTTTTTCCAAATAAATTAAGTATTTTGTTAAAATGGGCAAAAAATTTTAGACACATTATTGTACTTATCAATTGATTGTCTTTCAACTCATACAATTTAAGTTTCATTTGATATTTCATAAAGTATCATTAAATCATAAATTTTAGGATTTCAGATACTCTATAAATTGCTGAAGTAAATCACTTCTTAATGAAGACTGTTGTGGATAATTCAGTATAGATGTAAATAAAATTTCAAATGTTGAATTCCAATTTTTTAAATTATTCTTGATAATTTTAATATTATGAATGATTCAAAGTTAACTTATTGTCAATGAATCTATATTCATCAAAAAGTATGAACACATATGTATGTTTCTTAATTGTTCAAGAACTATCGCAATGACATTGAATAGCAATACAAAACTGACAATGTCCATAAACCAATTGTCTAAGTTGTATTGAAGATATTCTCTCACTATTTATAATGTAAACCTTGTTAATTATCCAAATATATTTTGTCTCGACTCTTCCATCAGTAATCATCATATCATTTTTTTCACATGTATCAATCATGAATAAAATTAGAAGTATTTTAGAATATATATTATCGAAAATATTTTTTTGAATACTTAAATGTCAACGATTTATTCCTTCTTTATCTCAAAATGAAGGGAGAAACAAACCAAGATGCTCCTCACATGGTACGCCTGCCCAACATCCCGATTGGCAGCCTGGTTCATCCCGTTAGATTAAAAAAAAAAAATCATAGATGATCGAGATATTAAAACTTCACTATATAAAAGTATTGAAGGTGCATTATTGGGGCAGCTTGGTTATTTAATATTGCTTTATTGATGACAACTGTCAAAATCAATTAATTGACTATGCAATTATGCAAGACGCTCATAAATCTCATTCCAACAGTTTTTAAAAAAATTAAGAAGGAAGAAACGCAGACTAAGTTCACGCCCCAACAAAAAGTTGGGCCGCAGGTCGTATATCCAGACTAGTGTTATGTAAACGGGCCGGTCCGATTCGGATCATGAGCCGGTCCAGTCCGGGCCTTGGGTCGGTACGGTCCATGGTCCTCGGTCCATTACGATTCATATGAGATGAGTATAAGCGGGTCAAATTTGAAAAATTTCAATCCATCCCACTGTTGCCCTCTAGGGGCCGGACCCCCACGGGACGTGCACGGTCCGTTTGTTTTTTTTATAAATTTAGAAAATTATGAAATTTGAAAAAAAAAATTATGATATTTTTTTTAAATAATAATTTTCATCGAATTAATTTTATATTTTTAATTATTTAAAAATTGAATAATACTCAAAAAAATTATAAATAATTATAATAAATTATAAAAAGTTGGTCCGAGACACGGTCTGGTCCGGTCCGGTCCACGGATCCGTCCGAGCTAGTTTTGGGTGAAGAGAGAACCGGACCACCATTGGACCGAATCATGATAGGAGATGGGTTGGGCACATGCAGATTTGAATCCAGTCCGGTCCGCGAGCACGGATCGGTCTGAAATGGATTTGACCGGATGAATTTTTTCAAAACTCTAATCCAGACTGCACTATCCGTCAGCATCAACTTCCGATGCTTGTGAATTTTTATTAATTTGTTAGAATTTAATATTTTTATATTATTAAAAATCTAATAAGGTTTTTTATAACATAACAAAATTTCATGAACTTTGGGGTTATCAATAGAGAAAATTACACCGAGACATAGAAATATCATTGATTTAAGAATTTTGTTATATTAATATTTGCCACTTGCGAATGTAGTAGTTTTTACTAAATTTATTCAATTAATGTGTTCATATATGTTATGAAAATATTATTGAAATATATATAATATCATTGAAGAATATTAAGTCATTTGAATAAGAAAAAAAAATGAAAATAACAATGAATGTAAGGAAGTCTGAAAATCTATGAATACAGATCATGAAAAGATTATTGTAACTTATATAACATTGCACTTAGTACTTATTTTAATAATTTTTATTGATATTATCAAATATAATCTAGGAGATATTAATTTTGTGCCACCACAAAACTTTAAAATTAGCAAAATACCATTCTAAAATTTGAACTCCTTCTAATGCCACTCTAAACTATATATAATTAGTCTTTTGCCACATATGTTGTATAAAGATTTAATTTATATATTAAAATATAATTATTTTATAAACTGACAAAAATATTCTTATCATCTCTATCAAGTTGCTTCATTCACGGCCTGGTTTAACCAAGCCTACGCTACTTCTAAGACAAATGCCCAAATTGCTTTCAAAATCTAACAAATGATCTGAATCTGAAGAAGGACAAGAAACTAAATGGAATTATGATCTTTTTAGAAGAAATTGCGGTTGCGCTTGAGAGAAGGCTCCGTTGAGGAGTGCTCAGCCACTGATTTTGGTACTTTGCCCTTGACAGCTCTGGCCAAAGTTATCGGTGCTGGAGATGGAGTCGGGTTTTGCATCTCCGACAGAAAATTTTCAAGTTCAGATTGAAATCAATTGAGGTTTTGATTGTTCCAAGATTCTTTCTCCGGAGATGTCACTCTAATTCTCCTTGCTCCAAGGTCATATAGGTTCTGATTGTTCAAATAATAATCAGTTATTCAATTATCATGTGAATCTTGATAGAAGATATAGTTTAGGACTGATTTATGTGTTCAGAAAGAAACTATCACAAAGGACTCGAAGGATAAGAGAAGCACATCAGTAAATTGATCAGGAGTTCAGAATTTGTTAACAAGTGGATTGATGCACTAATTTTGTGCATAGTCATTGCTTTCAAAACTCAATAGGTAGATGAATTCTCTTATTAATTTGGTTATATTTTCTTCTCCTGCAATTGTCGTTACCTTGATCATCTTGGAGCGTGTTGTATTCTTCCAAATTGTCACAGTTATCAGTTCTCCAACAAGGACAAAGCAATTTTGAGTTCAGACTACAATCGATGGAGCGTGTTGTAGTCACATATGGTACTGATTTTGCTATTACAAAATACTCTCCAAGAACCTTCTGCTGAATCGGGAATATACGATTTTTTTCCTGAAGAAATCAAAAGAGAAGAAATCGGAAGAGACTCGGGAGGAATGTGAAGAAATGAGAAAAGAACAGAAGGTACTAATTTATGAGGCAAAAGAGAAGGGTAATTTAGGAATTATAAAATTATATTTTAGAAATACAGTGGTATTTTGATAATTATAACTATAAATATATAAATTTTATATAATTGTGGCGAAAAACTAATTATATATGTTTTAGAGTGGCATTAGAGGGAGTTTTAGTTTTGGGGTGACATTTTATTAATTTTAAAGTTTTGAGATGACATGAGACTAATTTCCCTATAATCTAATATCAAATTTATTGAGGACTAATTTTCTAATTTTCAATCAGCTAGAAAGTCTAGAATGTCTTGATTAATTGGAAGATTGACATGGAAATGTATTCTTTTTCTATATAAGAAAATACTGCTTCAATAAAGAATGATAATTATCATGATTTATAAAAGAAATATAATCAACCTAGCACAAACTAAAATATATCATAACTCATTGACAAGAGTCTTCAAGTTTAATATATTTTATTATTTCTGTTGCTTTTTATTTTTTCCTTATTATTAATATACATATTTTTAAAAACTCTTAGCAATACAAATAAAAACTATACATATATATGATCAAAATTGTTTGTGCTAGATTGTATTTGACAGTTTTTCTTGAATGATTGGAACTTTCGAATGATTAGAGATTCATGTTAATCTTATCCTGAATGGCTTGTCGATCTTAATAAATCTTAAAAAAATTTCATGATAAAATTCTTAAACTTCTTACATCACTATTATTACATCGAGTATTTTTCTTTGAAATTTTTTTATATGTGATGCAATAATTTATTCTTAGTCCAGAGAAAAAATCAAACTGGTCAATGCTATTTAATGAATTAAAAGGAAGTGAACGACCTTTGGTATGATGGAAAAATATAATATTCTGCTAAAAAGTCACATCGAAATCTAAATAGGGTCATTCATAAATATTTATAAAATTTAAGAGCTTTATTGTCATATTTCTTATAAAAATGAATTAAAAGGAAAAATGATAATTTTTTTTTGAGAAAATTATAATTTTTGTGTCTAACTCTAAAAAAAAATATGCCTTTGTTTTCAAAAGTTTAACAGCTCTATACCTATAATCTGAACGTGTTCATTGTTCAATCTATTTATTGTGTCCACAGATTTCTGAAAAAAAAAACTTACGATTAGCTAAGTTGATATTTACTAGGGAGGTGTAACAAGGCTTTTTAGTTGACACCTTTTTTTCATTTTGTTTATTTTTGTTTCAAACAACGTTTATTGCTCTGGTCAATTACGATTGCAAAAGGAATCAAAATACTACAACAAAACTTAATTCTGTCAATCAAGGGAACTTTCTGTCATTTTTTAATAATAGAAAAGGAAAAAGAAAATTTATGGATTTAAAAAAGATTGGTGTATTTTTTGAGGACATAGCATGGTCTAAAAAAAAATTTGGTTCAGATGGTCCGATTTATTTTCGGTCCAGACTCTTTTTGTTTTTTTCCGAATATTTTTCAGTTCAGGCTCTTTTTTTCCTTCGTTATTTTCGATGTGGTCAAATCATGATACAGCAAGAAAATAAGCTGGTTTAAATTTTTATTTCGATACAGTATAAATTTTTATTTATTTTCTTGAGGTGAAGAATTTGCTTAAGAAATTAAATCAGAAATTATATATATGTATATTATATATATATTGAAAAATTGTACTCATTTTTTTTGGAAAATTATAACGAAGAAAAATTAACAAAAGATTATAATTATTTTCTAATAAAAATTAAAATAAAAATTGAATAATTTATTGAGGTACTGAACACACCTTTGAAAGATTTTAGGGTCATTCGGATGAACAAAGAAGTAAAAAAAAAATGAGAAAATTGAAGAAAAATAAAAAAATAAATCAGGGTTTCAAATGGTCATGACTTTTGTTATGAAGGTTATGAAAAAAATGCACAATCACTTTTCAAAAATGACACAATATGAACCACAAAAATGACACAATATGCTACAGAGATTGTGACGAGTTTTATCAGGCCAAAAAAATATTTCCAAAGCCTTCTAATTTGAGGATTAAAATTTTTGTAGGTCTTCAATTAACCGCTCAATGACATTTTAACAAATAAATATTCACAAAAGTTTTTACATTTTTGTAAGTCTCAGTCCAACGAGAAGATTGATCTTCTACAGTTTTTTTTATATATAATATTTATAATAATTATATTATTAATAATAAGAGTGATGAAATCAAAATTTTAAATATATGAATGGCAGCGCGTCACTGGTAGTGGTGCGTTGCAAAATCGCCACTGGCAGTGGCGTTTTTACTTTCTAGTGTTTAAAAAAAAACTGAAAGACGCTAGTGGGAGTGACGTTTTCTCACTGATGTTAAACTACTTTAGAACGCGCCGGACTTAAAAAAAAAGTTTTCACAAACGCGCCACTTTCAGTGATGTGTTATGACAAACATGCGACACCCAGTGGCGCGTTTGCACCGCGCCATTGGCAGTGGCGCGTTGCCATTCGTATTTTTAAAATTTTGATTTCATCACTCTTATTATTAATAATATAATTATTATAATGATTATATATAAAAAAACTGGATCTTCTATGACAAGAATACAGGAGAAATAAGGAAAATCGAACCAGCATATCTGATTCGAAAAAAAAATCGGACTAGATACCTAAACAAAAAAAAGTTGGTATCATACTTCTCCAGAAAAAAACAGACAAAGAATCATTCTAGTTTCCTTGAAAATGATTTTTCTTTATTCTAAAAAAAAACGAAACATTCTGGCCATCAGGTCCTTTTTTCTTTTGTAAAATAACAAGGCTGGAAATTTTCACCAATACCTTGTAGACTTGTGGTTGTGATGTAGCCGCCATGTCTTGTGTGAATTGATGACACTAATTGGAAATATCTTTGACCTGCTATTCGTTGGGACCCGTTTGATTCGACAACCAATTAATCATCCGGTCCGACGGCCAGTAAACAAGCAGCGCTGGGTCGGATCATTTGACATACAAATAGAGATCGCAATGGATTGGATAGGTGGGTAAAATATTAATCTCGTAATTTGGCTCATTCATCAAATTTATATATCCATTTTTTTGGTTTATACATTCGGATCTGAAAATTATGGCCCATCCTATCTACAAACTAAGTTTTTCTGGCCCGACCTGGCTCGTCTAGACCCGTTCTGCAGTGTATTTTTTTAAAATTGGCTGAGAAACATATTTTTTTGAGTATCTTAGATTATGAATTTGAAAAAACTTAAAATATCAAAGTTGTATATATTATTTTTATGAATCTATAGAATTTTATTTCATCTTAATATGATCTTTCAGTACAAAGTTATGATTAAAAAAATATCTAAAGGTCTAAACTTTTTCAGCATTTAATTTTCATAATATGATTTTTTGAGATTGATATGTTCTGATTTTGAAAGAGATCAAAATATAAAAATAATAGACATAGTTATCATGATTTTAAAGAAATTAATTTTGTATTGATTGGATTTTTTAGTTAAAATATATGACTAAAAAATACCAAGATGTCTATGTTCACATTTATAAATTTCAAAAATATTAGTGTTTCTATTCATATAATAATATCATAACTAAATATTTAAAATTTAAATGATATTAGTGTTATATTAAGATTCTACATAATTTTTATAATATAAGTATAAATATATATAATATAAGTATAAATATATATATATATATATATATATATATATATATATATATACAATTACTCCGGACTGGACGGATGAGTCTAACTCCAAACCCGTACCCATCTTGACCCGTAGGATGGCCCGGCCCGACCCTACCTATTCATTGACCGGGCCGAACGGGTTGACGTCGGGCCGAGACAGGTCCACCGAGTCGAGCGGATTGACGTCGGGCCGAGACAGATCCACCGTGCCGCGGGCTAAATTTCCATCCCTACATATCAGATAGGGCGGAGAGCACATTCACCCAGAAGTGGTGAATGGTTCCGTCTAGGCTCAAAATATTTTTAAAAATACATATTTTTTTAAGAAATTTGAGTATCATTTAATATTTTATTTATTAAATTTAAATAAAAATAATTATCATATAATTTTGATGACTTTTGATAAAATATGAATACTATTCAAATACGTGAAACTTGAAACTCAATTTAAGAATATGTTTGTAATTTTTTTTTTCAGATTTTGTATAATTTTATTTGAAATTGATTATCAAAATTATCAAAAAAATAATTATTAATGTCCACTCTTATATTTATATGAAATTAATTCTCAAAATAAATAGTTGTCAATCTCCATTGTTATATTTATAGTATGGGAAATGTTTGGGAATATCGAGATAGATACCAAAATCAATACTGATATTTTCATATTTTAGCTCTTGATCTCATGATTTTGAATAACTTAAATACCAAATTTTTTTATTTGTATATAAGATAAATTAACTTGAATAATCTCACACTCTCTAATAAATTCTCTCCAGCTTTCTCGATCTCTCTTTGTCACTTCCTCTTTCCCAATCTCTTTCTCTTCCCTACTCTCTCTATCTCTATTTCTTCCCCACTCTTGATTTTTTTTTTGTTTTCTATCACCACTCTTAATCTCCATCTCTCCTCCACTCTTTTGATATCTCTTCATCCTTCTCTCTATCTCTCTCTCTTACTTTCTCCCACTCAATTTTTCTCTTTTCCCTCTCTCACTATCTCTTTCTTTGTTCTTCAAGTTAATCAACATTGTATTCAAATTAATGAGTTTGCTATTCATGTTATTTATGTGTATTTATTTATTTAGTATTTAGATAAATTAACTTAATATTCAAATTAATGGTATTAATTTTGGTATCAATTAGGACTGTTCATCGTGAAAAATATAGCATATATAAATAATTATGTATAGCATATATAAATAATTAAATATTTAAAATAAAATATTTATGTAAAATACTTTTGTTATAAATTTTCTAAAAATATACTTTTCCAAACTACTATATTTACAATAGAGACATTATATCATATCTTTAAATGAAGAAAGAAAAAATAATATGAGTCATTTGATTAAGATAAATGAGAGAGAAATAAAATCAATGATGAAAAATATAAATGATATGACATAGCTAAACAGATTGAATTACTAATTCTCTTTCTAAATATAGAATTTGTGTATCACCATGCCAACTCTTTCCAGTGTATATGTTGCTTTTATTATAAAGAACTCTATAGTTGTAAACTATAAATTAGGTCACGCTTGAGATCACCATTAACTTAACAAGTAAAAAATATTGTTTTGAGAATGACTCGTTAAGTTAACGAGCGAGCGAAGCTATCTCGTTAACAACTCAGTATAAATACTTTATATTAAAAAAATAAAAAATAATGATAATAGTTTTATATACATTTTATATAATAATTTTATATATATTGAATCATAACTTATATAGTATATTAAAAATCATAATAGAATAATATAAATAATTTAACCTTTCTAACCAGTCTATCAAATTTAGTGAGCCAAATTGAATTGAATTTAAATTTAATGCATTAATTTAGCAAACTTAATAAACGAATTAAATTTGAGTCAAAAATAATCCAAGAACTATGAATTTTTCTAAGGTACTAGCTTAGCGCGCGTTTGTATAAATTAGAATTTTTAGTTTATCGCACGTTTCTATAAATATTTCCAGTGGGTCAATGCGATAAAAAAAAATCGAAGCAATGCAAGTCACGGAGTAAGTGACACAACAGTATGTCAGTATCCAACGATAAAAATCAGGAGAATGCACAATTATGTAGCAGTTATTATAATTAATTTTAAAAAGAAATGATTCCACACTTGTGAGTTGTGACTGGTGAAGGCTCCCGTTACGGTGGGCCCAGTGATAGTGGCACAGCATCTTCCATGTATATAATCTTTAACGTGTCTGCTATGTGCTTCTCAAACGTTTTCCACACCTTTTTATAAGTTTCTCAGAGGCACAACTTGACTTACTTCAATATTCTTTTCGCGGAACTTAATTTTGTATTAGAGCGATTAGACAATTTGAACTTGAAAGTGCCTTGCTTCACATTTTGAGGCTGGATGTAGAATAATCAGCTTGCAAATCTAACATAGGGTAATAGAAATTTTAGATATGTATAATATTATAATTATTTTGAAAGTTTAGTATATTTTTATATTTCTTACAATGAAAGTATAATTTTAGAGTGAATTTTTGAAAGTATTTTTCAAGGGGTATATTTTCACAATATATTTTTGTAATGAAAAATGAAGGTCAATCCCTTCGAACTGTTCGTATTGCGACACCAGTGGTGTTGCTATGCATAATATTAAATTAAGAAAATAAAGAAAAGAAAAATAAAAAAGAAATTAAAGATGAAAATATCCGAATTTATATTATATACATCACTTCGAATAATTTGCAAAGCAGTTGTTGGTGCGACACTTGCTCTTCTCAAAATATTTCATTGCATCTTTCTCAAAATAATTAAGTATGTTTTTGAATTTAAAAAAAAAATTCCAGACAGCTGGCTCCTCTAACAATGACTAGATCTGTGGTGAATAACTCTCTCTATAATTAAGAGGACTAGAGGAGAATCTGCGAAATCCGGATTGAGGTTTTCTATATCATTTAAATTTGATGGCTTAGATTCTTTGTTTATCACACAAGAAAATAACAAAAAAGAGAATACTTTAGAAGTGGGGTAGGGTAGGGTGCAAGGCGCCCGTTTTGATTGTTGACTAGAATTTAAATAATTAATTTGCCAGTGAAGGTCCATTATTTAATTAATTATCGTATGGTTAGTATTCCAATTCCTCATCCGTCCTACTTAATAGATGCCTTCTAATATTCTTCATATTACTATATAACTGTTCGTTACTAATAAATTAATTGTATAATGTAAATGTATAATTTAACTTCTTAACAATTACAAGAATAAGACGCACACGCAATTTTGTTAAGACAAAATAAATCAAAGTAATCTAATTTGAAATATTTATAGAGAACTCCCTGTATATATGAATCTTGAACATACTTCTTATATATACTTGACTCTGTTTTTTTTTTAAATAAAATAAAATAACTCTTCATTTTTACCATTGCAATTTTTATAGAAAAAAATCCTTATCCAACTGTATAATTATAATATTACATAGAATTCTTTCTGATCTATAATTTTATTTTCTAATAATGATATTTAAAACTTGTTATTATAAACATTGCTAACTAGCATTTAATCATTGTATCGTGAGCACGACTTATATCTTGATCCCTTTTCCACAATGAGAAAATTTTAAGAGAAACGTGTGACGTATGAATGAGACTCAGTCTCTGCAATGGAAGTCTTAACTGATAGCTACAAGTGTTCTTTCGATTCCCCTTCATAGTCTCTTTCTCTAGTATATGATCATTCAAATTATGAAAATGTCAACTTGGAACTAATATATTCCCCATACAATTCATGATCGCGACATTGCATGAAGCCCTAGCTGGCCTATATATAAATACACGCGCGCTCTCCTCTAGTGCAATTAAAACATAATAGAAAGCATTCCCAACTCTGCCCCCTTCCTTTATCTAGTTTCCAAGCAACTCATGGATATATCTCCCAGCCACTTTAGAGAATGGTACCATGCAATTATACTAATCAGGATTCAGAGTTTTGCACGTGCAAGTCGGTACGTGTTGCAAGCAATCAAGATCATGTACCAGTTCATCTCAAGCCATGTTCATCCATTTTGGATCCAGTTCTTCTACTTTATCATCATTGATCTTTTTGGGTCTTTTCTCTTAATGGTACTAAATCCGGCTGATGCTGATTTCAAACCCCGCTATTTAGACATGTTTTTCCTCTCTACCTCAGCCATAACTGTTTCGGGTCTGTCCAACGTAGCAATGGAAAGATTGTCTAGCTACCAAATTGTAATCATGACCCTTTTGATGCTTGTTGGTGGGGAAGTCTTTGTATCAATGTTAGGTGTTTTCTGTCGTACCAGTAAGCCAAGCGTAGAAGAGCTTACTGTTAGCCGGGTCAATTCGGTTAATATTGAGCTTGAAACAATTGATTCTGTCAGTACAATCGAACGAATTGAATCTGGTACGGATATAAGTGTCAAGGATTCGAGTAACAGTTGTCTCAAGTATATGGGTGTAGTTATACTTGCTTATTGGGTTTTCTTTCATGCGACCGGTCTTATTGCATGCCTAGTATATGTATCTATAATCTCGAGTTCAAAAAAGGTCTTAAAAGGAAAAGGGATCAATTTGGGTATATTCGCATTTTCCACTACTGTTTCATCCTTTGCAAATGGTGGCTTAATAGCAACAAATGAGAACATGGCTATATTCTCGAAGAATTCAGGTCTACTGTTATTTGAAGTTGTGCTGATTCTGGCTGGAAATACACTATTCCCACTATTTCTGAGAGGGGCTATTTGGGTACTTAGGCTTTTCATTAAAAATGATGAGATTGAATGCATGTTAAAGAGTCCAAAAGTGATAAAGTTTTCCCATCTATCGAGCAATGTAGCTACATTCTTTCGGTCAAGCACAGTCTTTGGCTTGATAGCCTTCATGATCACGCTGTTTTGTTCGATGGACTGGAGAAGTCCAGTGTTTGATGGCCTCAATTCGTACCAGAAAATCGTCAATGCTTTGTTCATGGCTGTCAATGCAAGACATGCAGGAGAGAACTCCGTTGATTGCTCTCTCATTTCCCCAGCAGTTCTACTATTAATCATATTTATGATGTAAGTTTTCTGTTACCGACCTGAAACCATCTGGATTATTCACAGTTATCATTTAAATAGTACAAAATCTTATTTGACATATTTTGGTTAGGTATTTACCCTCCTCGGCTACTATCACACCATTAAAGGAAGATGATGAGAAGAGATATGTTGGAGAGAAGGAAAATTCTGGAAAAACTGCAACAATTGTGAAGATGCTAATGTTGCCTCAAGTTGTATGTGTAATTTTGTTTGTAATTGTGGCATGCATAATAGAGAGAAGAAGACTAATATCAGATCCACTCAACTTCTCCACTCTTAATGTCGCTTTTGAGGTGGTCAGGTATATATAGTTCTCTCTAATATTTTGTCATTTTTTGTGCTTCTATTATTTAAATCCACGGAGGCGATAACTAAAATAGTACACAATTGGTTGGTCTCCATTAATTTATTGAAAGACATATAAATTATCACTACTTGATTTGTTCTAATTAACTTCTAATTAAGTGAAATGTATGTGTGATTTAATAGTGCAAAATATAAATGAAATATTTCCAAATTGTAGTGCATATGGAAATGTTGGGCTATCAACAGGGTACGCTTGTTCACGACTTCAGAAGTTGCACCCAGGGATGAGCTGCACCGACCAGCCATATAGTTTTGTTGGTTGGTGGAGTGATGAAGGAAAACTTCTAGTAATATTTGTCATGCTTTATGGAAGACTAAGAAAATTCAGTGACAGAAACGGCAAAGCATGGTCATTGGGATGTTAATTTTGATTTTTTGACTAACTAGCTTGGTATGATGATAAAGTGAAAACTTAGAGAGAATATTCAATGTATAGACTACAGAGATTTTTTATATATTTATATTCTTGTTTCAAAATTGTATATATCTACACTTTGTATGGATCACATATTCATTTTACACAGAGGATTTATGGGTCATTGTTTGAAATTGTTTATTGTATTTCTAAAGGCTACCGATGTAGATTTTTGGAAGATATGGCATCAGAAAATTTTAAGTTCCAACTATGACATCAGAAGTTTAATCCATGTTAGCTTTGCATATTGAATATAAAATTTGACATGTATTACTGATCGATTGACAAGTACTAAATAGTATGTTGTTGTGTATATGTTGAAGAATATAATAAAATCACAGAGAATAAATCCTTGAAATCAAACACTTAGCCTTAGATTATTTCCCTAATTAGTTTTTTTTTTTGTAATTAGGAAAGTAAGCAACGGTAGGATTGTGAGCAAATATAGTAATAGTTATGATTAAGGAATTAGACAACGGTAATATGGCTAAAAATCAAGTATAAATACCCATGCACAGAATCATGTAAAAATATATAGCAATCAAAAAACCTTTTTATTATATTCATCTCTCTTTTACAACATGGTATCAGAGGGGGACTAATTCCCTGACTCTCATTTTCCACACAACACATTAACACAAATAACAAAAAACTATGAAGTACTTCAGATTCATAATCTAAACGATCAGCAAGATGTGCATGACTAGCTTAAAATTTAGCATTAAGCTGAATGGTGAAAATAGTGGTGGTTTTATCACTCTTAAGTGAGGTATTCAACAAGGGTGACTTCTCTCACCCTATCTTTTTATCCTGGCTATGGAATCACTGACAAGGATGCTCACAAGTTCTCAAGTAAGGGGAGAAATTTGGGGTGTACCTCTCGCCCCGAGTGCTCCCCCAGTAATGTATTATTTGTATCAAGATGATGTCATTCTCTTTGAAAGAACAGATAAGAACGAAGTTGAACAATTGGTAAAAGTGATAGGAGTGTTTGGAAGGTTCTCAGGTTTGAAAATCAACAATCATAAATCTATAATCTGATTTCCTTATAACACTAGTGTAAGAGTGCAGAGAGAGGTGCTAGACTTCCTACTAGTAGGAGAACCAACAGATACTATAGTTTATCTGGGCTATCCAATGCCTAAGGGACGAATACAATGCAAACACAATAAGCCAATGACAGATAAGATATTTAAAAAATTGGATGGTTGAAAAATGCACTCATGGATTGGACATATAAGGTATTTAAAACAGTACTTATGGTTCTTCAGACGGTGACAAAGCCAATTGGGGATAACAGTGTACCAGACCTAACGGTTTGGACAGACACAAAAAGTGAAAAATATTATATAAAAATTGGTTATAAAGCACTTGCTGAGTTGTAATAACAGATAGTAGAGCTGCCACACCCTTTTTGGTAGCTCATTTGGAGCCTTGATAGTATCCTTAAGTAGTAATATTTTTATGGAGCAGCGGCTAGTCAACATGTTCTACCATTTTAATTAAAGTGTTTTACACAGAAGAATAAGGAGCTTAACTGCTACCTATCAAGTGTATAGGGAAGAATCTAAGATGGTGCATCACATGATCTTTCTTTGAAAACATGCTTGTGCTACCTTACTAGCTTCTCCACTTCAGATCCGTACACCAGAAATTTCATTGAAAGTTAAGGAAATTTTTCTACAGATCCTGAATAGTTTAGAGAAAGAAAAGAAAAAGTTAGTATCTTATTTGGCTTAGAATATTTAAAAAGCAAGGAACTAACTCCTTTTCGAAAACATCCAACTAGATCCGAAAATAACAGTGACTCTTTCTCTGTCTATGGCACAAGTGCAGGCAAAAATTCATCATGTACCTCACAACTTACTCAATCCCCAACAGATATATTCATCATGTACCTCACAACTTACTCAATGAAATGCTAGGATATTTGATATGTCAGATGCGTCTCTTGACACATCTGGTAAAGCTGCGGTAGTCGTAGCCTTCTTCTTTTAAATTGGCAGCCTTCAGTTCATGTATTTCACACCAGTGATTGCTGAGATAGTGTTTCAAGCAGAGGTAGGGGCCATAGTCATGGCATTAAGAGACATGAGGTCACCATTTTTCCAAAAAACCTGCCATAATATTCTCAAATTGTAAATAGCTCATTTTTTTTTTACAGAAAGGCGATCAAGATAGCTTACCATGTTAGAAGGCGGCGAGAAAAGCTTTCTCTTATCTTAACAAGGTGCGTGCAAGGGGGATACCCGTTGTTCAGATCCGGTATTTAAATCACAAGGACTTAAGGTTGGTGCATGAGCTTACAAACTTCACAAGGCGCTTAGGAAGAAGCTACATTGGCTATCCCTCACTATAAGAGCTTTAAGAATTTAATGCCCATACTTGATAAACTTGTCAATTATAACCAAAATTCCTTCTTTACCCTTAGCCTTGGGTAAACCTGTTAGAAAGTCCATATTTTTTGTTCATGTAAAATTTTTTTTCCAAGAAAGCTTAGGTAGATGAAGCGAAAGAAGGAACAAGACTTGAAGGCAGATTAATTAGCAAGGGGCATAGCGATGAAGCTGTTCCCCGACTTGACTTTTCCTCCCTACTAACTAGTCATTTGTTCTATAGTTCCAACTTTCCAGTTGCTAATCGCAAGGAAAAGCTTTAATCAGATTCACTTAGTACTGGGGCGTGTGCTCAGACTTGCAAGATCTACTATGTTGTGGCGAATCTGAAGCTTCTCGCCATAGACACTCTGGTGGTGAGGGCGGAAGCGAGAAAAATAGTAGTGATAGTCTCGAATTTTGCATGGGTTTATTTATTTTTTGTTGATATGACACCGACATATAGCATCTAATTGCACACATGAGATTGCCTCATATCATATTGAGAAGTTAGGGAAGTTTCTTTTAAATATCCCTAGCATTTCATTGAGACTTAACTTGATTTTGTTGTTGTTGTTTGTTTATGTGCGGATAAGAGGCTTCATATGTTTAGACACACCATAGTTTTCTTTTATTGAAAATATTTTTAGGCCCCTTTTAATTGAAAATAATTTTTGGGAACCGCTGTCGTCCCGCCTTACTCATCCTTTTTCTTAAAATTTATCCATTTAAAAATAAACAAAATAAATTTTCAAGGTTTTGATCAAGTTCTCAAGAGATGTCATGTTTCAAAACACCTATCATACATGAAACTTCTCATGACATAACTATTTTGATTTTTCTGTTCTAAGTACCATTTTAATTCACTATGGGCTACTTTCAAAAAAGTTTAATGTTTTCCTTATCAATTTTCTAATGTTTCCCATGGGCTACTTTCTTAGAGTTTTTTAAAACTTTTAAAAAAATACCCACTAACAATTTAAAAATGCTAAAAATTACTCCTATATACATGTAATGCAGATATAATCTAAAATACCTCTCAAACTTTACCTGAGTGTCATCCTCAATACTTCAATAAAAATAAAAAAAGAGTATCGAGATACTCACAAATACTATGGTGTGGTACTTGGTGCGGGTCAAGGTGTGGGTCGCATATCTATCTTTCTTTGTTCGTAGAATTTGATAATTATAGTCTGATCCATCGCTTGATTTCCTTAGCCAACAATTATCTGTAAGTCTTTATTCCTACAATGTAATAATTAAATAAAATACATTAACTGAGACAAATAAAAATAGAAAATTTAAAAGAGAATCTTGGGTTGTCTCCCAAGCAATGATTTATTTTAGATCATTAGCTTGACCCCTATTTTTTCACTCATTTTATCTTCATATTGTGCCTCGAGACTGCATCATATTTCTCCCAAAAATTCACATGTGTATTGCTCAAGATACGCTTTGCTGAATTCTCCTTGAACAACTCCTTTTCTTTGATTGTCGAGTGATCCCCAAGTAATGCATGTGAGACACAATCTGATGTGTCAATCTTGAGAGAGAGAACTAGAGCAGACTCAATATTGAAATATATATATCTTCATGCGGTTGTAAGTATAGGCTCACTTTCAATACTCGATCGTGCTTTATTGCTTGATCTTTATCATTCATCGTGTTGGATACGTTTGTTTTGAGAGCGGATGAGAAATTCTTTAAACTTATCAGTTGAGTTTCAATTTCTTCCCTCTTCGTCTCTTCCTCATCTACAAACATAAATTCATCTCTTCTCTCCCCATTGACATTAGTCTCAATAAAAATATGAGTTTGATAAAAAAAATATTATTTTATGATCTCTACCATCGCACTGAGTTTTTAAATCTTATCCCCTTGAATTAATTTCATTTAGATTTAGAGTTTTATCAAGTAATGACCCTAATATTTCAACATCGGCACATAATTGTTCAATTTGGGGACGTGATTTTTCAGTTTAGGTGTGTATTTGTTCTCTCAGTTCAACATTGTGCTTGATAAATTTATCATTTTTCTTGAGAAATTATTCCATTTTCAATTCAAGGTTGTATTTTTGTGGGGGTGATTGAGAGTTGATCATGTAGAAAATTGTTGGTTGTAATTTTTGAGAGAGATATACCAATTTGACATTCATGAAATATGTGACTTATGCCATCACACAACTCACAAGACAAAAATTTACCTGACATTTCTGAAAGTTATCCTTGTGGAAAAAATAAAAACTGATTATTTTTTATTGGAGAAAATTTCCTTGAATATTGTTATTAGGTCAATCTGTATGCGTCATCCTCTGATTCCACAATGATTGATCCAACTATTTTTGAAGGGAATATGTTCTTTGAAGCTGATTCCACATGAATTAGTTGAACTTTGCTTCTAGATCATCCATTTATTGTTGGAGTTGAGCAAATGGGTTCTACTTATAATCCATATACATCCTATACTCATTATCATGAAAAAGATAAGATATAATGAGATCATAATTTTTTTGATAAAAAAACCATGAAATATAGAGTAAAATAAAGTAAAAAAATCTCTAGTCTCAGTTACTAAAGATTAAATCAATATTCATACCGTTGTCTCCGACAACGGCCAAAAAACTTGATGAGTTTAAGCAATACTAATAATTACTCTAATTTATACCTAATTTCAATCACAAGCGACCTTATCAGGTAATAATTGGGATGTCAAATCAACAAGGACAATGGTGAATTACTGATTCTTAATAGTTTACTAATCTTGACAAACAAAGATTGATTTTGACAAAATTAAAATTAAACTAAATAGCAAATAAAATAGTGTTTTAAACTAAATGATGAAATACTAAGGGTTTCAATTTTTTCTTTTCACTCCTTAATTAACCTACTTGATGTCGTCACTTTTTAGACAATTCAATAGTGTGAGATTAGTAATTCAAGTTTAGAATTGATGGACGCTTTCATGTGTCAATATCGTGTTCAAACTATTCAGGCTTCACAATTACATATATCGCCCTATGAGTTCAAACATTTAGTGCTCTTTGCCGTTAAAACCTTATCGAAGTCCGACGCTACACAGTTATAAGTTCACAATTGGTATTTGGTTAATTTCTAAGTATAATCACCTGAGTTGTAAATTTACCGCTAGGCCGTGAGTGCAAACATGAGTTTTACCCTTCGAGATAAAAAATTCTAGCAATATATTTTCATATTCTACTATAATTTCTAAGAAAAAATAACACAACAAACACGTATTACAGTTCAAACATGCAAATAATAAATTTAAAGGATAATTCACACAAGAAATTACTAAAAGGATAAAATACCGAGTAGATTAACTAAAAAAATTCAAGTACTACAAGCCATCACCCTAGAAGGATGATTAACCACACATGTTCAAAAATAAAAAAATAAGAATTCAAAACAATAAAAGAGCACGTAGCACCCGAAAAAAAGAGAGGAAAAGATTAAATTCAAAATCCTTCTCAAGGGCTTTGATTCAGCGTGTAGATCTTCAAATTTGTCTCCCGGGATGTTAGATCTCTCTCTAACTTTAAAACTCATTCTCATAATTCAAAATGACGGCTAGGGTATCCAAGATGATGGATAAAGGCACCTGGAAGGGTCCTATATAGGAGAGAAATCAATCAGCCATCTACTGCCAACTCTATTCGAAGAATTTTTGGGTATGGAGCATACATGTCGCATGAATTTCCGTACGGCCCGTATGGAGTTGAATCTATTGCGGAACGGTATGTATTTTGACCATAATTTCTTCATTCAAAGTCTTATTTGGGTGATCTAAGATGTATTAAAAAGCTAAAAAATATCTATAATATTAGTATATCATTTTAGTCATTCCATAATAATTTATGATCAGAATTTAATGTGTTTTACTGCTGATGATTCGCCTTGATGTCATTCACGTTTGAGTGCTTTCCAATCATGTTCAATTGCTCAATTTCGCTCCAATTATCATCTCAGTTATATGATTCCTGTAATTATAAATAAAATATAGTAGTATCTCGATCTTGGAATAAAAATTTAAGTAAAATGATTAAATTATCCTAAAAATTGCCAGATTCGTGAGAATAACCCTAGTAAAAAGTGTATGAAATTGAGATCTATCATAAATATCAACACTATTATCACCAATCAGTGTCATTTGTGTCGCTTTTTTAGAAAATCATACACTAATGTTGCCACTGATTGGTTTGTGTATTAATGTTTGCTCCATTAAGTCAAGGAAAGCATTTGAGGAACAGTTAGCGGTAAACTACGTAAAACAAGACGCTTTAATTTCACCAATAAATTATATCCCATCGCTGAAAAATTAAAATAAACTCATAAGGTCTAAATATTAAAGATAAAACTCGATAATATAATATTAGCATAAACGATAAAATATGTTCAAAATTAAAATAAACTCATAAGGTCTAAATATTAAAGATAAAACTCGATAATATAATATTAGCATAAATGATAAAATATGTTCTATTAAACATCGTTAAATTGAAATCATTATAAATTATATAAAATTTTGTTAGTCTTTAATGGACTAATAGAAAGATTATATTTATATTTTATTATTTTTAAAATTGTTTGTAATTTATTTAAAAATTAATTATCAAGATGTCAAAATAATCCATAGTCAAGGGATCCTCCGCAATATGTAATTGTTAATTACTAGTTCTAATTTACATCCAAATTTTAGGGTATATTTTTTTTTGAGAAATATTGTTCAAATAAAAAATAATAAAAATTATAAATATATTTCTAATGATTTAGATATAATATATATTATATTTAAAATAATTTAGAGTTTGATTGATTATTTATATGGGTGTCAATGGGTCGGGTCAGGTCACATTATTTTATTATTTTTCTTGACCCGATTCAAACCCGACTCAATTAAATTCGTGTCAAAAAATATTGACCCATACCCGACCCGACGGGTCACAGGTTGACCCGTAAAAGAATTAAATATTTATTAATTATTTTTATATAATTTTAAATAATAAAATATTAATTAATTTATAATTAATCTTAATTAGTATATATTTAAGATTTAATTAGTACAAAATCATAAAATTACTTCAAAAAATATAATTAATCGGGTCGGGTCGGATTGACCCGAACTCAACTCGACCTGATTCAGATCAAAAAAATTAAATTCATACCCAACCCATTTATTTTCGAGTCATGTCGGGACGGGTCGGCTCAATAATTGACACCCCTAATTATTTATAACAAAATCATTGAATCTTCATCATTAAAATTTTGAAATGATGAAAAACAAAATGCTCTTTCAAGTTAAGTCAAATTTGATATACACGTGCGTCACTACAAAAAATGTATGATTTTGACTTTTTAGTTTATACATTATTTCATTAAAAAGCATCTTAAAATTAAACGTGCCATAAAAATTGAATTGAATGTACAATATAGTTACTCGTTACTAATTATGAGGGATAGATCACAGGTAGAGCCGAATTCACATTCCTTAAAGTACTTTATTGGGTAAAATATCCGAATTTAAGTGGACCCTGTCAATCTAAAAATAGAGATTAAGTTTGGACAACCATAATATAAATCCAACGATTGCATAAATTCAAACAATTAATCTATCGTACACCCGGGTAGTGGTGTCAAAGTTTCAACGTTTCGACATCACATTTCACTCGGACGAAACGTGAAACACAATAATTTTTTTGTTATGTTAGAACAACGAAACGTAGAACGCAAATGAAATTTCTTATGTTCTAATATAATTTTTATTTTAAAATGAAATATTTCGCTAGATTTTACTCGAATGAAACTTGAAACACAATTATTTTTTTTACTTGAGACAAACAAAACTTGAAAAGCAACAATATATTTAGTTCCCGTTTCGTACGTTTGACACCTCTACACCCGGACCTAAGACTTTGTAAAGTTTTGAGCCTGTCGTCTTAATGAAGCCCCACGACATTCACCTCAGTTAATTGGTAAACCCTCTCGCGGATTGCCATTGTCGGTTAGGGTGTTTGATGATGGAGTCAAGATAACGTGATTAAGTTCATAGATTTTTTATGAGCTTAATTTAAAATATATATATATATTTTTTTTTCCAATTTGATTTATTATATTTATTAAATTCTTCATATGAAAATTTTATGAGTTATAAAAAATTTGGGGTGATTTAATTTTTCTAAGTCATTTTTTTTTCATTTTTTAAAATATTATCTCTAATAATAATAATAATAATATATTTAATATTTGTATATCATTTTTAAAAATTAAAAATAGTGATTTAGAAAAAATTAAAACACTTCAAATCTATACATTTCACAATATAAATAATTTAATGAACATGATAAATTAAAATTTAAGAATGATTTAGTATTTTTTTTTGTTAAACCCATAGAAAATCTCCATGAGCTTAAACTCATGTGCCCCCTGCAAATACTACAAGCGAGCATTGCTAGTTTCTCTATTATGCTCTAACCACAAGTGGCAAAATCTGATCCGATTTAACAAATTTGTCCTATTTGATCTCAATCCAATATAATCGGATCTAATCTGAGATCAAATATTTTAAGATTCAACTGAAATCAACAAAAAAATTGAAAAAATAACTTATAAATTGATATGACTCTAATCTAAATTGATTTTTTTCAGAAAATCAAACTGACTCGACTCGACCCGTCCAAATCCAAACTGAACCTGATCCGCCCAAACCCAAACTTAATTTAAGCCAGCGGCGGAGCCAGCCCTCGTGATAGGGGGGTCAAAAAAAATTTCATAAGTATATTATTATAATTATTTTGAAAGTTAAGTATATTTTTATAATTTTTTATAATGAAAGTATACTTTTGGAGGTATATTTTTGAAAATATTTTTAGGGTAGGGCATATTTTATAATTTTTTATTAGAATCAAGCATATAATTTAAAAAAAAAAAAAATCAAATTACAAGCCTATTTTTAAAAAAATATTCAAGGGGTCAGTGGCCCCCAACCCTAATGTGGCTCCGTTGTTGAATCCAACCCCTCCAATTGCCATCTCTAATTAGTTAACCTATGCTATACAAGAGTAAATATATGCTGTACAAATAAATAGGAAATAACTGCATATAAATATGCGGACTTCATTTTTTTTTTCAATTGAGATAAGGGTCCGTGACAAAAACTCGGGCCTCTTGAATTTGGATTTTTTATTATTTTCTAAATTAATATTAGTTTCTTAAACCAGGTGCTAAGGGTTTGAGATAAAAACTCGAGCCCTTTGAAATTTTAATTTTTACCACACAACTTCATGGGATAGCCGAAAAATCATGAAAAATAATGGGCTCGAAATAAAATGTGATTTTATCTCGACCTTTTTGGTATATCAAAATAAAAAAGTCATAATACTGTAATCCGCGTAAATACTGTACTTTTTCTAAAAATAAAAAATAATACACTTTTTTCAATAAAAAATGAACAATACCTTAGAAGAATATGTGTGCATATATAAGGTTCCTTGTCATCTTATAATTTTTTGGCATGTTTGAGGAAATAATATTTTGGAATATTTAATAAATAAATAATGTTCTTGGGGAAAAAAATCAATTTCCATGATATATCTCGTAGAGACGCTTAGGAGCTGCATTGAAGAAATGATTTTTTTTTTTTAAAAAAAGAGTAGTTAGAATCAGGCCATTCAACTTATTTATATTCTCTTATATGGAAAATAGTCTTTTTTTTTTCACACTGAAGAAGAGTCTTTTATATTTTTTATAATTAATGTAGAAGCTAGCCTGCTAACTGGCTTATCCAAAATGTTTGAGCCACGTCTATTAATTTCCTCTATAAATATGAATGGTGCATAACATTTAAAATTTTATGGGAAAAAAATATTGAAATAAAATAGAATCCTTGTATGAAAAAAAAAATACTTAAGTACCTGGATGAGTAATAATTGTAATTAAAAAGAAAAAAAATGGTGCTATTCAATTTATGTACCAAGCTACCCAACATAACAATTAGCAGTCGTAACTTCCGGCTGTTAGTCTTAAGAATAAAAAATAATAGATGAGTGAGATATTATATTACTTTGTATTAAAAAAGTGCATTATTGGCCTCTGAGAAGAAAATACGGGGTCAGGCAGTAGATGGGTGAGATATTATATTACTTTGTATTAAAAAAGTGCATTATTGGCCTCGGAGAAGAAAATACGGGGTCAGGCGGTCAGCTAAGTTATTAAACATTGCATTATTGAGCAAAAGTAACACAACTCGCAACCAATTAGATTGTGCAGTCGTGCAATTAATTCAGAAATTATTTTAATATGAAATTATTCTCAATCCAGAAATCTGTAGACAGTCTATCAAATCAAATCATGCAAATACTTGAAGTAATTCGATATATAATTCTACGAGAAGTAATTAGCTAGTTAGAATATGAACTACAAAAAGTAAACCAGTTTACTAATTTCTAGAAGTTCGATTAATTAGACCTAAGACCTGTTCAGTAAATTGGAAATGCTTTTAGCTGGATTGTGAACCTCCTTAACTATATATGTTTCATGAATGCTTTGGTTAGCTTAAATTTAGAGCATTCCATGTGATATCTCATTAAATGTTATAATTGTATATTTTTATTTCTTCCTGAAAAAGAGTAAAAATATACGAATTTGATTATTGATACCGTTATTATTGTCCAGTTCAAATGAGTTATTTAACAGTGTTATTACTCAACTAATTTTTAGGTCTTCATTATTTAAGTTAAGTAAATTATTATTTAGACTTGTGCTATTTAAGTTGAATAACTCAGTAATATACAAAAGTTGAAAGGTAAAGTAATTTACCCATGTAAAAACTCATTTTTAGCTTAAATAATAATATCATTAATGACGGGTTGATGATGATATAACGCAAACATTTCCTTTTTGAAAATGATGCGGTAATTTGTTGGAGGAATTGACATATGTTAATCATGTCTAATTAATTTAAGAATTAATCATTAATATATTTATCAAAACTTATATTTTTCCCATTAAAAATTCAAAATGATTTAATTTGTCATCAGAATTATGAAACTTTCTATAATTTCTTTTCGATTTCATTTCATTTAAATAATCTTAATTAAAATTTATTTTATATCATTATTCTTATGCTGAAAATTATATTACCATTAAAACCTCATTCTCTAAATAATAATTAAAAAATAATATAAAGCATTTGTTTCATTCCTAACAACACCTCGATATGATATAAAAATATCGATTTTTTATTTAAAGAAAAAATGACAGTAAAGATAATTTAGGTATATTACAGTTAAGATTATTTTAATGAAAAAAAGGAAAAATATGAAAGATTTTATTTAATAGAAAAACGAACAATTTCAAATGTATTGAAGGACATGTAATTAAACTATGTAATGGAACAATAAATGGACGTTTTCTTTTCCCACCTATTTATTGTTTCTTCTAGATTTAATTTTATATTAACTCTCAAATTTATGATAAAAGTTTTTTATTTATTTTCTATAGCCTATAAATAGAGACTTTGTAAGTTGTTGATGAAATTTTTTTTAAAATATGAATTTATATATGTGTGTAGAGAGATCATGCATAAAGCATATGTAGCACGACCGCATATACGGTAGCACATATATAGTTAAAAATAAATGCATAACTTATATATAATTAATTTATTCAATAACATTACACAAAGAGTTGCTTGCCTAGTGGAAATTCACTTTTCTCCTACCACTCAAGCATGGCTTCGATTAGTGATTTGCCGGCAGGTACGGGCCGGGTACACCCGCGGTGGGCGGGCACGGGTACGGCGGGTAAACGAGTACGGGTAGAGGGGTTTTTTTTCAAAACCGTATCCTATCCGTCTCATACCCGTGCCCGTCGCGGGTACACGGGTACCAAGGGTACGGTATGGGGGTACTCGGGCACACGGGTCGACGGGTCAGGAACGGGACGGGTCGACGGGTCAAACGTTATAACGGTTCAGTAAATCATTGCAATGATTTATGAAACGTTATAACGATATACTGAATCGTTATTACGATTTATGAAATGTTATAACGTTTCAACAAACAGTTATAACGATTTATGAAACGTTATAACGTTTCAGCAAATCATTATAATGGATCAGACGGGTACGCGGCTACGGGAGGCGGGTAAACGGGTACGGGTACTACGGGTTTTTTCCAAAAAAAACTGACCGGCCTTTCTCAAACCCATACCCATGTACCCGTTTACCCGCCTATACCCGGGCACGGGTACGGTACCGAGCACGGGTACATGGGTACGGGTTGTACCCGGCGGGTTTTAGCAAACCCCTAGATTCGATACCCGTCACCCTGGATTTTGTAATTTTCAACGATTTTCTAGATTTTCTATGACGAAAATGATGCGAAAACCCTATAAGATCCACATATGATGGACTTTCACTAGTATTTTTTTTTTCATAATGTATATGTGGTCCGCATATTGAATTGATCATAGATGACTATCCATATATGCATATGCGGTCGCATATGCGCCGCATGAAATCACATTTTATTACACTGATTGATGGAGACACAAAATAAAAGACATAATACAATTTATGATTTAGCCTCTTTTAATCTTTATTTAAAATATTATTTTTAATACGTTATCAACATGAATTTACTTTAATCAAGCTACCATGAGATTTTATTTCTAGTAGAAGAATGTACCCTTTCGATTATATTTCATCAATCTTATTATTAGTAATATTTTTTATTTTTTAGATGAAATTTTTTATTTTGCATTGAATGTGAGAAATATTTTCATTCCCTGAAGAGAACCACAAAATTAGTAAGAACTAATTGAATAATAAAAAATTATTAAAATATCATAATTTATTAGTATTAATAATTAAAAGTTATTGGTATAGTTAATTACTAGAAGTTATTATTGCATTTGATGATTGAAAGTTATCAAATAAATAAATAAATAAATAAAATATCATCAATATTTAGTTATTTTAATAATGTGAAGTTATTAAGATTCTTTTTCTTCAATCATTTTTTTTGTCAAACATAAATGTACGTTTAATTAAAATAATGGTAGCATTTTATTTTGTAGTTCTTAAGATGAATCTTACTAAATTTGAGTCATCGTCCTTGATATATCGGGTAAGAATTATCTTCTATGGACTCTCGATGTAAAATTTCACCTTACAATAAATAATTTTGGAGAGACAATAAAAAAAATAAAAATACATTATCCAGACAGGAGAAAGGTAAAACAATGATATTTCTTCATCATCTTCTTCATGAGGATTTAAAACTGAATATTTGATTGTGAAAGATCCGTTAGAATTGTGCGGAAATTTAAAAAATAGTTATGACCATAAAAAAATGAGTACTCCTCCCAAACGTTTGTTATGAATGAATTCATTTAAGGTTATAAAATTTTAAATCTGTGTGTGAGTATAATTTCATAATGTTTCACATAACTTCTAAATTAAAATTATGCAAAGAAAATATTGCTGATGAACACATGCTAGAGAAAATATTTTATACATTTCATGCTTTGAATTTGCTCCTGCGATAGCAATATCGAGAGTGTGATTTTAAAAAATATCTTTTTGTTGCGGAATGAAATAATGAGGTTTTGATAAGAAACCATCAATCATGACTTATTAATTTTAGTTAATTTCCTAAAGTAAAATTATATATGATAATAATGTAACATTATTTAAAGGAAATCATGGACAAAGACCTGGTCATGACCCCAAAAGAGGTCGTGGATATGGACATAATAATGTTTGGTGACGAAGGTCATAATCCTAAATCAAAAAAAAAATATGGGGTATAGATGTGGTACGAAAAAAAAATCATCATCTTATAAGAAATCTAAAAATGAGTGTTATAGATGTGGTATGAAAAATCATTGGCCGCAAACATATTATACTCCTAAACATGTAGTTGAACTCTACTGAGCATCCATAAAAAGAAAGAAGTAAAAACAAATTTCATTTAAAATGATTCAACTGATTTTCTTATGGATGTTGATGTCACACATTTATATATATTTTTTCACCCCTGTTTGTGTCTAAAAAAAGATCAAAACTCTCAATCTCATATTTTATTTCATTGCATAAGCATATTTATTTTTAGATTTGATTTTTCTTTGACCTACTGCACATTCCATGGATATCAAGCCGAAGAACTGAGGAATTGGGTCCCAAACTGAACTTCCACGCCAATTGAAGTACCACGGGACCAACATAAGTCATTTGCCGCAACAACGAAGGGCATACGACCCGTATGACCTCTTTTGGAAAAATCTGCAAATAAGACAGCGATTTAATGTGGTGATTTCCTTCTAATCTAGCTGATCCCTCTCCTATATATTCGTCCAACAGCCTAGGGTTTGAGAGCTCCCCTCCGGCCACCATTTTCACCCATCCTCCATTATTTTCCACTCCACCTTCGCAAACCCTAGCCGCCGGCCACTTTTCAAGGGTAGTTTGAGAGATCGAAGTCCCAGAGCCCCAAGAGGAGATGGAGACCGAGTAGAAGACTAGTACAAGACATCATCTAGAGTTTGAATCATCTCTTTTAATTGTATTATTTGTTATTTCTGACAACTTTTGTTAAGATATCTTTCGTTCTTGCTCTTTATATCTTTATTATATTTTTATATACCGCAATGAATGGTTAAATACTTTAGTTCTTATGAGTTAGGAATGCTAAACTTGGATTATGTTTTTTAATTAAGAGATTTTTTATTTTATGGTTGTGATTATTGTGTTGTGTATTATTATTATGCTTGTTTGATTACTTGTTGAACCGTTAGTGTCAAACCGTGAAAATTTAATTAAGAGATAATGATAATTAAGATAATAAATAAAAAGAATTTAACACAAATCAGTAAATATCACAAACCCGCAATATAAAAGAGATAAACATATATGTAATAATAATAATAATAATAATAATATAAAGGAATTCAACATTTAATTGAAAATACACAAGGATATGAAATGAACGAAAAGGCTAATTATAAACAAACACGCACTTAAATTAATTTAGTTAAATATTCTAATAAATAAATAAACAAATTATTATCAAAATCAAATTAATAAAGAAAATTTAACAATGAAAATAAGTATGATAATAATTAAAATGATTTAACGAAAATTGACTAGGGATATTCCTAAATAGATAATAATAGAATATGACATGTTTAAGTAAATCGAATAAAATTTATTTGGCTAATTTAAAATCAAACGAGACCATATGTATATAAGCCTACACTGATCAAAAGAGATTAATCTGTAAACGCCTCTAATTAAACTATAAACCTTAAATCCTTCTTTAAAATGAAATGCCACACGTTTGGCCACACCACACGACCACAGAAAATCCCACCTTCCCATTAAATACACCCCATCTCCCTCTCATTAAAAACCCACTCACTCTCTCTCTCCCTCCCTCTCACTCCTCTCTTTCTCTCTCCCACGTTTCCACTTTCCTTTTATTTTTCTCTTTCCCGGCTGGCGACAGAATCCGCCCCTCCCCTTTTTCTCTTTTCCCCCATTTTCCTTCCGTTGCTTCTCTCTTCCGCTCGCTCTCTATCCCCTTTCCCTTTTACTCTTCCGATCGGACCCCTTCACAAAGCCGGAAATCCCTCACTCTCCTTCCCGGTCGAATCTTCCCTCGCCCTTGCTTACTCTATCCGCGCGAAAACTTACCCCCCTTTCTAATCGCTGTTTCACTCGCCTACTACGGTGGCAGCGCCGCCATCGTCGCCTTCTCTGCTGGAGCCTCACACCGGCGACTGCAGCTCACTCAACTGCTGGCCATCTCCGACCCTGTCGGCCTTGCCACCCCTCCGCCTTTTGTCTTGCAACCCTTGCCGAGCTGTGCTGCTTTTGTTTAATTCGGTAACACCTTTCCTCTTCTTCCCCGGCTGTGTGAGCCGTGTGTCGGGCTGAGCCCGAACCCTTGTTTGTCCTGGGCCGATTGTGCATGTATGGGCTGTTTATGAACCTTTGGTACACTGGTACCAGTCGGTACCAGTGAAGCGAAGGGTGGGGATCAATGAAGTTGTTATGTTCTGGGTACTGGTATATTGTTCTGTTGGTTTGTGCTGCTACTGGCTTGTTGCTTTGGTTTGGGGTTCTTTGGCGATTGCTTGTTATCACGGTATCTTTGTCTGGGTCTGGGATTTTGCTTACTGGTATGACTGAACTTGGGCATGTTTTGTTGTTGCCTATTTTTGGATACTGTCTGGGTACCCCTGACTTGGTTGCCCTCGGTTCTGATACTGCTTTGGTTGATTTTGCTTAATTGTCCTTCTTGGTTCCTTGTTGCCAGTTGCTACCCTTACTGATACCAGTGCCTTGTTGGTGCTGGCTTGGGTTCATTCGATTGCTGGTGTGATGTTGTGTTACGATACCAGACTGGTACTAAAATATTCTTACCTTCTGTGCTTTGGTACACTGGTACCGTTCGGTACCAGTGAAGCGAGGCCCTTGCCCCTGTGCCCTTGCTCCCCTCTGTAGCGCGATAGTGCCGATCTGTCCCCTTCCCTGTACTTGTTGTTGCATTGATTTTATAGTTGCTATACTGAATTGTTGCTTGTGTTGTTGGCTTGAGCCACTGGGTTGTTGCTGCCTGGTTTCGCCTTTTTTTTTTTTTTGTTGGTACTGAATGTTTGTGCCTGTCTCGAATTTGTGAAACCATGTGCTACTATTTTGATTTTAGGGGACACATATGCCCAAAAATGGAAATTTATAAAATAAGGGATTGAAATTATGAAGCTTAGTAAATCTAAGGGCTAATATGACTTTTGTGGTAATAACTCTTCTAAGGGTTATATGCGCAAAATATCACCTTGACGGATAATTATAAATGCAGAAAATAAATTGATCTTAACTATGTGGGCCGAAAGGTTAATAGGGATAATAGTGTAATTAATTAATTAGCAAGTGCCGTAAATTTAAAACGTGCGCAACTAATAATTAATTAATACTTAAAGATAAACATGGGAGATGATTAAATGATCTGCCTCAATAATGAAAATCCGAACAGATGGCACCAATGGTTGCGTAGGCGACCTATGATCCCAAACATATTAAAACACCAACACATTTAATTAAATAAAAACATTAATTAAATTTAAGTTTAATTAAATTTCTTTTCTTTTCATTTGATTTTTATTATTTTTAATTCTAGTTCTATATAATATATCTTAATAATATTAAAATATAAAAATGAGATATAATTAAAGAATATGATATAAATAATTAGGGGTTATAAAATAATAACTAAAGGATAATAATAATGTATAATATAATATACATATTAATTAAATTCTCTATTTTAATAATTGAATAACATTAATTAATATATATAAATATATATTAATCAATTTCTCTATTTAATAATGGAATAATACTTATAAATATATAAATATTTATATATTAATCAATTTCTCTATTTATAATAAGAATAATATTAATAAATATATAAATACATAAATATATATTAATCAATTTCTCTATTTTTAATAAGAATAATATTAATTATATAATATTATATATTAATCATTTTCTCTATTCCTAAATAATTAATTATCCTAATTATAAATTTAGTTTAATTAAGTGATAACAATTAGTTAGCTTAATCAATCAAAATAAAATGTAAATCAATTATATTTAATCAAAATAAATATAATCTTAAAATACGAACTTAAATAATAATAATTTCAATTTAGGGTCCGGTATACCTTGATCAAACCAGACCCAATGTGAATAGGATACTCGCCAATTTAATATATTTTTTGACTTCATAGGTTCTAGAATATTATCTTGACGAGCCGACCAACGACTACACTCAGATGAGACGGCTGACGCGATCGTGGTGCGAAACCAAAGACTTAGCAATGTGACGTTACCGAGCTAACCAAATTATTCTCAGGTACGGTTTCCTGGGATTTGATTTTCTCTCTTTAGAGTTAGGAATCCAAACCGAAATTAAAAATGTTTTTAAAATAAATCTGAACTGAGGTATTTTCTGACCAAACATTATTTAGAGACCCTAATTGAATTGTCATATGCATTCAGTACTTGACCGGCATATTCGAGACATACCCGCATTTGCATGTCATATCATATCATGATGCACTAGACAGGATAGGAGTAGGACTCGGGAAATAGTCCCGAGATAGGATTATGTTGGAGTTAAATAAATAAAGTTATAGAATATAATTAGTAGATCAATATTATTAATATCATTAATTATAAATTAAGTTAGGAAATTAATCATGCAAAATGCATGGGAAAGTGCTGAGAGGCGGGCCGGGTGATCTCAGTCTGAGGTTGCCTTGTATAACTAGACCAACGGGTTATATTCCTTTGGTCTCGTATATACACCGCGCACCTTTGCTTGTCGGTTATCCACCGACCCCGTCATTTTTCGGGTTCGGTACCGTGCGAGTGTTTTTCTTTTGATCAATATTATATTTTTAATATTCTTAATATGATTAAAGATTTTTAATCCAAATTTGAGCGTTTAGGATACCATGTCTTTCAGTGTTTAGTGTGGGCGTCCATATCCGAGTCTGGATTCTACCCTATTTTGTTATTTTCTCGGGATGCGGTCCTCTGGCCCCTAGTGGGTACAGTGTAGGCTCCCATTTGTAATATCTGTCATTTTGTCATTTCTCGGGATGCGGTCCTCTGGCCCCTGGTTGGTACAGTGTAGGCTCCCCTTTGGGATGCGGACCTCTGGCCCCAGGTTGGTACAGTGTAGGCTCCCATCTGTATTATATTTCATTTTGTCATTATTTTCGGGATGCGGTCCTCTGGCCCTTAGTTGGTACAGTGTAGGCTCCCATTTGTATTAGTTTCCGATTTGTTATTTCCTGGGTAGTTATCTCCTTTGACGATATGGCAACTGAAGACATAATTATCCACTTGCTTTTATTTTGTAAGGTGAATTACCAGATTTAGCAGACCAGAGTACGTGCTTATGCACGCTCACTCTCCTAGGGCGTTATCGCCTCGGGAGCCCGAATTGCCGTTTATGCGGCATTGGCGCCGCATAAACATAAAGTCCTAAGTTAGTAAGTTGGGCCCTGGTTGTGCCCGCTTAGGCAAGGCCCGAGTTAGTAAGTTGGGCCCCGGTTGTGCCCGCTCGGGATGAATCTGGTAAATTTACAAACCGGGTAATTATTATGGGTGTTTGACTCTCGTATCGTATACTTTATATTATATTATTATTTCCACGTAATTTTCTATTTCGGGTTTCTTTACCATATCATATCATAACATGTAGGTTAAATGTGCATAATAACAATTATTATATTTATTCATCAATATTATATTGCATTTCGGACATCGGTATCGGTTTTGGGTCCAGTCCAGGAAAGAAGATCGAATCTTAAGGTCGGATCTAAATCCGTCTTGAGTAATTTATAAAATTACTCACGTTTCCACGGTGGTTGTGGGATCCAGGTATTTTCAGGTTCGGGATTTTTGGCTAGAGTGAGGGCTAGGGACAGTCCTGCGCGATGACAGGGATGCTTCGCTGCATTGGCATGTGAGCCGGGTAGTCGGATAGGATCCATCGGGTTTTTGAGTCTTATTTTTTTCTTTTGGGTTTTTATTTGAGAGATTTGCTGCCCATTCCGATGGAGCTAGCCCCGCCTATGTGGGCGTTGTATTCTCTTTGTTCATTCGGATCCGTATGGTCATGTATTCTTATTATTATTATTTTGTTTATTCGTGATTGCCTTATTTTATTCATTTAGCCTTTCGTACGCACGTCTCGTCGTGCGTACGTGGCGGGATTAAGCACCCTTAACCCGATTCATTTATTTTGGGGTGTGACAGTTAGGATAGGTCCTGAGTCGAGGCCAGGCTCTAGGTTTGACCATCTAAGATTCGAGTGGTTTTTCAAGAATTTTACTAAGTACAATAGGTAGATTTGGGACCCGATAGTGTAGATCAGGTTGTGTCTGAGAGGTTGAACCCCGCTCAGATCGAGAGATCGAGCGTGCCTATAGAAAATCGGCACTCAATCTAAGGGATCTAATCCAATATGTGAGAGTTGAGTTTTAAATTAACTTAGGAACCCTAACTGACCATCAACTATATAAATAAATCAACATGCGAGAGTTGAGCTCTATTATTTAGGTATTGATTAGTGAGATTCGCACAACCAAGGAAGAGAACACCTCTTAAGAACAATTATGACTTGTCTGAGTCCATACGGACCGTATGCATCTGCATAAGAATCATATGGTCCAGAACTGAGTGGAACTGATCAATATCCCTAGGAACTATTATCCTATAAAACCAAACCAAAACACAAAAAGATTTAGTTATTATTTTCTATTTTCTCTTTTTTATATAAATCACCAAAACCTCTTGAACAAACCCCCTTTTATTTATTTGCACATCTATAAATCTGAGTAGGATAAACTCAGTAGTCACCTCTGTCCCTGTGGATCGACCCCTTACTATACCAATGTAGGTCGTACGCTTGCGGCCGAGCCAAATAACGTAAGGGTTTATAAATTTTAAAAGTCACAACCACGTGCGCGCACCCCACTCCGCGCGCGTCAGATGTGCACCTAGATATTTTTTTTATTTTTTTTAGAAATATTGATGAAGAAATTAATATTGTAAATTAATTTTAGTTTTAGTTTTAATAAGTTTAGTATTTTATTTATATGTTGTAAGTTGATATTGTTTATGAAATAAAATAAAATTTTCTTTTATTTGATCTTATATATTTTTCCTTCTTGTTTAATTTTGTTCAAAGGAGAAAAAATATAAATGGAGAACTCCAAAAGAGCTGTGATAATTATTAGAGACGTCTAGTAGATGGTGGAAAGACAAATACAATACTAAAAAGCAAGAAATATTTTTCTCAATTGTGTTTCATAGAGACACATGTTACTATAATTTCTAACAGAAAAAATCTTTTTATCCCTATACCTTTTGTCCCCTAAGAAAATTCCCCATGCATTGTTCTGTTCAGCGCGACTATCCGTACAACATGACTCCCTGTATAGCTCATGTGATGTTGTTGTTTTCATGTGATGTTTTTGTCCCTCATGTGACTTTGTTTTCCGAGATTATTTTTCTATCTTGCTATATTTTACTGCATAACTGAGTTACATATCTAAATACCTAAAATATATATCTAAATACCTAAATCATATTTCTAAATACCTAAGTTATATATTTAAATACCTAAACCTCATATCTAAATATCTATGTTAGATATCTAAATACCTGAATCTCATATCTAAATATCTAAGTTATATATCTAATTACCTGAACATAATATCTAAATACCTGAGTTTTATATCTGAATACCTAAGTTATATATCTAAATACCTAGTTCACCTATATAAATACTCAGTTCACCAGTCTAATTACTCAGTTCACATATCTAAATACCTAATTCATATATCTAAATACCTAGTTCACCTATCTAAATACCTAAGTCATATATCTAAATACCTAAATCATATATCTAAATACCTAATTTATATATCTAATTATCTGAATCTCATATCTAAATACCTGAGTCTTATATCTAAATACCTCTTTAGAATTACCCAGTTCACCTATCTAAATGCCCAGTTCGTTTATCTTAATACCTAATTCACATATCTAAATACCTAGTTCACCTATCTAAATATCTGAGAAATATATATATATACCCAGTCACCTATCTAAATGCCCAGTCCTTTTTATTTCCTGAGGCTTTTCTTCTCTCTCATCGGTCACACATATTTTTTCGTATAACCTATGTGATATTTGTCAGTTTCTCCCATGTGACTTTGTTTCCCGAGATTATTTTTCTCTATCTTGTTGTTATTTTTTTACTACATAACTGAGTTGCATAACTAAATACCTAAATCACATATCTAAATACCTGAACCTCATATCTAAATACTTGAACCTCAAATCTAAATACCTAAGTTATATATCTAATTACCTGAACCTCATATATAATACCTGAGTCTCATATCTAAATACTCAAGTCATATATCTAAATATTTGAGTCACGCATCTAAATACTTAGCTCACTTATATAAATTTCTAACTCACTTATATAAATATGTCTTATTTATCTGACTCACTTATGTAGATGGACGTACTTTTTTTGCCAAAAACGGAAAGTTAGTTAAAAAGGTTGTACTTTTTTTTTTTTTTTTTGCCAAAAATAGAAAGTTAGGTAGGGGGATTTTCTTAGGAGATTTTCTCCGGGGGACGTTAGTCGATCATAATGATGCATTATATTCTAATAAATTTAGAAAAAAATTTACTAAGTTTTAAAGATATTAGACGTAATGGTTATTGTGCGACCCTTTTTCGCGCGCTCCGCACCGCCGCTGGGCGATGGGATGCGGAAGAAGGACACGGAGATCCCTCCCAAGCGTGCATCTGTTTAATGCCGGCCGATTCTGCCATTTAGAATGATTTGAATGCACATTTAGGGGGTTTTTAGTGATTGTGAGTTCTTGTAGATTCCGGTGGCGCAAGCCCCCACCGTTAATTACCCCGGGCTATTAACCTCGAGGCACCTCTCGGATCTTTAAAAGGGAGAAGCAAATAGTATAGATAAATGATGGTCAAGTGGTCGTCCGGATTCACCGAAAGGTTGATCCCGTGAAAGACGAACCTACTATAGATCGGTTCGCCTCTTTACCGCCTCGAGAGATAACCTTACTACGCGATCGATTAATCTCTTCGAAGGGGTTCGAGGTGAGTCTACTTACGTAACGACTCAACCTCGGTTGATTCGTAAAATAAACCCGTTTCGAATGATTCGAAGTTAATCCTATGAAAGATGAATCTACTACAGATCGGTTCGCCTTTTTTTCGCCTCGAGAGATAACCTTACTACGGATCGATTAATCTCTTTAGGGGAGTTTGAGGTGAGTTTACTACAGAACGACTCAACCTCGGTTGATCTAGAAGATAAACCTACTACAGAACGGTTCGATCTTAACTAGTCAACAACCAATCACACAAAATACAACTCGAAGCACTAAGCCGGTTGATCTTGAGGTTGGTGAATCAGGAGAAGGGTGGGTTTGGTCCACGTGTTTCTTCTCACCGATCTTCTAGATCATGAATTCGAAGCACTAAGCCGATTCATAAACCTAGGAACACAACTGCGCACAAAGTCAAACCTGAAGCACTAAGCCAGCTTAACATTGAGGCATGTGTTAGTGAAAGAACCTACTACAGAACGGTTTACATTCACTATTTTGTGGATGAATCTACTACAGAACGATTCAATCTCACAATCTCGGGAGATGAACTAGAAGACAAACTTATCGACGGATGAGTTCAGTCTTATTAGCTCAAATGGTCATGAATTGCTTGTTCATGACACCGAGTCATTAAGATGTCACTTCTCTCGGACATCGTAATGTTTTTATCTCTTGGAGTCGACATATCTCTTCATGTTGATGTCGCAGCCTTGGTTATTCTTCAACGAGCGTCAAGATGTTCTTGTCCCGACTAATTGTTCTAAATGTTGCATTACTTGTGCAAAAATCACTGTGTTGCTCTACACCCCTTGTGTGAGCGTATTCATTCACCTCTAAAATGTAAAAAGAATTATTACATTTTTATTGATTTTTTTTATTATTAGGATAATACTTTTTCATTGTTATCTATATTACAGAAGGTGAATATATCTATATTTTTTTTATTTTTAAACTCCGTTTATTTATGTAGAATATTATTTACAAAAATAATAGGAAATGGGTTAGCTATTATCTAGAATTTTATTTAGATTTTTGGGATTTTATAATAGCTAAAGTAATAGAATTTTTTATTTTTTATTATTATTATTTTTACTCTATTCATTTCTATAGAAAATCATTTACAAAAATAATAGGAAATAAATTGGCTATGATTTTATTTGAATTTTTAGGATTTTTATAATAGCCAAAGTAATAAGATTCTATTATTATATTTTTATTTATTTTGTAGAAATTCTATTTATTTTGTAGGAATTATTTACAAAACAAAAGATGAATTAGCTATATTATTTTTATTTTGATTTTTAGGATTTATAATAGCTAAAAGAATCATTATTATTATTATTCTATTTATGATAGTTTTTATTATATTTTTATTATTTCTATTTATTATTTGTAGAAAAATATAAAATTTTTGTTTTATTACCATCATTATTATTACTTGAATGTTAAAATTCTTATAATAACTACAAAGAATGAAATTCATTATATTTTTCATTACAATTATTATTTTTATTGTATTATTATTTATCAAAAATACTTTCATTATATTTTATTAATATTTTTAAGCAGAAAATAATAATAAAATCTATTCCATTATTATTATATTTTTATTTAAATTTTAGAAATAACCAAAGGGGTACAATTTATTTTATCATATGATTTTATTATTTTTTTTTTATTCTAGAATAAGATATATTTATCATTTATTATTATGATTATTTATTTATATATTTTTTATTTTATATATCTTTACAGAAAAGATAATATTTGTTTGATATTATTATTTATTCTCTTTTAAAACTAAATAATAGAGTTTATCTTATTATTTCTTACTAAATATTATTATTGTCATTATTATTTTATGAAAATCACTTGGAAAATTATTAAAATATATTTAATTATAATTTAGGATTTTATTTGAATTTTTGGAATTTTAAAATGACAAGTCAAAGCTAAGTCAAATATATAAATGCATGAAATGTCTTTTTACTTTTGAATTGTTTTAATATGATAGTATTTTTAAAATTGAAATATTATTGTACAGAAAAATATTATGAAAAGTAAAGAAATTTTAGAAATAAATTTGAGTTAATTTGGAGTTTAGAAACATTTTCAAATGATTTATTTACTATTTAATTTTAGTTTTCTGTTATTAATTAATAGTTGGGCTTAATTGACTGGGCCAAGATTTAATTCTTTTATTTTTACTACGAATTGGGCCCAACACCCAGATGGGCCGATTCTAGCTCTGTTAATTCTATCATTTAATGTGGGCCGTTGGATTGTGCTGAGATTAGTGCATAGTTTATATAAATGTTTTATTTGTACTTGGGCCGTTGGATTTAACTTAGATGTGTGCCTTGACGGATATGAGGCCCAGATTCAATTGATCTTTAATTTTCTTAAACTTTGGCAGATCTTATCCATCGATAGATCTCAAGATGGGTGAGACGTTTCAATAATCGTGCAGATGATCCTTTATTTCTCCTAACTTGCCTTTGCGTCAGGATTCGTGCTAAACCACACTCCCGGTGACCGGAGCACTTCCTCTCCGATCAGATCGGTGCCCTAGTATCATTTCACCTTGGTAAACAACTCTGTAGTACTTGATTGAAGATCCATACGATGGTGAGTGCTGCACGATAGTACCAATTAAGATGTATCAACTGGGATTGGTACCGAGTTGGATTCCATACCAAATTCGATGAATTTAATCAATTTTATAGACAATCACAAGCTCAGTAAGCATCGCTTTAGCATATCAACATGATCTAGAGTGAGTATAAGGTTTCTCTTTCGCTCCTAGTGGTATTGAAGCACAGCATCACTCGGCTATGGACGGTACCGGTTGGTACTGACTTTAATTCAAGGCAATTCCTTTGGTTGTCATCTCTTGGTTCTAAAGAAACACCTAATATGAGCTAGATTCAATGACTCACTGAGTCAGATACTGTTGAAGCATGATACCAGTTACAGTATACGATTTCTGATTGATATCAATTCTCAATTCATGAAAATTGCTGGCACTTACTCAATCTATTTGCTCAATCAATGTTCCTCAGGCCTAAAGGCTCACCCAAGTTTAGTCAGCCCAGTGGCTCACTGAGTCATTAATTAATCTGATCAATTAGCATTTCAGAAGTAGACGATATACTGATTTCGTCAAAGCAATACCTTTACCATAGAGAATATATGTTTCAATCACTTTTTCAATCAGATTTGTATAATTGAAGCGATGAAGGAAGGATGACTGTCTGTCATTGACTATATACGACTTGGATTCAAGAAAAACAAGAAAGTAAAATGGAATTTACTCAAAATCAACAGCACAGTAATAGCTCGACTATAGATTCTTATCCCAGATGATCAATCCAAGCCTAAAGGCTCACCAAGCATCTTGTGCTTGGGCTAGTGGCTCACTGGATATCAATTGTATAATCCAATTGTCAGTTTTAATAAAAGAAAAATAATAAAGCCAGAGAAGAAAGGGAAAATTTGCAAAAAAAAAAATTATAGCAACAAAATCGAGCAAGAACCTTTTATCATTACATAGACACGAATTAGATGCCTCAAATCACAAGAATCTAAAGGAGAGAACAGAAAGGCTCGATCTTGATTGATAAACATGCAATTCAATTACCTTTTCTTTGAGTTGAACACCGATTAATCACTTCTCTTCCTCTCTCTCTCTTCTCAACTACTATAGTATGTTCTTCAACTGTTGCTGTTTGGATCTTTCTTGTTGTTGCTCTCCCTCTTGATTATTTCCCCCGGTTTATATAGGCTTCGACCGATTAATTCACTTGATTGCGATTGGTTGATTACTGTTGGGTCGGATTGCCTGCTCAAATGAATCTCCACCCTCTATCTCACTTCAATTAACGGCTAGGATGCAGTTGTGCTTGTTTCTAATCACCTCTGACAAGTTAGTTAGTTTTCTGTTATGGTTTGACTTTGCCGCAACTTCAATTGACTTCAATTCAACACATGTGCTAATGGATAGGTGGGCCCCTTATTGTTAGATCGTATTTAAGCTTCTCTTCATCAGTTCCGGTACCTCCTCTCTTTCAATTGCGCTGTGTTTCACTTAATTTCAAAGTCGTGCTTCTGCTTCATTTCTTCTTTTGGCGCAATTCACTCCTCCTGGTCTAACTTCTCCTTCAATCCATGCTAATCATCATCGCCTTAGCCTAGATGAACTCCTTGACCACACAATTTGATGTTTGAAGCGTCTATCAAGCCTGCCCCTTTGCTACTGCCTTTGATGATTCTTCGCGTTTGAACTCTATTCTCACTCAATTGTCTTGTAATTACTCATCAATTAGCGTCGCCTAAGCACAAGCAAGCTCCCTCTGTGCTCAATTTGGTGTTTGAAGCACTCAATCGTATCTCTTTAGAAGTACACCATCGCTGCTTCAACTCAAATCGTGGTAATCTTGTTGTTCAACTCTTCCTTCACTGTTATCCTTTTGTTCTCACTTCCCTGATCGAAGCATTGATGCTTGTTATTTGTCTCGAAGCCTCTTGCAATGGTGAGACGCCATGGGAAGAAGCCAGTGATCGCGCGCGAGGAGAAGAAGAAGAGAGAGCGGGGAGAGTCTTCGACTGGACTGGATGGGCTAAGCACACGTGCACCAAAGCGCCAGGGGAGAGTAGACCAGCGACTGGGGAAGCATGCACCAGGTTCATCCTATTCTCATCTCCTTTTTAAATCTGATTGCTTTGAGTAGAACGAGTCAGTAGGATAGACTTGGTATACCACTTCAATCATACGCCTATACTCACACCTCTGTATGCTGGGCCCCATTGTCAAATATTAATTTATTTATCCCTGATGATTAGCCTTAATTAATCTGGTTTAGGCTGAGGTGTCATAGGTTTAGATGATAATGGTCTAATCAGAGCTTGACACATGGCAATTACACTAAATATAACACACCAGTGTGCATTGATGTGGTGATGCCATGTGGCATGGGGTGATGATGTGGACAAATAGCAGACTGCCACGTGGCACTCTGGTGGGACCCACCTGGTGGCTGTCTCGGCTGTGGTGGGACCCACTTGCTGACATGGACCAATGAGACAGTGCCATGTGGCACTGTCTGTCTGATGTGGCCGAGTGTGGTGCTGCCATGTAGCATAGGGTTGGGTGAGGTGGCTATACAGCATCCTGCCACATGGCATATACAGATGATGTGGTAGCTTAAGATGCTGCCATGTGTCTATGTGATGTTGAGGTGGCTTTGCCATAGCCTGCCATGTGTCTGTGTTCCTTATATTTGCTATTGACGTGGACCAATGAAAATGAGCCACATGGCTCTGATAGTGTGACATAGTGAACTGGTAGCCTGCCACGTGGCATGCTAGTGGGGCCCACTTGTCAGGTCAGCCCAGTGGTGGGGCCCACCCATCTGAGATGGACCAATAGGGGAGTGCCACGTGGCTCTTCACGGCTGAGTTGGTCCAATAGATAGCCGCCACGTGGCATCAGTATGGTTACTGGATTTTTGAATTTGCACTCTTTCTTGCCTCCAAATTGCACCCAGCAGTGTATCTATCTCCAAGTTGCACCCAGATGAACCCTTGATTGAATCTCAGCCCTTGATCTTTCCTTTTAATCTGTTTTATCTTCCCTGAATTTATTTTAATAGCTCCACTTATCCAAAAATTATGAAATTTTCACCAAAAATCCCTAAATTCATGATGATCATCCCTGTAATTTTTAATTCCATTTTTACCCCTGTCTCTCTGAATTAAAAATTCTTTTGTCAAAGAAACCTATTTTTTCCTCTGAATTAATCCCAGATTTCAATTATAGCTCAGTGTCTCTGCCAATTATCTCTCTCTTGCAGAAACCACCCTAACTAAATACCAATTAGACTTATATTGATATTCATTAGGGTTTGATCTGGACCAATAGTTGATTATTTGTCAACAGTTGATACAAATTAGACTTGGATCGATGATTGCTCCCGGTTTGGCACCTTGATCAGTCTTGTGAAATTGACTTTCAATCCCTTAACATGAGGGTGACTTGGTCAAAGAACTGACTACTTATCAGTAATTGACACAAATCAAAGCATGGTTAGGTGGTTGCTCACAGCTTTGGCACCAGGTCAGCCTTGAAAGCAAAATCACATTTGAAATTTCTCATGATTAGTTGTATCAGAATACTAGCCTGGCATTGACATCATTCCTTGTTGCACAGGGATTATACTGCTTCAGTTCTTTTTAGGGTTTGCTCCAAGGGTAGATTCTTAGGGTTTAACTCTGACTCCCTTGATATTTGGTCACTTAGATGTGGGGCCCACTTGTCAGTGAAAAATGATTAGATGGATGACCCCTCTAGAGATCTCTCTCTCCTGAATCTCCTGAGGGTCATCCATCTCGAATGAATAGGAGATGACAGGGTATTTATATCCTTGCTCTGCACTTAGGATTTCCTTGTGGGATTAATGTTTAACCCTTGTTCCGGATTGATTAGACTTATCAGATAGGCTAGGTTCATGCTGTCAAAGCTGCTTGCAAATGACTGTCATGTGGGTCCCACTTGTCAGAAAAAATGTGATCGATATGGTGACCCATCGGGAGATTTTCTCTCTCTGAAATCTCCCGATGGTCGGCCACCCTTTCGAATGAGTAGGAGGTGGTGGAGTATTTATATCCCTGTCTCTCACCCTGACATTTCCTTGTGGGATTAATCGATTTGTTCCGGGGTTAGGCAGCGACCTTTTCTGATCAGTGGGCCCTCTCTCTTGCCCTTTCTCTTTCTTTTCTCTTCTTATGATTTACCATTGATAATTGATTTTATTTTCATTTATTCGGCTACTTATCCTTGGAATTTTTCAAGGGTAAACAGTTATCATATTGGAACAATGTCTGTGAATAATATTGAGTATATTCAAATTACATCTATTAAAAAATGCCAGAAGATCATATTGGAAAAACTAAAGTTTTATCCTTTGAATTATATTGTATGAATATAAATCAAATAAAATCAAATATGGTTAGTAACCAGAAGCTACTTGACACAAAAAATATTTACTCTATGCCATGATAGATTAGGTCATCCAGGTAATATAATACTGAGGAGAATAATTGAAATTATAAATATGCATCCCTTAAAGAATCTGAAGATTTTATCATTAAAATATTTATCATGTGCAGTATGCTCTATTCAAAAACTGATAATTAGACCATCTAAAAATAAAATAAAAAATGAATCTCCTTCATTTTTATAAAGAATTCAAGGAGATATTGTAAGCATATTTTTCCTCCTTATGGATCATTTAGTTATTTTATGATTTTAATAGATGGATCAACTCAATGGTCATATATTTATTTATTAGCCACAAAAAATATTGCATTTATCAGGCTATTAGCACAAATAATCAATTAAGAGTAAATTTTCTAGATTATCAAATTCAAAATATTCGACGTCATAATGTATGAGAGTTTACATCCCAATCATTTAATAATTATTGTATGTCAATTGAGATTAACACAGATCATTTAGTGGCTCATGTGCATACACAAAATAATTTAGCTGAATTATAAATTAAAAAATTATAAGTAATTATTAGACCATTACTTATGAAAATAGTTTACCATCTTCTATATGGGGGCATGTTATTTAATATGTTGCTGCACTTATTTAATTAATACCAACTGCATATCATAAATATTTTCTATTATAATTGATTTCTAGAAGAGAACCTAATTTGTCTCATCTTAATTTTTTTAGGTGTGTTGTGTATGTTCCTATTTCTCCACTACAACATACAAAAATGAGACCACAAAGAAGATTGATAATTTATATTGGTTTAAACTCTTAATTAATTATTAAATATTTAGCACCATTAACTGGAGATATTTTTTATTTTTATAGTATGTTTTACTGACTGTCAATTTGATTAGATAATATTTTCAATCTTAGAAGAAGAAAAAATACTGAAAAAACCCGAAGTAACTTGAAAAACATCATCAATATCTTATCTTGATCCTCAAAGTAGTCAATGTAAACAAAAATTTCAAAAAAATATACATTTACAGGTAATAGAAAATGAGTTACCAGATGCAATTATAAATACAAAAAGAGTAACTATATATTAGCTTTTAAATTCACCTGCTCAAATTGATATAATCTCAGCAGAGATTAGTATACAAAAAAATGTAGAAGACTAACTAGTTTCAAAAATAAAAATTCATGAAAAAAGAAAGAACAAAATAAAGCAGTTGATACAACTACAGAAGAGGTTACCGATAAAATTCAGAAGAGATTGAAAGTAGAATCTCCAAAGAGATTGATGAAGTTCCAGAAAAAACTCAAGTACCGAATCAAAATGAAAAATGTGTTGATAAAAAATAGCATATGTTGTAGTAATTGATGTGATAAATGAGAAAAAATATGTGTCAAAAACTCCTAAAGAGTGTATACATAGAAATGATTGATCAAACTAGAAAGATGCCCTAAAGGTTGACTTATATTCATTTGAAAAGTGAAATATTTTTGGACATGTAGTTCTAATCCCTAAAGATGTTAATCATGTAGGATATAAGTGGGTATTTGTCATACAAAAATGAAAAAAATAATATTATGAGATGTAAAGCAAGACTTATAGCGCAAAATTTTACACAAATACGAGGGGTTGATAATGAAGAAACATATTTATTTGTAGTGGATGCAATAACTCTCAAATTTTTAGTCGATCTCATAATCACTGAAAATCTTTAAATATGTCTCATGGATGTAGTGATAGACTAATTGTATGAATCACTTGATATTAATATCTATATAAGAGTCCTTGAAAGATTAAAAATGCTTGAAGCATTTAAATTAAAACATCAAGAAATATATTCTATAAAGTTAAAAAGATTTTTGTATGGACTAAAATAGTCGAGTTGAATGTAGTATTGTTAACCCTTGAAAGATTTCAAGGATGAATAGATGAATAAATGAAAATAAATTGATGATTAATGACAAATCATAAGAAGAGGGAAGGAGAGAAAGCAATGAAAAGATGGCCCACTGATCAGAAGAGGTCGTTGCGCTAACCCCTTAGAATGAATTCATTAGTCCCACAATGGAATGCTGGGCATGAAGTGAAGAGTATAAATACCCCACCACCTCCTACTCATTCGAGGTGGCTGACCCTCGGGAGATTTGGGAGAGAGAAAATCTCCTGATGGGTCAGCCATTTGATTACATTTTCTCTGACAAGTGGGACCCACCTGGCAGTCCCTTGTAGATGAATCTAACAACATAGCCTATCTGATGAGTCACCCATGTGACCATTTTTCACTGACAGGTGGACCCCACACCTCAGTGACCTGCTATAGGAGTCAGAGTTGAACCCTAAAAATCTGCCCTTGGAGCTAACCCTAGCAAGGAGCAAACAGTATAATCCCTATGCTACATGAAATGATGTCAATGCCAAGCTAGCATTTTGATGCAACTAGTCATGAGAAATTCCAAATGTGATTTTGCTTTCAAGGCTGACCTGGTGCCAAAGCTGTGAGCAACCACCTAACCATGCTTTGATTTGTGTCAATTACTGATAAGTAGTCAGTTCTTTGACCAAGTCACCCTCATGTTAAGGGATTGAAAGTCAATTTCACAAGACTGATCAGGTGCCAAAGCTGGGAGCAACCACCTGATCAAGTCTAGATTTGTATTAATTGCTGATAAGTAGTCAGCATTTGATCAAATCAAGCCCTAATGAATATCAATATAAGTCTAATTGGTATTTAGTTAGGGTGGTTTCTGCAAGAGGAGATAATTGGCAGAGACACAGAGCTATAATTGAGATCAGGGATTAATTCATAAGGAATAATAGGGTTTTATGGATAAAAGAATTTTTAATTCAGAGAAGCAAGGGCAAAAATGGAATTAAAAATTACAGGGATGATCATCATGAATTTAGGGATTTTTGGTGAAATTTTCATGATTTTTGGATGAGTAGAGCTATTAAAATAAATTCAGGGAAGATAAAAGCAGAATAAATGGACTGATCAAAGGCTGAGATTCAATCAAGGGTTCATCTGGGTGCAATCTGGGGACAGAGACACATCTGGGTGCAAACTGGGGATCCTAAGCACACCTATACCGAATCAGAGAAGAGAGAGGGTGTGACACGTGTCAATTTCATTGGGCCACCTCATGCCACGTGTCGAAGACCCCATCGGTCCACCTCACCATGCGGGCCCCACACCTCTGGCGGACCCGACAAGTGGGCCCCACCTATGCCACGTGGCGGTCACCATTGATCCACATCGCCAGCCACCTCATACAACAGCTTAGACAAATGGCGGATGCTATAAGGCCACCTCAACGACCAGGGTGCCATGCGGCCTTCCCTTGTTGGTCCACCTCACTCAACTCGTGACACATGGCGTAATACCCTCTCACCCAGTCAGACCAGACAGAGCAATGTGGCTGCATGTCATTGGTCCACATCACAGACCACATCACCATTTTAGCCACATGGCCATCTGTGAGTGATCCACACCAGCAAGAGGTATGCCAAATGGCAGCACACAGAGTGAGCCACCTCAGCAGCTAGATGCCACATGGCACTTCTCCATCGGTCCACCTCACCATGTGGGCCCCACCATGCCACAAGATGACCGACAAGTGGGCCCCACTTAGTGCCACGTGTCATGCATTAATCGGTGCCATGTCATCGCATAGTATACACAGGGATTACAAAGTGGCTCCATTGATTGGTACAAATCGGACAAGGTGATACACATGGCATTACTAGCGAGCCACATCACTCACCATTTACAGATCATTAGTGTTAAAGATTTGTTTAACAAGCAATCAACCAATCGAAGAGCCACCTCAAAGATATTAGCACTAATCAATTGATAACCTCACAGACTTAAATGCTTAAACCTTACGGATGGGACCCGGAGTCGGATGAATAAGGCTAGGATCACAAGCTAAAGATGTAAACCAAGTCCATTCATCCCGTTTATCCAATACAAACATATAATTCAATTTAAAACAAGAGATAAAAGGAAGGTGAACCTGGTGCATGCTCCCCCAGTCGCTGATCTACTCCCCTCTGGCGCTTTGGTGCACGTGCGCCTGAGCCGTCCAGCCAAACCGAACATTCTCCCCGCTCTCTCTTCTTCTCCTTCTCCTCTCGCGCGCGAGCTTGTCTGGTCCCATGGCGTCTCACCATCGTGGAAGCTTCAGAAATAGTTGACACGCATTAATGAATTGATTAGAGAGATTAGAACAAGGAGTTAGTGATGAAAAGAAAATCAAGCAATGCATTTACCTCAATTCAAGTTGGAACGATGAGGGTGCGCACTTCTATCGGATGCAATTGAGTGCTTCAAACACCAAATCGAGCACGGGGATAGCTTCCTCGTGCTAAGGCGACGCCGATTGATAAGTAATTATGGAGCAATTGAATTACAGGAAGGCTTAAGCTTGAGGAGTTGTCGGAAAGTAATGGAGAGGCAAATTCAATAAACGCTCTGAGATCAAATTGAATGGTGAAAAAGCTTATTCGATCAAGGCGATGATAATTGACATGGATTGAAAAGGCAATTGAGTAAAAGATGATGAATTTAGCTAGGAGGAGAAACGGTTAAAAACGCAGCTTTAGAAATTGAATGAATAACCATGCAATTGAGGGAGAAAGGAGTCTTAGCAATGAGATAGAAGTGTTTAAGCATGGTTTGGCGGTGAGGAGCCACTCACCGTTGAAATAGGCGCTTAATTGAGTCAAAGAATTGCGGCACGCTCAAACCATAACAAAAACAATGGGCGGTTTCCACAACAAACACAAACCCATCCGGACCGTTGATTGAATTAGAATGAAGGCGAGGATGTATCCAAGGTGGCAATCCGAGTGGAAGGCACTAACCAATCACAATTGAGTATAATCGGCCTAATTAGCTTATATAAACTGAAATTCAGCAACGAGCGTGGAGATTGATTGGCGAGCAATTAGAATCAAGAGCACACACTCACACACACTTTCTTAGTCGACAAGAGAGAGAGTGAATAACTAGAAGAGAGATTGCTCAATTTCTTGTTTTTGTCAAGAATAAAAAGGTAATTGGTAATATTCATTAGTTTATAGATACTTTCCTTGTATTCTTTCTCTCGAAACGATTTTAAAACATTCAATTCATAGTTATTGAATAGTCAATTGAATATATTCCTTCATTCTTGCTTTCTTTCTTTGGAAATTTTGCTTCTTTCATTTGTTTCTTCACTTGTTCCTCTTTGAAAGGCATCAATTAACAATAATTAGCCGCATTCGGTGAGCACGGCCCAATCACAAAGTGATTGGTGAGCCTTTAGGCCGAATCGATTATAAAGTCAAGAATTTGCAATTTAATTGTTGATATACTGATTTTCATTGAAAATTTTCATTTTTAGTATTCATTAGCTTAAGATCACATAAAACTGAGGTATACAAGTTCATATCTTTGTAATTTTCTTGATTGAATTGTTTTTGATTGATTAGAATTAATCCTAGCATTGCAATTTCATTACAATGCACTGATACTGTTAGAACCAGTATATCGCCGAGTTTTCAAATCCGAATTTGTTCAAATTAACACTCAACTCAGTGAGCCACTGGCCCTAGCTACGCCTAGGTGCGCCTTTAGGCCTGAGGGGTGCTAATTCGATGAGAAAAGGGCACGAATTGAGCTAATTGAGCTTGGTACCGACCGGTACTATATGCTACCGAGTGATGAATTGCTTCAGCACCACCAAGAACGAAAGGGAAGCCCTCCGCCTAACCCATACCGCATCTTCATGTCGAGACGATGCTCATCGACCTTGTAATTGTCAATAACTTTGACCAATTTTGCCGAATTTAACGAAAGAAGCATCTCGGTACCGGTTCTAACTGACACACTACTCGGTACCATCATGTGGCATCTCTCACCGTATGGATTCTCGATCAAGAGCCATAAAAGAACTCTCCAAAGCAAGACGATGCAGAAGCACTGACCTGATCATGGAAGAGGTGCTCCGGCCGCCACGAGCGCCGCTCAAGCACGAATCCCGACGTAAGAACAAATCGGAAGAGATGAAAGAACCGTTGGCACAAACCTTGAAGCATGCACCGATCTTGAAGCTAATCAACACACGGATCCGTTAAGAAATCCGATTATTAAACCAAGAAAGGATCTGGGCCGTAGATCCATTAAACACGTATCTCAAGCGAATCTAGCGGCCCAAATGAAGAAGAAGTTATATAAAAGATGCGCACCAATCTCGGCATAGATCTGGCGGCCCAGATTAGGCCCAGTAATTAAATAATAACAGAATAATAATAATATAGAGTAAATAAGTGATTTGAAAATGCTCCTGAACTCCAAATTGACTCAAATTTGTTTCTAAAATCTTCTTATTTTTCATACTATTTTTCTATACAATAATATTCCAGTTTTAAAAATATAATCATGATAAAACAATTTAAAAGCAAAATACATCACATATATTGATATGTTTGACTTAGCTTTGACTTGTCATTTTAAATACTATAAAAATTCCAAAAATACAAATAAAAATCATAAATAATAACTAGATATATTTTACTGATTTTTCAAGTGATTTTCCATGAAATAATAATGATGATAGTAATATGCTATACTAAATGATGAGATTAGCTATATTCTTAAATAAATAAAAAATATAATAATAGATATTATATTGATATTTTCTGTAAAAAAGAATAATAAAAATAAATAGCACAAAGTATATAAAAATATACTACCATGGTAATAAATAGTAAAATGCATTTTCTTTTATAATAAAGAATGATAATATAGTTTTATGATATGAGTTGTATTTCTTTTATTTCTATACAAACATATACAATAAAAATACTTTTGATGAATAAAATGTAATAAAAATAATAGTTGTAATAAAAATATAATGAATTTCATCTCTTATGACTATTTTCAACTAATAATAAAAAAATCTTATATTTTTCTATAGATAATAAATAGAAATAATAAAAATAGATATAATGAATAGTATAATAAATAGGATAGAATATTAGTAATGATTTCTTTTTAGCTATTATAGATATTAAAAATAAAATAAAATAAATAAAAAAAATAATAATAGTAAGATAGTATAGCTAAACACCTTTTAATTTTGTAGATGGTTCTTACATAATGAGTAGTGTTTCAATATAATAGAATATAATAATAAAATTCTATTACTTTGGCTATTATAAACATTTTAAAAATATAAATAAAAAAAAAAGAGCCATTTTATTTTCTATTATTTTGTAAGTGATTTTCTACAAAATAAATAGAGTTTGGAAATAATAAAAATAAAAATTCTACTATTTTAGCTATTATAAAAATCCTAAAAATATAAATGAAAATCTAGTTAAATAGCTAACCCCTTTTTCCTATTATTTTTGTAAATAATTTTCTACATAGATAAATAGAGTTTAAAAATAAAAATAATAATAATAATAATAATAATAATAATAATAATAATAATAATAATAATAATAATAATAATAAATAAATGCATCTTTATAATATAAAATAATAATGGAAGATATTATATAATAGACTTTGTGCATTTTAGAAATGAATAAACATGCTCACATAAGGAGTGTAAAGCCACATAAGAATATTTGCACACATGATATAACATTTAGAACGATTAGTCAAGACGAGAACATCTTGACAAAGGATAAATAAGGTTGCAATGACAACACGAGAAGATACGTTGAGACAAGAACATCTTGACGTGAGATGATTAAGGCTTTAATAGCAATACGAGAAGATACGTCGAGACAAGAACACCTTGACACTTGATAAAGAATAATAAGATACGTCGAGACAGAAACATCTTGACGTGAGATGAATAAGGCTTTGATAGCAACATGAGTGAATATGTCGAGACAAGAACATCTTGACGCTTAATGAAGAATAATCAGAGCTACGATATTAACATGGAAATATATGTCGACTCTGAAGAAGAAGAACATTATGATGTCCTAGATAGGTGACATCTTAATGACTCGCTGCCATGAGCAAGTAACTCATGATTGAATACGCTCACACAAGGGGTGTAGGGCAACATAGTAATTTTGCACAAGTAATGCAATATGTAAAATGATTAGTCGAGACGAGAACGTCTTGACGCTCGCTGAAGAATGACCGAAGCTACGACATCAGCATGGAGAGATATGTCGACTTTGAAGAAGAAGAACATTACGATGTCCGAGAGAAGCGACATCTTAATGACTCGGTGTCATGAACAAGTAATTCATGACCATTTGAGCTGGCAAGACTGAACTCATCCGTCGATAAATTCGTCTCCTGGTTCATTTCCCGAGACTGTGAGATTGAATCGGTCTGTAGGTAGATTCATCCACAAAACAGTGAATGTGAACCGTTCGTAGGTAGGTTCCTTCACTAACACATGCCTTAATGTTGAACTCGGCCCGGCGCTTCAGGGTTTGACATTGTGTGCAATTGTGTTTCTTAGGTTTATGAATCGGCTTAGTGCTTCGAATTCATGATCTAGAAGATCGGTGAGAAGAAACACGTGGGCCATATCCACCCTTCTCCCGATTCACCAACCTCAAGATCAACCGCTCGCCGCTTCGAGTTGTATTTTGTGTGATTGGTTGTTGACTAGTTAAGATTGAACCGATCTGTTTGTAGGTTTATCTTCTAGATCAACGGAGGTCGAGTCGATCCAGTATGTAGACTCACCTCGAGCCCTCTAAAGAGATTAACTCCGGTCTCGTAGGTAAGGTTACATCTCGAGGTGGCATAGATCGAACCGATCCGTTTGTAGGTTCGTCTTCCATAGGACAAAACCGATCTGTTTGTAGGTTTGTCTTCCATAGATTGAACCGATCCGTTTGTAGGTTCATCTTCCGTAGACCCTTTTCATGAAATTAGACGACCACTTGACCATCTTTTAACTATACTATTTGCTTCTCTCTTTCAAAGATCCAGAGGTGCCTCGAGGTTCGTAGCCCGGTAATTAACGGTGGGGGCTTGCGCCCACCGAATCTACAAGAACTCACAATCACTAAAACCCCCGAATGTGCATCCAAATAATCCCTAAACGGCGAGACGGCCGACACCCGGGCAGATGCACGTTCGGGAGGGATCTCCGTGTCCTTCTTCCGCAACCCATCGCCCACGGCGGCGGTGCGAGCGCGCGAAAAAGGGTCGCACAGATTCGCACGCCGGTGGGACCTAGATTCTCCTCTTATCTCTCGAAAGAGAGAGGCAAATAGAATAATTAAGAGATACAAGTGGTCTTCTATGTGCTAAAATGACTAATAATTTTCAAGTGTTTTTGTTTTTGCAGAAATGGCATTCTTCGGAAACTTCAACCTCGCTCCCTACACCGTCACTCCCGCAAAGAGCCCGCAGGGCAAATTGTTCATGTTCTTTGGGACCATCCCACAAGAATCGACGTCTACGGCCCAGCCTCCAGTGGCCGCCTTCACTCCCGCGACCGTCCAGATCTCTATTCAGGACGAGGAGGAGGACTCAATCACCCTGACTCCTAAGGGCATCTCAAACAATGTCATGGCCTCTCCTACTACCTCCCCAAAGAGAGAAGGCGACCGTCCAAGAGGACAACCCCAAAGGCAAGCAGCCTCAAACCGCCCGTAACTCTCAAGCGTCCAGGGAAGAGGGCCCTAGATGCATACCAAAACCAAATGGTGGCTAGGCCGCCTATCCCGCTCCAACAAATTTACGCGCACTCCGCATAAATGGCCAAGAACTCGGCCACGGTGCCGCCTCCGCTGTGCATGGGAGGTGCCTAAGCCCACACCTCGCCCGACTCAAAGGCCTCAGCGCCGCCATGATAAGTCTCAAACCCCTGCAGAAGCCATCTATAAGGCTCATAGGGCCCTCAAGCAGAGGAAGAGCGTGAGAAACGCTAGGTCGAGACAATACGTCTCCCGCTCCGGTCAATCTCAAGACATGGCTCGGCCGCAAGCCATTGTCTCAACTCCGAACACAAGAAGGTCTATACCAAAGGCAACACCTAGCACCCAGCAGGTGTGGGTCCCAAAGGGTTCCCAGCCAACAAGGTCCCAATCTCAAGCCCAGCCCAACAAGGCCGGCAGGTCCAACGCTCCGTCCGAGAGCGTATTCAACCGCTTAGGTCAAAAGAGTGTGTTCAGCCGATTAGGCTCGAGAATACCACTCAATAGTTTGAAAGTAACTGCCCCTGACCAAACAAAGAAGAAGAGAAGAACCGCTCGCTATGAAGAGCACTTCTCAGCCAACACTATCAGCATAAGCTACGATACTGATCCGTACACCGACGCCGAGGTGAATATGACTCAAGATGACCACTCCCCGCCTAATCAAGCTCACGTCACCAATACCAACAAAAATAATGGTAGAAAAGGGAGACCACCCAAGAGAGTCAACCCCGAAGGCAATAGCAGGGAAGGGGAAGATCACAACGAAAACCCTGACTTCTTCGATAATGAAGATGACGTTGAAACACGTCCCGAAGTGCCTATCGATGAAATTGAAATATTAAAAGGCCACATCGAGGCACGGGACGAAGAACTGATTAGGCAACGGGAGCTAATCGCTACCATGCTGAAGCAGAACGAAGAATTGATTAAGGCGGTCAAGTCGTTGCAAGAATCACAAGACGCCAATTTCAAAGCTGGTAGCTCCCGTCAAGAAGGGGTCCACAGTACCAAAAGCAATCATAAGGGAAAACAACCCGTCGATTCTAAACCCCATCCACATAGAACCATAGAAGTGGAGGCCGAACCAACGGAATATCCCGGAAAGAGATTCAAGCCATGATTGCCCAAAGAAATGCAAATAGGCGGAGGTGGATACGCTATCCCTCCCCGTCAAAAACCGTGGACATCCATACCCCGCCATATACGACTTGGAAGAATATCCTAAAGGGTATGTGATCCCCCGCTTCAGACCTTCTCCGAGGAGAGGGCAATAAAGACCCGAACCCCGAACAACACCGGCCCACTTTGTAGCCTCGTGCGGCAATACGGCGGCAATGATGCACCGTTGTTAAGACAATTCCCTCGAGCTTGGTGGGAACCGCTTTCCAATGGTATTATTCATTAGAGAACAACGAAGATCGGGACCGGGACGAGATGGCGATATCGTTCGGGGGCGCGATTTGTCATGGTGTCGACAAGATAAATATAGCCGATTTGGCAAGTACTAAACCCAAGAAAGGGGAGTCAATGACGATTTTATCAATAGATGGCGGAACCTCGCATCAAATGCGACCGCACATTAATCGAAGATGAGGCCGTCAACCTAATCATGAAAAACATTGACGGGTGGATGGGCATGCTTCTTGGTGTGACAAAGGTCAACACATTCAAAGACTTGCTCAGATCGGTATCCAATATGGAAAGAATGTCACCGCACACCGTGCCGAACTTCATGAATAATAGGCCGCAACGAGGAGCCCGAGCTGAGACCAAGGTGGCATTCACCTCGCTAAAAGATAAGATGGTTGCCAACGCAGACACCCAAGGCGGCAGCAGTGGCACAAATGACAATAATTACAACAAGGGACCCAGGCCCAATCCGGGAGGGAGTTCACGGAGTTTTGAGTCCCTCAGACAAAAGAAGACTAAACCGTACTCCTTCAGGAAAGATAAAGTTGCTCAGATCTTCAGGGGGGCACTAAAGAATGGTCTAACCCTACCGGCCAGTAAACGCCCGGAAGATGCCGATAAATCGGACGAACCCAACTTCGCCCATATCACGAGTACTAGGGCACTCAATTGAAGATTGCTCTGGGTCTTCAAAGATTGGGTCGAGAAGGCGTACAAAAATGGTGAAATTACTTTACCTAAAGGGTTCTTGCAAAGCCCATCAGCCCATGAACAGGCCAATACGATCTCTCATGAGGAAGAGAAAATCCCGGGCCAGTTAAGCGAAGACCAAGAAGAGCAATGGACTACGCACTTATCGAAGAAATCGATTAAAATGCTTAAAGCTCTTAAGAAAGAACCTGGCATGAGATGGAAAGACGATATCACGCCAGTGGTCCCACCAAAACCCAGGGTATATTATAAGGTGGACCAAAGCCAAGACCAGGTTATTAAGAAGAAAAAGAAGCATAGAAGCAACAAGTCCAGAAAGAATAAAATTGAAGAATGCGAGCAGGGCCGTCCCGAGGCGATCACCCTTCAACATTTCATCTCCAAAGAAGACTGGGAGAAGCTAACCCTAGGTCAAAAGGAAGAAAATGTAGATGAAGAAATAAATAAAGAAGAAAGCGAAGAGATCGGGGTGCTTCGTGCAATATGGTATATTCTTCTCACGACGAAGATATGCCAACATTAGAGGAGATGTTCTTCCCAAATGACGAAGGGGAAGCAAGCACCTCTGGGACCAAAAATGAAGAATGCAAAGCCGTGCTCCGGTCCGGGACTTATATACCCGAGAGACAGGCTCCCAAGGATTCCGATAAAGGAAAAGATAAGGCCTTGAACAAAGGTAAAGAGGCTGAGAACCTAAGCAAAAACCCAGAAAAGACCCTATGGTCGACGGCGAAGAATACAACGTGTTGGCACATCTGCGTAAGATTCCAGCGCTATTAAGCATATTTGACGCGTTGATGATGTCACAAGACCTAAGGGAGGTGCTAATCCAGGCCTTGCAAGATCCCGAGAAGTACAAGTCATATTTCATCGAGCAAAATATGCAGGAAGCCCTATTCACCGCCAAGCGGGCCGCCTGCATAAATTTTACAGACGATGACCTCTTAATAGGCACCGTCGACCATAACCGCCCGCTATACATCACCGGAAACTGCGGAGGGCAAAAGGTTGGTCGCATCCTGGTTGACGCAGGGTCTTCAATCAATATCATGCCGCTTAAAACTCTGAAGACCATCACCTTAGACGTGAAGAACCTATCTGACGAAAAGGTGATCATTCATGGCTTCAATCAAAACTCCCAAAAGGCCCTGGGAGCTATAACTCGAACCTGCAATGCGGAAGCCTAAGAGCGCCTACTAAATTCTATGTCATCGACGCTGAAACTTCTTATCGGGCGTTGCTGGGTCGCCCGTGGCTTCATAGTAATCAGTGTCATACCTCTACTCGCACCAATGCCTGAAATACATTGAGAATGGTAAGCAAAAGAGAATTGACGGAGATGTCAAACCATTCGGGTGCATGAGATTAAATTCAATGACGCCCAATACTTTCTCGCCTAAGTCCGCCGTGGCACCGAGCCGCCTTATAACAAAAGCAGTCGAAACCCTTCAATAAAGGCCCTAAATTTGATACCTCATCCGGAGAAGAAGAAGAGGTCAAATTTAATGTTAAACCCCGAGGTGTTCGAGCCCAAAGACCCTAAGAAAGTTGGATGAAGAAGCAACCTTCCGCTTCAAACAAAAAGGCTACATATAAAGCCCAAATAAAACCGAGCGAAATCAATGCAAGTGATTCTCGAAGAGGAGGTCATTTTCAACTTTAAGCCCGCTAACACCCTCAAATTCAGATCATAGAGGCAACTTCGGAGAAGACTCAAAGATTCCAACAACTCGGGCGATACCATCTCGGGAGAAGAGTCTGGCCATGATCGTCAACCCTGGGAAGAGGAGTCTGACGAAGAGATCATCTATCACATCCTCAAGAAGCCATATAAAGGGCCTGAAACAGATAATGAAAGCGAGGAGTCATTTATGATCAACACGGATCCGGTAGCGGAAGGATAACCCGGTTAGGCCGAGGCCTATAAATGAAGAACGCTCATGGCGGGAAAACTTTGAAGGTCGCGTCTGGAATGCGATCGACGAAATAAGGCACCAAGTTGAAAATAATAGAAGAGAGGTGTCTGAACAATGGGAAGTGATGCAGGATATCAAGACGCAACACAATGAAATCATGATAATGATTGAAAACCTGCAAACCGCGATCTATAACTCCGAGCTACTCAAGGAAGTGATGAGTGAACCCCGTTCCGGGACCCCTGAAAGGCAAGCACCCGATAGCGGCAAACGGGTAATTGTTATAGTAGATGAATCAAAGGGGGAAGAAATGAGAGTTAAGCAATCGACCGTCATGCAAACCCTCAAGGTCAAAAAGAGTAAACCATACTCTTTCCTGAAAAATAAAACAGATCGGATATTTGAGCAGGCTTTAAAGAGCGGATTAACACTTCCCGTTTGTAAGCGACCCGCGGACATAGAGAGAGCCGGTGAAGGCGAATTCTGCCCTTATCATCGCATACTGGGCCATACAATTGAAGAATGTTGGGTATTTAAAGACCTCATAGAAGAAGGGCACAGAAACGGGACGATCCAACTCCCGAAAAGTTTTCAACAAGACCCAGCTCCGCATAACTTGAGTAACAAGGGCAAAGGGGTGGCTTATACGATCTCGCATACTCCTGTACCTAGCAAACCTAAGGTTGCGAGACGTAAGCCGATCAAAGAAATCTACCGCTCCAACTCAGTCATGAATATCGAAATAGAAGAGGAGATGGCAGCGCTAGAGATTACTGTGGTTCCCGAAAGGCATTTCAAAGACCTCATACCAAGGGAAGTAAACCACATCCAAACCCTGAAGACCTTTTTTGTACCGGCAAAGGTAGAGCGCATTAAAGGGAAAACTATCATCCACAAGGCTATAATTTTCTATCAGAGCGATTCAACCCGTCTCTGAAGAACCCTGACCAGAACACTTGGAAAAAGTGGGTGATAGAACAAGAATCGGAGAATGCAATGAGCGGTGACGCTGCATCTCATCCCTTTGGAAAGGAGCTGTATAAATTGGCAAAAAGGGCAAAATGTCTGAGAGACATATCCAAGGCCGAGGCCAAGCGCTTCGATGAACTCTGGAATGGCGGCCAGAATAAAGTCTTGGGCCTGGACGGTAAAATAAAATATACCCGGGGGTTAGGGTATGATTGCGATGACGCAAAGATGCTTCGAGGGTCTCTCAACGAGTACCGTATAGAAGAGAGCTGCTGCATGACTTCTGTTGAAATGCCAGATGATAAAACAGAAGAGGACAATGCCCCGGTCCTGAAAAATGCTCTGAAGCAGCTAGAAAAGGAACCTAACACGGTCGATGAGTTAGCTGAAATTAATCTGGGGACGGAAGAAGACCCACGACCAACCTTCATAAGCGCGTCGTTACCGGAAGAGGTGGCTGACAGGTTGAAGACATTCCTTAAAAGCTACATGGACTGCTTCGCTTGGAGTTATAAAGAAATGCCTGGATTAGATCCCAACGTAGCGGTCCATTACTTAAAAATTGATCCAACCTTCAAGCCGATTAAACAAGCGCCAAGGCGAATGAGAATAGAACTCGAAGAAAAGGTCGTGGAAGAGACGAAGAAACTCATCGACGCAGGCTTCATACGGGAAGAAGAGACGCCAGAATGGGTGGCTAGCATTGTCCCGGTTAAAAAGAAAAATGGGCGATTCGCATCTCGTGTAGATTTTCGGGACTTAAACAAGGCGTGCCCAAGGATGATTTCCGCTCCCGTGCAGAAATCATAATCGATCATACATCCTCCTATGAAGTCTTCTCCTTCATGGACGGTTATGCGGGTTATAATCAAATTAAAATGGCGCCAGAAGATGAGAGGCACACGGCATTCCGCACGCCGATTGGCATATATTGTTACAAAGTCATGCCGTTTGGGCTGAAAAATGCAGGTGCCACCTACCAACGGGCGATGACGAAAATATTCGACGATCTAATCCACAAGATAGTTGAGTGCTATGTGGACGATCTGGTCATCAAAGCCATGTCATATGAAGAACACCTCCAATATCTTGAGGTCGTTTTCAACCGCCTGAGAGAACATGCGCTCAAACTAAACCCGTTGAAATGCGCATTCATGGTATCTTCTGGTAAATTTCTGGGATTTGTAGTACGCCATAGGGGAATTGAGATAGACCCGGGCAAAATCAAAGCAATCACTGAACTATCCCCGCCGAAGAATTTAAAACAGTTGCGATCTTTACAAGGGCAATTGGCGTACATCAGGCGGTTCATAGCCAACCTATCGGGTAAAATCCAACCCTTCACCCGGCTAACTAAGAAGAATATCCCGTTTAAGTGGGATGGCGAGTGCCAGCGAGCCTTTGAAGAAATCAAGGCCTATCTACTCAACCCTCCAGTGTTGGCGGCGCCCATACCCGGGAAGGAACTTATTCTATATACAACCGCCCCGGATGGATCCTTGGGAGCCCTATTGGCACAAGAAAACCAGGATGGTAATCAAAATGCGCTATATTACTTAAGTCGCATGATGGTAGGGGCGAACACGGGTATTCACCGATCGAGAAGCACTCCGCCCTAATCTTCGCGGTGAAGAAATTGAGGCACTACATGCTAGCCCATAAAATCATTTTAATATCCAAGGTGGACCCTCTTAAATACCCGATGACTCGCCAATGTTGACGGGGGAGGCCGCCAAGTGGGCTATTATTCTCACCGAGTTCGACATCACCTATACACCGCAAAAGGCGATAAAGGGGCGGCGGCGCGGATTTCTCCGTCGCACACCCAATTCAAGATGACTCCCCATTAAAATGTGACTTTCCCGACGAGGAAACTCTACATGTTGAAGAAGGAGGTCCTATATGGGAGATGTACTTTGATGGTGCCTCGTCGATCAAGCCGATCGCGGGCCGGAGTCCCAATCGTGCGAGTCGGCGCAGGGCTAGTCTTCGTAACCCCTAAGGCGGGATAATACGACATTCTCTCGGCTTTAACCGAACCATGCACAAATAATGAAGCGAGTATGAAGCGCTTATCGCGGATTAGAGTCATCACACGGAGCTAAAGATCAAGGTCGTGCGCATCTTTGGGGATTCACACCGATAATAAATCAAATAATTGGCGAATATAAGGTTTTAAAGCGAACTAATACAATATCACCGAAGGGCCATGGAATTAATGAAGAAAATCCCGTACGTGTCCATCGAGAAGGTCACGAGGGCTGTGAATGGTGAAGCAGATGCGTTGGCCAAACTCGCCAAGGAGCTGGGTGAACCAACAGAGCCGGAAATCCACATCATCGTCCGCAATAGAAGGCCATTATCATTGTGTCAGACGACAGACAATGTGAATAATGAAGGTACTGGGCCAGAAAAAGTAGAATGCCAAGAAACAATGATAACCGAAGAAGACGATGATTGGAGACAACCGTTCATCGAATATTTCCGGCATGGCACCCTCCCCAAGGATAAAAGGATAGCTGATCAACTAAGAAAGAGGGTACTACGGTATGCATATGTGGGCAATACGCTATACCGGAGGTCTTATGATCAGTTATGGTTAAGATGCGTATCGGGGCTGGCCGGCAAGGCGGTCATGAAAGAAGTTCATTCCGGCTATGTGGAGCACATCGATGCGGGCCGAAAATGAAGTTGAAAATCAAGCGAATGGGGTATTATTGGCCCACGATGGTGGTGATTGTGAAGAGCACGCAAGGAAGTGCGCATGTGCCGATACATGGCCCTTTTATACATCAAGCGCCAAACCCGTTGCACCCCACGGTAGCATCCCGGCCATTTAACATGTGGGGCACGAGATATAGTGGGGCCCATAGACCCTCCGACGTCGAGAGGTCACCGGTTTATCCCGGCGCAATGATTACTTTACAAAATGGGCCGAAGCCATCCCGCTTAAAGAAGTTAAAGCATCCGATGTGGTTAAGTTCTTCAAGACGCACATCCTCTACCGATTCGGTACACCACAACGAATAATATCTGATAATGGGACGGCCTTCAAGAACTCCAAAGTTTATGCCCTGGCGGAGCAGTTTAACATTGATTGGAGATTCTCGTCCATTTATAACCCGAGAGCCAATGGCCTGGCCGAAGCCTTTAACAAAACTCTAATAAATATCATGAAAAAGACCGTGGACGGCAACCAACGAGACTGGGATAATCGTCTACAGGAGGCATTATGGGCTTATCGGACCACATACCGAACGCCTACGCAAGCTACCCCGTATTCTCTAGCTTTTGGGGTTGAAGCCGTTCTCCCTCTTGAGGTGGAACTACCGTCATTGCGGGTGGCTATGCAAAATGATATGACCATGGACGAATGCCAACAACTCAGATTGGACGAATTGGATGCCATGGATGAGAAAAGACTGATAGCCCAGCAGAACCTCGAGATATATCAGGCAAAAATGGCAAGGGCATATGACAAAATGGCGCGAGTCAGGGCATTTCAACAAGGGGAGCTTGTTCTTGTCCTTAAAAGGCCGATCATTGGCGGCACATCGGCCCAAAATTCTCCCGAATCGGGAAGGGCCATATGTAATTGAGAAGGTATACGGAGGCGGCGCATACCAACTCATAGACCATGAAGGTGAAAGGCCCATGCCACCGATTAATGGGCGATATCTGAAGAAGTACTACACCTAGCCCGAAGCGGGGCCAACCGAGTAGTATCTATTGTAAATAAATAAGGAGGGAATAAGTGTTCGCTTACACACACGTACACGAAACACAAACCCATGTCTAACCTCCACTTTTGCATAAAAATCCCAAAAAACCCTACTTTTGCATTTGTAAATAGAATGCATCTAAAAATCCAAAACCACACAAACACATTTAGCCCTATAAAATAAAAAATAGAATAAGGGAATACAATGCCAAAACCACGCGAGAATGTAAGGCGAGAGCTTTGGTGTTTGGGCTCATAATACAAATACCACTGGGTTTGTCCATTTGATACAGAATAAACACAAAAATGGGCGGGGGTTTGCGGTTGTCCCTCAAACCATCTGTTGCCCAATGACGAAAGTTGCTCATATTGGTCGCCCACGCGCGCAGCCAAGGGATAGGTCGAGCAAATTGGTGGCTAGTATATAGTCACCTCCGAGGGCATATAAATAAATAACTCTCGTATTATTAGTAACATGTATCACTAATAACCAAAAATCTGCCTTCTTCTAATAAAATGAAAGGATATATAAGTAAAACAATAAAAACCTATTTTCCCTACTTATGAATAAAAATGATGATAATAAAAAGATAACAATAAAATCTTTTCAATAAGGGGTTGTCACCTTTGTCCCCGACACCATGAGTGTTATACAAAGCCGGGTTGGGTGCATTTATCCGTAAAAGCACCACACGCCCGAAGAAATGGTGTGTCATAATCCCACGACATATCATGGAGGGGTCGGACCAGGGTTCACGCTTGTACCCGACATTTCATGTTAAACAAAGCGGCTCGCTTAAAGAAGTGACTCGGAGTCATGGAGAGCGGACCTACCGATGAAAGCTTGTCTCGCGGGGATGCGTGATGGATGTTTGAGGGTAGCTAAAATATAAAAAACGGTTGGGTACATTCATCCGCAAAAGTACCACACGCCCAAGGAGGTGGTCTGTTTCTAATCCCAAAATAGATCATGGAGGGGTCGGACTAAGGGTTTATGCTTTTGCCCGACATTCGATGTCAAATAAAGTAATTCGCTTAAAGAAGTGACTCGGGTCATGGAGAGCGAACCTACCCGATGAAAGCTTGTCTCGCGGGGATGCGTGATGGATGTTTGAGGGTAGTACCCCCACAAAACAAATTGAGTGGAGATGAGTGAAGGTGAGTTTCCACTTCGCACGCAACGGTGCGCAAATGAGGAGAGTGGGTGAGCTTCCACAACTAAATGTCAACTAAATATACAAGGAGCATCCACAAAATGGTGTTATCGTTGCATCCATAATCCAATTGATACGGTAAGTTTATCCATCAGTAATAAAGGGATAAACGGGTTTATTCTGTACCCGGCCTAGAGGTCAATACAGACAGGTTCGGTATCCGTAAAATACCACGGTTACTTGAGTTTTGTATTGCCATAAATAAAGAGAAATGATGTATAGAATCAATGTAATAGGATGTTGTAAGATTTTCCTTTTATTATGATTAGACGCTGCGAAGCAGTTGTAATAGGGCGCTTTTGCAAATAAGATTGGAGGTGCATAGCATGAAATCAATAAAATACTTCCTCGCGCTGCAGAGGAAGCGATGAAAGGATAATAATAGAAGTAAGCATCATCCACGACAAGAGATCAAAACGATAAATGTCAATGCATCCTATATCAAGTATAGCAAAAGAAAAGGAGAAAAGGAAAAAATAAAAGTGCAGTCTATGGGCCCAAAAAGCGGGACTCCAACTCTAATAACACAGTGCTAATAGTATCTAAATAAGTATGGAGGGAGTGCCTATCCTCCTCCGAAGCTGCCTCGAAGTCCAGGAACTGAGCGAAGGCACTATCTCGGGCGCTCGAATGAATCGCAACTCGGGAGACGTCCGCTAAATGTCGAGAGAAGCCTCTCCACGATGATCTATGGTCCTCTAGCTCCCGCACGAGCGATCGAGCGGGCCCACCACTAACTCCCATGGAGCGGAGAGTGGCACAAGAAGAGAGCCGGCGAAGATAGCGAAGTCGAGCGGCCTCCAAATGCTGCGTAGCTCATGAATCTCTAACTCGTGCGATATACGAGAGAGCTCGCATCCTGGTAAATCTGAGCGGCTCCTCGCACCTCCCGGAAATGAAAGTGCTCTTGAGACGAGGTGCAATGAGTAGAGGCCGGCGCGATGGTATCCGCATCGGCCTATACCAATCGAAAGAGAAGACACCGGGCGAGAGAATCCGGGATCTCGAAATCTAGCGAGATAGCCCCAGAAGAAGGTATCTCGGAGTGCATCCGCCGCGCGCGGCCAAGGCGAGCGCACATCCCTCGATGTAACATCTGCAAGTAAAATAAATGGGTTAGACAAATTGTTATAACCAAAGAAGAAATAGAAGGAAGAGAAGATCTAACCTATCGCCTCGTCGCCTGAGACAGGCGGGACTGAGTCAGGGATAGGGATGTCGGTCGCCTCAGGAGGACTGCATGTGTACCAGACCCGGCTACAAAATAAAATGAAAGCATGAATGCATGGAAAAGTGAAATACGGGCAAATGATAAAGGAAATATAAAATACCGGGAGAAGCATGAGGCTCGGCGAGACCCTCGCTAGCCAGAACCCCCGTCTCTGGGCTGTGGAATAGCTGCTCCACCAGCCAACTCTCATCCAACTCCGAGTCATAATCGACTGCAACCCGCTCAGTCGAGACTCTACCATCTGTGGCCATAAGAGGCTGCCCGTCGGGAGATGAAGAAGCATGAGATGGCCCTCCCTCGATCAGTAATGGCTCGTCGCCTGCGGGCTCGACAGCCAATGGGCTCCCCTGCCCTAAAGAAGCCTCCTCTGATCGTACAAGAGTGAGCACTGGCCCCAGAACCACGTCGAATGAGTCACCGTCTCCAGTGGGTACCGGCAAGATCGACGGTGAAGCGGGGACCGTCATGAAAGAAAGACTCGAGCGGTGTGGAGATGCCATGTCATCGGCCTCGGGGTCTCGTAAAATCTACATGTAAGAATGAAAATACTAGTGCATACGGCAACTAGGTATTAAATGAAGCACACGAACTGCGACGGCAAGGTCGGTGCAAAACCCCGGAATAGTAGTGCTCGCGAGCGCCGATAAATCTACTATGATGTCATCTCGGGCGGCCTCCACGGGAGATGTCCCACGAGCTGAAAAATAAACCCTAATCGAGAGATGTAAATAAAGTGCGCTTTGAATAAGGATAGGCGAGTTAGTAAAGAAAATTACCGGAGTGGGAGACGAGAAAGAAGATGGAGAAGACGGTGAGAGGCGCGTCTCGATCCCTCCCCATGGTAGGCGGAGCGGTGGCTCGACATGTGGGCGAGAATGAACGCCAACTACTCGTGGGCGAGGGACCGAGAACCCAGGGCTCGCGTGATCATACTCGTAAGCCAACTCGAATCAAAAGAGAATTGGTCGAAATGAGATAGGGCTTATCAAAAGAAAATAACCTAAAGGGATAATGAAGTGTACACAGTAAGAATGGTCCTAACGGGAACACGAGAAAATCGAGTACATCTAAACCCCGAAAGTCGACGTGCTCTGCGACAAGGGCGGGAAAGAGGGCTGCGATCACGCGAAACGGTGCCATCTAATAGAGGCCGGCCATCTCGCGGACATGTACTCCGGACGACCACCGGAGGAGTATACGACTGATAAGAACGAATGGCCTCATAATACCACTGCTGATAACGCCTCGTGAAGGTGGAAGCCCTAGAGGTGGATGCCATCTGGCAGCGAGTGCCTGTGCCTAGTCGGAAGAGGTGAGTGTAGCACCATCCGATACCTCCAAATCGGCCGCCGATGATGTAGGGCGGAGAAGAGGCGCCGGAATATCTGATCCAAGCCAAACCGATGTGCGCATCGATGTGGCGAATAGGGCTCGATGAACATATAATCGCCCAATCGAGAGGAAGAAAGCCCGACGAATGCGATCGGGTACTCCAAGTCGATAGGCCTGGCTCGGATGCTAGAAGAGTCAGAAGAGGGGACCCTGCTGTCAATCACCATCCTGTCGGCAACCCTAGTTGTCCTACGGGCCACTGATCTGTCTCGAGAGAAGCGCAGATGGTCTCGGCTCCTAAAGAATCTATACCGAGCAGCCTCCGGAGTCAATGAAGCTGGCTGCACCCCAGCTAAGTCACTCAATAAGGGTAGACGGTCCCGCAGCGTAACTGCCATGTCGGGATCATATGAGCCAGACCAGTGTAAATGGAGCCATCCGCTAATCAGATGCCACGGAATCAACTCCTGGCACTGTGAAGGGCTACGAGATGAAGTCAGACCGCGGAGACATCTATAGATGTTGGCCAGCACAGGCACGGCCAAAGAAATCCTGTCGCCACGCGCGATCAGGCTCGCCATGATAAACACCGAAGGCCGAATGGTGTATGCAGGGGAGCTAGGCAATAAGAAATAGCAGATCCACCAAGAGATGAAGGCGGTCAAATAAGTCTCCCGATCCACGTCATGTGAACACAGGGTATCCCGAGAAGGGATAGGGCCGTCATGATGAATCTCGAGCCGACACATGTACCAAATGGATCTCTAGTGGAAGCCAAACCCGTAGGGCGAGTATGGACCCGATCGGTGAAATAGGTGATCCAATGTACGAACGGAACTCGGATGCCCCTCCGTAAATGATGATAAATCTCATAAATCCTATGCAAAGAAGGTGGAAATCGAGTGAAGTCTCCCAAGTCGGCGGGTGAGATCATGAACTCGTCATAGAAATGGCCAAAGATCGGTAGCCCGGTCAACTGCTGTATCTCTAGGAGGGTCGGAGCCAGCTCCCGATCGTCAATGAACAGAGTGTTGGTGGAATAGTTCCACCTCTCACAAAAGGCCCGTAGCCGGGGTGTGTCGATATGATAATGAAACATCGACAAGAAAAGCGAGTCATATATCCCGGCTCGCTTTGAGCGAGTCCCTCCCGCATGAGCACATACCGGTCCACTCTAGGCGATATCCATGGCACTCTAAGGGAGTGATGAAAGGGGCGATAGTCCATCCGCGAGCCTCCCCGTCGATAATCTCCTTGCCTAGGAGATGTGTCAAAGGAGCCGTAGAGCAACACCTGAGGCCGAAGGGGCATGATGTCATGAGGCCGATCATCCCCGAAGAATAAACCGCCGCCTCGCGGGTAGACAGAGTCGCTCGGATGGGCGAGACGAGAGGAGTCCAATCGCTAGGATCCTCATAAAAAGAATGATAATGACTCAAGGGGCGACGCGGAATGACGTCATGAGATGAAACTACAATACCCGAAGAAGAGAAGACGTCATGAGAAATGAAGTGATGAATAATAAGAAATAATGCACCAAGACAAGCCTTTCGAGCGTTCAAGACTCGTCTTGGTGGGTGGCTCTTTGTTAACCCTTGAAAGATTTCAAGGATGAATAGATGAATAAATGAAAATAAATTGATGATTAATGACAAATCATAAGAAGAGGGAAGGAGAGAAAGCAATGAAAAGATGGCCCACCGATCGAAGAAGGTCGTTTGCTTAACCCCTAATGAATTCATTAGTCCCACAATGGAATGTTGGGCATGAAGTGAAGAGTATAAATACCCCACCACCTCCTACTCATTCGAGGTGGTGACCCTCGGGAGATTTGGGAGAGAGAAAATCTCCGATGGGTCGACCATTTGATTACATTTTCTCGACAAGTGGGACCCACTGGCAAATCCCTTGTAGATGAATCTAACAACATAGCCTATCTGATGAGTCACCCATGTGACCATTTTTCACTGACAGGTGGACCCCACACCTCAGTGACCTGCTATAGGAGTCAGAGTTGAACCCTAAAAATCGGCCCTTGGAGCTAACCCTAGCAAGGAGGCGAAACAAGATAATCCCTATGCTACATGAAATGATGTCAATGCCAAGCTAGCATTTTGATGCAACTAGTCATGAGAAATTCCAAATGTGATTTTGCTTTCAAGGTGACACTGGTGCCAAAGTCATGAGCAACCACCTAACCATGCTTTGATTTGTGTCAATTATCGATAAGTAGTCGGTTCTTTGACCAAGTCACCCTCATGTTAAGGGATTGAAAGTCAATTTCACAAGACTGATCGGTGCCAAAGCTTGGAGCAACCACTGATCAAGTCTAGATTTGTATTAATTCGATAAGTAGTCGGCATTTGATCAAATCAAGCCCTAATGAATATCAATATAAGTCTAATTGGTATTTAGTTAGGGTGGTTTCTGCAAGAGGGAGATAATTGGCGAACACGAGCTATAATTGAGATCGGGGATTAATTCATAAGGAATAATAGGGTTTTATGGATAAAAGAATTTTTAATTCAGAGAAGCAAGGGCAAAAATGGAATTAAAAATTACAGGGATGATCATCATGAATTTAGGGATTTTTGGTGAAATTTTCATGATTTTTGGATGAGTAGAGCTATTAAAATAAATTCGGGGAAGATAAAAGCGAGAATAAATGGACGATCAAAGGCCGAGATTCAATCAAGGGTTCATCTGGGTGCAATACTGGGACAGAGACACATCTCTGGGTGCAAGCGGGGATCCTAAGCACACCTATACCGAATCGAGAGAGAGAGAGGGTGTGACACGTGTCGACATTTCATTGGGCCACCTCATGCCACGTGTCAGCACCCCATTGGTCCACCTCAGCCATGTGGGCCCCACACCTCTACAGACCTGACAAGTGGGCCCCACCTATGCCACGTGGCAGTCAGCCATTGATCCACATCAGCGACCACCTCATACAACGAGTTAGACAAATGGCGATGCTATAAGGCCACCTCACGGCCAGGTGCCATGTGGCCTTCCTTGTTGGTCCACCTCACTCGACTCGTGACACATGGCGAGAATACCCTCTCACCCAAAGACGGACGAGCAATGTGGCTGCATGTCATTGGTCCACATCACAGACCACATCACCATTTTAGCCACATGGCCATCTGTGAGTGATCCACACCAGCAAGAGGTATGCCAAATGGCAGCACACAGAGTGAGCCACCTCAGCAGCTAGATGCCACATGGCACTTCTCCATTGGTCCACCTCAGCCATGTGGGCCCCACCATGCCACAAGATGACTGACAAGTGGGCCCCACTTAGTGCCACGTGTCATGCATTAACTGGTGCCATGTCATCGCATAGTATACACAGGGATTACAGGTGGCTCCATTGGATTGGTACAAATCAGCACAAGGTGATACACATGGCATTACTAGGCAGAGCCACATCACTCACCATTTACAGATCATTAGTGTTAAAGATTTGTTTAACAAGCAATCAACCAATCAGGAAGAGCCACCTCAGCATATTAGCACTAATCAATTGATAACCTCACAGACTTAAATGCTTAAACCTTACAGATGGGACCCAGTAGTCAGATGAATAAGGCTAGGATCACAAGCTAAAGATGTAAACCAAGTCCATTCATCCTGTTTATCCAATACAGCGCAATTCAATTTAAAACAAGAGATAAAAGGAAGGTGAACCAGTGCATGCTCCCCGCCGGCGGACGATCTACTCCCTCTCGGCGCTTTGGTGCACGTGCGCTGAGCCGTCCGATCCAAATTACGAACATTCTCCCCGCTCTCTCTTCTTCTCCTTCTCCTCTCGCGCGCTTGTCCGGGGTCCCATGGCGTCTCACCATCGTGGAAGCTTCAGAAATAGTTGACACGCATTAATGAATTGATTAGAGAGATTAGAACAAGGAGTTAGTGATGAAAAGAAAATCAAGCAATGCATTTACCTCAATTCAAGTTGGAACAGTAAAGGTGCACTTCTATCGGATGCAATTGAGTGCTTCAAACACCAAATTGAGCACGGGGATAGCTTCCTCGTGCTAAGGCGACGCCGATTGATAAGTAATTATGGAGCAATTGAATTACGGAAGGCTTAAGCTTGAGGAGTTGTCGGAAGCGAATGGAGAGGCAAATTCAATAAACGCTCTAGAGATCAAATTGAATGGTGAAAAAGCTTATTCAGATCAAGGCGATGATAATTGACATGGATTGAAAAGGCAATTGAGTAAAAGATGATGAATTTAGCTAGGAGGAGAAACGGGTTAAAAACGCAGTTTAGAAATTGAATGAATAACCATGCAATTGAGGGAGAAAGGAGTCTTAGCAATGAGATAGAAGTGTTTAAGCATGGTTTGGCGGTGAGGAGCCACTCACCGGTTGAAATAGGCGCTTAATTGAGTCAAAGAATTGCGGCACAGTCAAACCATAACAGAAAACAGTTGGGCGGTTTCCACAACAAACACAAACCCATCTGGACCGTTGATTGAATTAGAATGAAGGGTGAGGATGTATCCAAGGTGGCAATCCGAGTGGAAGGCAGCTAACCAATCACAATTGAGTATAATCGGCCTAATTAGCTTATATAAACTGAAATTCAGCAACAGTAGCAGGGAGATTGATTGGCAGAGCAATTAGAATCAAGAGCACACACTCACACACACTTTCTTAGTCGACAAGAGAGAGAGAGTGAATAACTAGAAGAGAGATTGCTCAATTTCTTGTTTTTGTCAAGAATAAAAAGGTAATTGGTAATATTCATTAGTTTATAGATACTTTCCTTGTATTCTTTCTCTGAAACTGATTTTAAAACATTCAATTCATAGTTATTGAATAGTCAATTGAATATATTCCTTCATTCTTGCTTTCTTTCTTTGGAAATTTTGCTTCTTTCATTTGTTTCTTCACTGTTCCTCTTTGAAAGGCATCAATTAACAATAATTAGCGCATTCGGTGAGCCGGCCCAATCACAAAGTGATTGGTGAGCCTTTAGGCTTCAATCGATTATAAAGTCAAGAATTTGCAATTTAATTGTTGATATACGATTTTCATTGAAAATTTTCATTTTTAGTATTCATTAGCTTAAGATCACATAAAGCCGAGGTATACAAGTTCATATCTTTGTAATTTTCTTGATTGAATTGTTTTTGATTGATTAGAATTAATCCTAGCATTGCAATTTCATTACAATGCACCGATATCTTGTAGAACCGATTATATCGCCGAGTTTTCAAATCCGAATTTGTTCAAATTAACACTCAACTCAGTGAGCCACTGGCCCTAGCTACGCCTAGGTGCGCCTTTAGGCCTGAGGGGTGCTAATTCGATGAGAAAAGGGCACGAATTGAGCTAATTGAGCTTGGTACCGACCGGTACTATATGCTACCGAGTGATGAATTGCTTCAGCACCACCAAGAACGAAAGGAAGCCCTCCGCTTCAACCCATACCGCATCTTCATGTCGAGACGATGCTCATCGACCTTGTAATTGTCAATAACTTTGACCAATTTTGCCGAATTTAACGAAAGAAGCATCTCGGTACCGGTTCTAACTGACACACTACTCGGTACCATCATGTGGCATCTCTCACCGTATGGATTCTCGATCAAGAGCCATAAAAGAACTCTCCAAAGCAAGACGATGCAGAAGCACTGACCTGATCATGGAAGAGGTGCTCCGGCCGCCGGAAGCGCTGCTCAGCACGAATCCTGACGTAAGAACAAATCGGAAGAGATGAAAGAACCGTTGGCACAAACCTTGAAGCATGCACTGATCTTGAAGCTAATCAACACACGGGATCTGTTAAGAAATCCGATTATTAAACCAAGAAAGGATCTGGGCCGTAGATCCATTAAACACGTATCTCAAGCGAATCTGGCGGCCCAAATGAAGAAGAAGTTATATAAAAGATGCGCACCAATCTCGGCATAGATCCGCGGCCCGATTAGGCCCGTAATTAAATAATAACGAATAATAATAATATAGAGTAAATAAGTGATTTGAAAATGCTCCTGAACTCCAAATTGACTCAAATTTGTTTCTAAAATCTTCTTATTTTTCATACTATTTTTCTATACAATAATATTCCAGTTTTAAAAATATAATCATGATAAAACAATTTAAAAGCAAAATACATCACATATATTGATATGTTTGACTTAGCTTTGACTTGTCATTTTAAATACTATAAAAATTCCAAAAATACAAATAAAAATCATAAATAATAACTAGATATATTTTACTGATTTTTCAAGTGATTTTCCATGAAATAATAATGATGATAGTAATATGCTATACTAAATGATGAGATTAGCTATATTCTTAAATAAATAAAAAATATAATAATAGATATTATATTGATATTTTCTGTAAAAAAGAATAATAAAAATAAATAGCACAAAGTATATAAAAATATACTACCATGGTAATAAATAGTAAAATGCATTTTCTTTTATAATAAAGAATGATAATATAGTTTTATGATATGAGTTGTATTTCTTTTATTTCTATACAAACATATACAATAAAAATACTTTTGATGAATAAAATGTAATAAAAATAATAGTTGTAATAAAAATATAATGAATTTCATCTCTTATGACTATTTTCAACTAATAATAAAAAAATCTTATATTTTTCTATAGATAATAAATAGAAATAATAAAAATAGATATAATGAATAGTATAATAAATAGGATAGAATATTAGTAATGATTTCTTTTTAGCTATTATAGATATTAAAAATAAAATAAAATAAATAAAAAAAATAATAATAGTAAGATAGTATAGCTAAACACCTTTTAATTTTGTAGATGGTTCTTACATAATGAGTAGTGTTTCAATATAATAGAATATAATAATAAAATTCTATTACTTTGGCTATTATAAACATTTTAAAAATACAAATAAAAAAAAAGAGCCATTTTATTTTCTATTATTTTGTAAGTGATTTTCTACAAAATAAATAGAGTTTGGAAATAATAAAAATAAAAATTCTACTATTTTAGCTATTATAAAAATCCTAAAAATATAAATGAAAATCTAGTTAAATAGCTAACCCCTTTTTCCTATTATTTTTGTAAATAATTTTCTACATAGATAAATAGAGTTTAAAAATAAAAATAATAATAATAATAATAATAATAATAATAATAATAATAATAAATAAATGCATCTTTATAATATAAAATAATAATGGAAGATATTATATAATAGACTTTGTGCATTTTAGAAATGAATAAACATGCTCACATAAGGAGTGTAAAGCCACATAAGAATATTTGCACACATGATATAACATTTAGAACGATTAGTCAAGACGAGAACATCTTGACAAAGGATAAATAAGGTTGCAATGACAACACGAGAAGATACGTTGAGACAAGAACATCTTGACGTGAGATGATTAAGGCTTTAATAGCAATACGAGAAGATACGTCGAGACAAGAACACCTTGACACTTGATAAAGAATAATAAGATACGTCGAGACAGAAACATCTTGACGTGAGATGAATAAGGCTTTGATAGCAACATGAGTGAATATGTCGAGACAAGAACATCTTGACGCTTAATGAAGAATAATCAGAGCTACGATATTAACATGGAAATATATGTCGACTCTGAAGAAGAAGAACATTATGATGTCCTAGATAGGTGACATCTTAATGACTCGCGCCATGAGCAAGTAACTCATGATTGAATACGCTCACACAAGGGGTGTAGGGCAACATAGTAATTTTGCACAAGTAATGCAATATGTAAAATGATTAGTCGAGACGAGAAGACGTCTTGACGCTCGCTGAAGAATGACCGAAGCTACGACATCGCATGGAGAGATATGTCGACTTTGAAGAAGAAGAACATTACGATGTCCGAGAGAAGCGACATCTTAATGACTCGGTGTCATGAACAAGTAATTCATGACCATTTGAGTACGGCAAGACCGAACTCATCCGTCGATAAATTCGTCTCCTGGTTCATTTCCCGAGACTGTGAGATTGAATCGGTCTGTAGGTAGATTCATCCACAAAACAGTGAATGTGAACCGTTCTGTAGGTAGGTTCCTTCACTAACACATGCCTCAATGTTGAACTGGCCCAGCGCTTCAGGTTTGACATTGTGTGCAATTGTGTTTCCTAGGTTTATGAATCGGCTTAGTGCTTCGAATTCATGATCTAGAAGATCGGTGAGAAGAAACACGTGGGCCATATCCACCCTTCTCCTGATTCACCAACCTCAAGATCAACCGCTCGCCGCTTCGAGTTGTATTTTGTGTGATTGGTTGTTGACTAGTTAAGATTGAACCGATCTGTTTGTAGGTTTATCTTCTAGATCAACGGAGGTCGAGTCGATCCGTATGTAGACTCACCTCGAGCCCTCTAAAGAGATTAACCTGTCCGTAGTAAGGTTACATCTCGAGGTGGCATAGATCGAACCGATCTGTTTGTAGGTTCGTCTTCCATAGGACAAAACCGATCTGTTTGTAGGTTTGTCTTCCATAGATTGAGCCGTCTGTTTGTAGGTTCATCTTCCGTAGACCCCTTTTCATGAAATTAGACGACCACTTGACCATCTTTTAACTATACTATTTGCTTCTCTCTTTCAAAGATCCGAGAGGTGCCTCGAGGTTCGTAGCCCGGGGTAATTAACGGTGGGGGCTTGCGCCACCGAATCTACAAGAACTCACAATCACTAAAAACCCCCGAATGTGCATCCAAATAATCCCTAAACGGCGAGAATCGGCCGACACCCGGCAGATGCACGTTCGGGAGGGATCTCCGAACCCATCGCCCGGCGGCGGTGCGGAGCGCGCGAAAAAGGGTCGCACAAGTATAATCAACTCAGTGAATATTTTTATAAAAGAAGGATATAAATCTACATAATTAGTCCATATATTTTTATTAAAAGATAAATCTCAGATTTTTTTTAATTACTGCAGTATATATTAATGACTTGAATATCATTGGATCTTCTGAAGAGATTGAAAAAACTATAAAGTATTAAAAAAAGAATTTAAAATGAAAAATCTTGGTGTAATAAAATTATGTCTCGGCTTGCATATCAAACATTTAAATGATGATATTTTGTCCATCAATTAAATTACATTCAAAAAATATTGAAACGTTTCAATATGAATATTTGATATAAAGAATGATCCTTGCCATCCGTGAGAAAAAGATAAAAATGTCTTGGTCTAGAAGTACCAGACTTAAGTTCAATTTGGGCTTTTGATGTATCTTGCTAATATTACGAGATATGATATTATTATTTTTTTATAAATGTACTAGCCGGATATAATTCTGATTCAACACACGAACATTAGAATATAATTAAATATGTATTTCGTTACCTTTGCAGGACACGTGATATGAAATTATTTTATCAGAAACATACAAAATTGAAATTAGTTGGCTATGTAGATGAAGGATATTTATCAAATATGTATAAAGCCAAATCACAATCTAGATATATGTTTACATATGAAGATACTACAATTTCATGATGGTCAACAAAATAGACATTGATGACAATGTCATCAAATTATGTTGAATTAATTGTTTTATATGATGTTGGTCGAAAATGTGTCTAGTTGAGATCAATGATCCAATACATTCAGGAGGAATGCAGGTTCGAATCAATCAAAGGAAATCCAACAGTACAATATGAAGATAATGCAGCATGTAATTCTTAAATTAAAGAATGTTATATTAAAGGTGACAGAATCAAAGAATTGCTTGATAGATGTTTGTCATAATAAATTAAGCGATAATTTAGCATATTTATTCATAAAATCATTGTCAAGAAAAGTTTTTGAACAACTTTCATAAAAGATCAACATTCATCGTTTAAAAAAAATATACATTAAAATGGGAACGAGTATTATACATGTTGCACTCTTTTTCTCTTCACTAAGTTTTATTCCATTAAATTTTCTTTGTAAGGTTTTTAATGAGACAACATAACTGATTCAAAAATATTAGTTAATTCAAAGAGATCTTGAATTACCAAAAATTAATATTTATCATGTAGCATAATATTAACAATGTATAATTTTAAATATATAAAGAGTGTTAAACTTTCAAACTTTTTAAATATGCCATATCATCATTTTTCTTTGCCATTGATTTTATTTAATTTTTTTCATCTATTTGAATTCAATGGTTCATATAAAATAATTTATCTCTCCTCATTTAAAGTAATATAACTCTTGAAATGATCTATTTTTTATATAATCTTTTATATATTATGAGTGGGGATCCATTGACAATGGATCTCTAAATAAATAAATACAAAAAATCTTAAAAATAGAAAAAACGTTTATAGATGTATTCTTCTACTTTTAGATCGATGGTCATTCAAATTTCATGTAATTTCATTATCGTTTGATAGTCCATAAAAAATCGTTAAATTTGAACCGTTGCAAATTATATGAAAATTTGATGGTCTTTGCTGAACTATCAAATGATAATAAAATTACATGAAATTTGAATTAACATCAATCTAAAAGTAGAAGAACACATCTATAAACTTTTTTTTTTTTTAACATTTTTTTGTATTTATTTAGAGAATTATTGTCAATGTTGTCAAAATAACCCATTATCAACTGATCCCTTCTCATAAATTATTATGTGTTTAATTATATTTATAATAATAATAATAATAATAATAAATATAATTATTATTATCATTATTATTTAGTATTTAAAAATATTATAACTAATTTTTCTTTAATATAAAATTTTATTAAATATATATATTTAAAAAATTATATTGTTAATTATTTATTTGAGGACTGTATTATCGAAACTCAAATAAAAGCTCTTATATACTATAAAACGTCTAAGAGGGAGCATCATGTAACAAAAAATAAACGTTTCACATTTTTCTACCTCCTTGTTATTTCTTCTAAATTTAATTTTGTATTGACCGTTAAGTTTATGATGAAAGTTTTTTTTTATTTCTCTAACTTAATAATAGAGGCTTTGTAAGTTATTGATGTAGACCCAAAAAAAAGTCATAATACAATTTAAGATTTAGTATTTATATAATAAACTAATCCTTAATTTATTTTTTAGCACCCTTTTCCGTGTTCTATCCGATGGGTGTGCCGCGTCCAAAGCGTGTATTAAAGATCATGTTCTACTTCCCACTTGTCATTGGCCGTTTTGTTTATTTTTTTAATCATGGTTTGTCTATTTGTCTATTCTGGACGCCTGTTGATGCATTCATTAAACCAACGAGCATTGAAATTCGTTGGTAGTCACAGACTACTCGTGACTAATTGATGGTGCTGAGTTACTGACGAATATTTTCTGCATAAGAAATTCGTAGTGAAATTTTAATAGAACTACTTGTAGTTACTTTAAGCTTTCTACAGAACTACTTAATTTATTCCATGGCCATGCGTATGTCAGACAAGCAAACTGCGCACAAACGATGCTAATTTGACTTTGGATGAACAAAGAATTCAGGATGGGCAATTCACCAAAGAAACCGGAAACCAATAATTAAAGCAGATGCTACACAACAACAACAACTAACATCATGATATTAATGATGGTTTGCCAGGCCAGGAGCATGCAAATTTTAGGTCTTACAATTGATTAATTATGTTCTGTGAGACGCTTGTCATGCGACTCTACAAATTTTAATTAATTAAAGAGACACAACATGTATAGATAACTGTCGAAGAAATTTCAGATTCTAATTGAAATAGGTTTGAATTATTTTATTCAGACTTGGTGCATGTTGATAACCTAGGTTGGGTAGAATATTTCTATCGTCTACTGTGCAATACCGTGTGCCGCAGTTTGGGTAGAATTATTTCAAAATAGCCAACGTTAAATGATTCTTTCTCTATTATATATATAAGTTGGGTCGAGTTCAGAGTCCCATGATACTTTTTGACCGGAATCAATTTGTTTGGCAATGTATTGAATAGCAAAAAATAAAAATAGAATTGCTATTTTGACGAAATAATTTGCCAAACAAATTTTTGACTAAGTAGAAGAGTGCAGAACAGTACTAATCTGATATACTAAGTTATAGGTGATATAATAGATTAGCTCTTGTCGAAATAATGATTATTGTTTGATTATGTTGTATTATATTATTATATTATGATTATGATTATGATTTTTTATTATTATATTACTATATATAATATATTAATTATAATTTATTATTATATTAATATTATGATTATTTATTATTATTATTATATTATTATATTATTATTATTATCATTATTATATTATTATTATATTATTTATTATTATATTATTATTATATTATCATCACTATTAGAATTATTATATTATTATATTATGTTATTATTATGCATTATCATCACGGTTAGTATTATAATATTATTTATTTTATTATTATTTATTATTATTATATTATCATAAATATGATTTTATTATTATATTATTATACTATGAATATAAATATGATTATTTTATTATTATATTATTATGATTATGATTATTTATTAGTATTATATTATTATGATTATGTTTATAATTTATTATTATTATTATATTATGATTATGATTATGATTATATTATTATGATTATTATTACTTATGATTATGATTATTTTATTTTATTATTTATTATGTTGTATTATATTATTATATTATGATTATAGTTATGATTATAATTATTTATTATTATTATTATTATTATTATTTATTATTATTATTATTATTATATTATGATTATGGTTATATTATTATATTATTATGATTACGAAGATGATTATTATTATTATTTAATTATGTTGTATTATATTATTATATTATTAAAATTATGATAATTTATTATTATATTATTATAATTATGATTATAATTATAATTATAATTATTATATTACTATATTATGATTATGTTTATATTTTTATTATATTATTATGATTACCACTATGAATATTATTATTTATTATGATTATGATTATTATATTATTATTATTATTGTACTATTATTTGTATTATCATCATTATTGTTAGTATCATAATTATGCATATTTTAACTATTCTGATTAACAACTTTCAAAATATATTTTCGCTCTTCCGAATAGTCACGAATACCACTCTTCTACCACTCTTCCAAAAAAATATTATTCTATCACTCATCCAAAATTACCACTCTTTCAAGATATTCCTTGATTTGCCAAACGAACCCCAAAATAATTCACCAGTTACGTTCCGTACTAGCTAGTACAAATTATATAAATTAAAAAAACTAATTGTCTTCTGGCTAGTTATTAAGCTCGGGTCCGATCTAATTAGTGCATTAAATATTTAACGATTTGTTCTTTTTAAGTATAAAAATTGAGGGTCAAAATCTTCCATCTGTTACTTAAAAAAAACTTTCATCTGAATATACAATATTAAATTTCAAATCATCCAGATCTCTATTAATTTAACTGTACATGCACATACATATTATTTGAAAATATGAATCTCCTCTTCTAATTTAATTTGCAATTTATAGGAAAGGAGGAAATGCACTTGAGTCAGATAAAAATTCCACTTGATGATGAGTACCATTATTGGAACAAATTTTCTACGTCCGCAAATTAAAGTTCAGTTCACCCTATTTGAAAGGCAACACACACACACATATCGAACTAAATTACAGCATTGGTCAGATATTCATACGACATTTTTTTTGGTAATTATCGTACGAGCGTCAAAGCGATCTTTATTTCATTTCTACTGTATACTGAATTTACAGTTTTTTTTTGTATATAATAATTATAATAATTATATTATTAATAATAAGAGTGATAAAAATAAAATTTGAAATCTACGAATGACGGCATGCCACTGGTAGTGGCGTGGAGCAAACGCGTCATTGTTAGTGGCGTTTTTGTGTAAAACAGTGTAAACGCGCCCCTGTCTGCTCTTGCTCATCTGATCACGATTTCATTATCATTGGATCAACATCACTACTGTCACCAAATACATCACTGTCAGTGGCGCATTTACAAATATGTCATTGCTAGTGGTGTGTTTACACTGTTTTACACAAAGACGCCACTGACAGTGGTGTGTTTGCTCCATATCACTACCAGTAACGCGCTGTCATTTGTAAATTTCAAATTTTATTTTTATCACTTTTATTATTAATAATATAATTATTATAATTATTATATACAAAAAAATCTACTGAATTTCACACGAAAAATACCTAATTTACTAGACTAAATGTTATGACTTGTGATTAGTAATTATTGCATACATCTCTTCAACCTCTGTTTCTTAATTTGTTTTTGAGATTATCAGGAGAAACACGTACTATACATCCCTTTTCTATATAAAGTACAATTCCATCTTCCAATACAGCACTTAATTAAATTTTATAGCTTGAACACTGTCCAGGGGAGTGCTGCTCTATACAATATTGCATTATTTTCCTTTTTTATTTTCTATATATGCAAATAATTAATAAAATATGGAAGTCATACATTGGTCGCTGAGATTTACTTTAATTTGTTTCTCAATCCCCCGCCCCTCCTAATATGGATTAATTAAATATATCAACTGGAATTTTAATATTGCCCCAATTCCTATCAGTTCATTGCATTAATTGGTATAAATATGCATAGAGACCTTCTCATTTAGCAACCCTAAACCATAATAACAAGACCATCTCTTTGCCTCTCTTCCCTCCCTACTGATGGCGCTGTCTCTCTGCCACTTTAGGGGCTGGTACAATTCAATTATACTAATCAGAATTCACAGCTTTGTGCGTGCAAGTCGGTATGTGTCGAGTCTTATCATGTTCATGTTCCGGTTCATCTCAAGCCATGTTCATCCTTTTTGGATCCAATTCATCTACTTTATCATCATTGATCTTTTCGGGTCTCTTCTCTTAATGGTATTAAACCCGACTGATCCCGATTTCAAACCCCGTTACATAGACATGTTTTTCCTATCCACCTCATCCCTAACAGTTTCGGGTCTAGCAACAGTAGCTATGGAGAGATTGTCTAGTTCCCAAATAGTAGTCACTACTCTTTTAATGCTGGTAGGAGGAGAGGTCTTTGTCTCAATGCTATGCGTTTTCTGTCGTACCAGTAAGCCAACCATATCAGAAATTACTGTGAGCCAGGTCAATTCGGTTAGCATTGAACTGGAAACCGTTGATTCAATCAGTACAATCGACCGAATTGAATCTGGTACAGATATAAGTGTCAAGGATTCCAGTATCAGTTGTCTAAAGTACTTGGGTTTGGTTATCCTTGCATACTGGGTTTTCTTTCATGTGACTGGGTTTGTCGCATGTCTTGCATACTTATTTATGATCTCGAACTCAAAAGATGTCTTAAGAGGAAAAGGGATCAATTTGGGTCTCTTTGCATTTGCTACTACTGTTTCTTCATTTGCAAATGGTGGCCTAATAGCCACAAATGAAAACATGTCTATTTTTGCAAAGAATTCGGGTCTTCTTTTATTTCAGATTCTTCTGATTCTAGCTGGAAACACCCTATTCCCACTATTTCTAAGAGGAACTATTTGGGCATTGAATTGTTTCACAAAAAATGAAGATGCCGAATTTATGTTAAAAAGTCCAAAAATGATGAAATTTGATCATCTGTTGACTAGTTTGGGTACTTTCTTTCGGTCGATCACGGTGATTGGTATAATAGCCTTCGTGCTCACTCTGTTTTGTTCCATTGACTGGAGACATCCAGTGTTTGATGGTCTCAATTCGTACCAGAAAGTCGTTGCTGCACTGTTCATAGCTGTCAATGCGAGACATTCAGGAGAGAACTCGGTTGATTGTTCCCTTATCTCACCAGCGGTTTTAGTATTTATTATATTTATCATGTAAGTGCTATAACATGTAGATTTATCTGGATGCAGGCATATATGGTACCTAGCTAACAAGTAAAAGTAATTCATTTCTTTGAAACATTGTTGTTAGGTACTTGCCTTCTTCGGCAACATTCATGCCTTTAAAGGAAGATGAGGAGAAGAGATATGTTGGAGAGAAGGATAAATCTAAGGGTGTTACAACCATTGCAAAAGCGATAATATTGCCTCAAGTTGGATGCGTAATTATTTTCCTAGTAGTGGCATGCATAACAGAAAGAAAAAAGCTACTATCAGATCCGCTAAACTTTTCCGCTCTTAATGTCACTTTTGAGGTGGTCAGGTACAAAATTTATTCCAATAATTTACAAATTTTCTGTGTAAAATTCTGCTGGAGATGTTATATAGTAACAATCGTTTGGGCCTCCAATTTCCAGGATAGGATTTTACTAACAACCAATACTGAACTTGTTTTTCTTGCACGCACTTCATTTTTCATCTAAGATTAATTGCTCTGGCTGCAACATGTGGTATTGACGGTTATTACCAGTTGATGGTATAGCAAGTCCCATATTATGTTAACAAGGGATGGAAGAGCTAGGAAATTTAATAAATATAATCTATTATACCAGTATTAGTTGTAAACTAAACCATTTGTCACAAGTCACTTGAAAATTCTAGTAGTACTCTGGTACCGCTCTAATAAGTCTTTTCCTACTGCATTTCAAATTTTCAATCAAGCAAATATTACCTTACATGTCATCACATCTTTGTTCTCAATGAAATATATATGTATGATTGAATAGTGCAAGATCTAAATTAAATGCAATTTTCTTTTTCTCAATTGTAGTGCGTATGGAAATGTTGGGTTGTCAACAGGATACGCCTGTTCAAGACTACATAAGTTGCACCCGGAAAAGAGCTGCGTAGACCAGCCATATAGTCTTGTTGGTTGGTGGAGTGATGAAGGAAAGCTTCTCATAGCATTCGTCATGCTTTATGGAAGACTTAAGAGATTCAGTGAGAAAAATGGCAAAGCTTGGACATTAAGAGATTAATTTTGGGTACTCTTAATTGCATGAGGAACTCGAAAAATAGAGATAATACTTAATAGGTTGTTTGCTTCAAAACGTATATACCAGTGGAATCAGAATAGCTATACACTGAGAATTATGATTCCATTGATTGTAGTTAACTGTTTGTATAATGAAGTGATGTACTATATCCACATTGCTTGCCACTTCTAATTTGAAATTAATCAGCAGGCTTCAAGTTGCCTACTTTTTAGAAGAAGAAATCCGTTTCATTTTTTTCTAGCCAATTTGTTTAGATAGATTCTCAGTTATAAAAACTTAAAGTTATCGGTACAAATAAGGGAAATGTCAAGCTTAATGTTCTATACAAAAACAGCCAAGTTGAAGACGAGTGGAGGAGAGGCTATATGAAGCACCTTCTAAATGGCTTCAGTTTAATTAGGCTAAACGAATATACACTCTCTCTTTTTTTTTTGTGATTAACCCACCAATTTCTTCCCCATACGTTTTTCTATCCAATTTGAATTTGAATTCAGTGTCTGATTGTGTACGATTTAAGTACTTCAGAAAATGTATTTTTTATCATTATCTCTTTTTTTTTCATTCATTTCATTTATACGTACTCTTAGATGACACTATGTAGACCTAAATATTCTTAGTATCATTTAATTTTTACAATGACTAAGATGCATATGATTTGTACTTTCCAATATGTCTCTTGATCCAAATCTATTTAGCTTATTTACAAAGCCCAAATACATTTACTAATATTTTTGTCCATCTTATTACTTTAATTAAGTTTAATACCTGTAAACATAATTTTCATAACTTGTATTTTTTTCTTTTTGTGTCGGTGGTGTCGTATCTTTAGTTTCTTCATTTGTCGTAGCTTGTTACTACGTATGCCTGTCACATGTTATTTTTCATAACATGTCTTTATATGTATTTTCATAACATGTCTTTATTATCATTTTTATAAGCACTTAAGAAATTCTACAAAATATTAAACGGTTCGGATCGGTCACTTTTAACTTAAATTTTATGATTTTGATAGGATACACGAATGTATATGTGCAAAGCGTTATATTTTAGCCTTCACACACACATACACACACACACACATATATATATTTAGTATCTTACTCGTGCGTTGCTACGGTGATATCTTTCAGAAATATAAAAATTTATATCTTCATGTGAAAAATAAGGAAATAAAAATAAAGATAATTTTGTAATTAATATAAATTTCAATGATGAATACATAATTAATACAAAATAAATGTAAATTAAGAGAAAAGTTAACATTCCGCGTTTAAGAAAAGTTAAAATTCATAATTGATGGCAATCTAAAAAAAAAAAACAAAATGAAGCAATTGTACTCCTAAATTATGTAGTATTTCGTGTAACAAATAAAATTGAGGGAACATTCTAACTTCAACATAAATGGTCATAGAGATAGTAACATTATTTGATGAATAACTCAATTCAATGAGTGATATTAGCTCTAAAAATTCAATAAAAATCTAGATCGTTGCAGGATCAGAACACATACATGCTTAATAAGGAGTATATATATATGAGGTGTGCTAATGTACTTTATAAAACACAAAATACTTTGTACTTCATGCTTATATCTCATATTTTAAAATTCAAATGGATGATCTGAACTATTAAATATGATCTTCATATCAAAATCTCCTTGGTGATCAAATTTTATATTTTTTGGAATTTTTTTACTATTTTTTTGAAGGGCTAAAGAATTCATTGATCTGATGTCATCTGAACCATTTAATATCAATGATTTTCTATCTCTTTAAATAAATAGCAAAAAAAATTTAAAAAATATAAAATTCGATCACCAAGGTGATTTTGATATGAAGATCATATTTAACGGTTTGAATCGTCTGTTTGAATTTTAAAATATGAAATATAAATATGAAGTACAAAGTATTTTATGTTTTATAAAGCACATTAGCGCACGCGCGCACACACACACACACACACATATATATATATATATATATATATATATATATATATATATGAAAAGTAAAACTAATAGACTCTTAGGAGTCCCTCCATGCTCCTCACTCAAAAATATATTTAAATATCTCTAAATTTTAATTTATGTGTGTCAATAAATTCTTTATATCAAACTCTTATGGGATATAAATTTTTCTATTTTTAGAGTTTCTTAAGTGCTTATTTTAGATTTTTTATAAAATAACTTAATTTCATATGCAAAAATTAATTATTTTAAATTTATTTAAAAAAATATAAAATAGATATGTATGAAACTAAAAAAAATAGTAATTTTTTGTATCCCATAAGATTTTGATATATAAAATTTATTGAGAGAAAGAAATTGAAATTCAGATATAATTAGATATATTTTTTTATTAAGAGCATGAAAAATCTCGATGCTCTTAGATGCACATTAGCTTTACTCAATATATGAAGACCAAGCTTCATACTCATATATAGCAGATAATCTCTGTCTTTCATTAGTGAAATTTTTTATCAGCATTTTGACCTAGCTTGTCTTTACTCTTTTTTGTTCGGAAAATCACCGTTCCTTCTAAGTCGTGGTCTTTTATCCTCCTCTATCATCCAATTGCCTCACACTCCTTCACGTTATATATGATTTGTGAGTTTCACAACCACAATATCATTCCGCTCAGATGCGACACTAAAGGTATCAGTAGACACTCAAACACTCTCTTAATTTACTAAAAAATAAAATTTATGTAGTGAATCTTTTTTAAACTGCACGTCTTATTTCCTTAATCCGGACATCTCAACTAATCATTTCTAATCGCGTCCCGACTCTCCTCATCCAATCTTATCATATGATACTATTTATATCACATCTTATCGTGAACTTCAACACTTTCCACTTTCCAGTGACTTCCCCATTCGGTCACTAATTCTTCAGATTTTTTGTTAATTATTTGAATAATTATATTTTTATTAATATGAGTGATTAAATTGAAATTTTAAAAATATAAATGGTAATGCGATACTGTCAATGACGCTGTGCAAACGCGCCACTCAGATTTGCATATTTGAGCAAAGACGTCAAAGACATGGCGTCTTTCATTTTTTATATATCTCATTCAAATCCAACTCTTTAAACTTAATTGAAGATGGGAGGCGACAGTGGGAGAACATGTCACTCTCACTAGCGCGGTTTTATTTTCTTTAAATATCTGAAAATTAAAAAAATTAAAAATGTCACTGTCAGTGGCACATTTGCAAAGCGTAACTGATAGTGGCACATTACAATTCTTATTTTTAAAATTTTTATTTAATCACTTTTATTATTAAAAATATAATTATTTAAATAATTAATTAAAAAAATATGCTAATTCTCTTCTCCTGGCACACACAGTGGAGGAACTTCCTCACATGAGCCAATGCTCACATTAAATTCACTCATCGCGTTTTTGAAGACCAATAACAGAAACTTCACCGCCTCTTTTTAATAATTCATGCTGATTTTTACTAAAAAAAATACATATGCTGTTTGATATCTCTTATCATCGTTAATATTTTTTCAACTATCCATCTTCACAAAATACCAAAAGAAATCAGTATTCTTTACTTTTTATTTTTCTCCAACCAACACAATTTTTATTACAGCACTTCTTCTTTTTAACTGTTTTTTCTGTCGTTTCTGCCATAATTCGTTATAACACACATATTTCTTTCACTCTTTTTTTAATATCTCAAACTGAAATTGTTAAATAAAATTCTAAAATCTTCATATAACTGAACTAGACATACTATATATTTCGTTCTTCATTTTCATCTCTTTTTTTTTCTTTTTATTCATAATTATTCACCATGATTGGTCCCTCTTGATCACCTAATTAACGCTCTGATACCAAATGTACAATGTGATAATTTCAGAAAATATTCTTTATAATGATATATTTATCATTCATAATACATATGGAATTATCACTTTGTATATATATTAGATGACACTTTGTAGATCTAAATACAAATAATATCATTTAATTCTTACAATTAATAATTAAGGTGCGTGACTTGCACTTTTCAAAATGTTTCTTGAAAATCTAAACAATTAACATATATATATATATAGAAAATCCAAATATTAATAATAATATTCTTTGGTCATTCTAGTACGTACTTTAATATGTTTAATACCCGATTAGCCGATTCCATTTTTTTTTATCAAAGATGAAGAAGAGATTTCCATATGAAATTGTCAGTAGGAGATGAAACTGCATGCGTCTCTGTCACGTAGCAACAAATGGTTCCATGGCCAGACTAGCAATTACTTACATGCTGATTTCTTCTAATGCATGTGAGTGAAGCATCTATGGAGTATATATGGTATATCAAACATTAGAACTTTTGTTTCTCCTTTATTTTCATCGTCTAATGTCACAAAAGGACAAATTTTACAATGTAGTTAGTCATACACCTAGTGAGAAAACCAACGAAAAGAATACACGAACGTCGACTGCTCCACGCATTTTCTGAAACATTTATGATGTATGTAGAGTGCTCTCTAATGTCCCGCCGGTCATTTATCCCAACAAATATCTGTAATTATCTATTTGTTGATTAAGATTCAACTAAGTGTTAGCTAAAATTACATTCTTTTTATACATTTTCTATATAGAGTTGTTAACATTTCTTAATTAAAACCCTTATATATTTTTAGTTAACAAATAAATAATTATAATTAACAAATATTTATGAGTTAACACTTATATACTTTTAGTTAACATTTCTTAGATATCAGCGGGCCGGACGCTGAAAGCTTCCATATATATGTATAGCAAAAAAAAAAAATTCAAAAAATAGCAAAAAAATATAATATTTTATTTTCTATAAGAATTTAATTTGAAAAACAAAATAAAAGATTTGAATTGGTCATTTTTAACTTAAATTTTGAGATTTTAACGCGTTACACGAATACATTTGTGCAACACGTTATATTTTAGTCAACCTCTCTCTCTCTCTATATATATATATATATATATTGTCGTCACGTGGAATATGATTTGCTAGTTAATTAATCCCAAACTAATTAAAAACTCTTGGAAGTAAAACCACGCGCCATTGTTTTACATGGCTTTCTCTATGCTCACATTATAACACCCCAAGAAAGTTATCGATTAATCAGATTGGAATTTAAATATTTTGAGAATATGTTTATCTTAAATATTACAGCTTTTAGAAAAATGCTCCTATTAATAAAAGTATTTTAGAGGTACTTGTAACAGCTTGCGTATTTTAGAGCTTGTTTGGATTAATCGGTTAGTTAACATAGAAAATGTATAAATATACGAATAATTTGGTGTGCAGTTAATCTGAAATTTACTGGAAATGACAGAAAGTTGCAGAAATTGCAATTGCAGGAGTTCACAGTAGATATATACATATATTAATGTATAATCAATGCGAAAGAAATAATTAAATCTGATTGAGTTCAATCATATTAAATGCTAATCTAGGTGACGGTATAATTATTTTTCAAAAATCTAATTAGTGAAATAATGTCAGAGTTTGTCCCAATTTAGTATAATTATTATGCCTATTAAGAATGGTTTAAAAATATTTTATGGGGAAATTTCTATAATTTTAGTGAAAAAAGTGGTCTAAAAGTACAATTTACGCTGAATTCATTTTTGAAGAAAAAATAGATAACTGCACATCAAATAAATATAAGCTTCTACAAACTCCTAGTGAGTATATTTTTGGGATGCCCCTCCATACTTTTAACTCAAACATATTTAATCATCTCTAAATTTTTTATTTCTGTCTCAACAAATTTTTATGTCAAATCTTATGAGACATAAAAAATTACTAATTTTGGAGTTTCATAAATATTTGTTTCATATTTTTTTTTAAGATAGATCGAAATAGTAGTAAAATAACTAATCTTTTCATATGAAAATAAATCATTTTAACAAATCCAAAATAAGTACTTAATAAACTCTAAAAAATATATTCCATAAGATTTTGATATAGAAAATTTATTGAGACACATAAATCAAAATTTAGAAATAATTAGATATATTTTTGAGTTAGAAGCACAAAAAAATTCCATGTTCTTAGGAGTATGATAATTCTCTCTCTTTTTTTCTCTCTCTCTCTTAATTATATATATAAAATATTCTTACACCCCATGTTTATTATCCTTTTGCATCCAACGTTAAGTATAAATATCTTTCTAAAATCACATTTTCCCAAATTTAAGTTAGAGGTTATATATACTCACGTTTAATATTTAGTGCAAATAAATGGTGCGGAAAAGATGTTCAATTATCATTCCTCTGGACAAAAAACGGACTAATATTTTTTGAGCAAAAATATTCATCTTATGTTTCTCCATCTGTCACTAAATGCCACATGTCAAGAATTGTTGTGTGTTGTAATAAATATTTATTATTTATTATTTTATAAAATATATTTAAATTTTATAAGTTTATTTAAAAAAAATTGTGGGATCCTTTAAAGGTTTTTTAAGAGTTAGATGTGCTAAATATGATGGATGCTGCTCGAAAATAGCTGAAAAAGTCTTATAAAGACTTATGATCATGTAAAATATGATTCAATAATTTAAAGTTTCTATATCAATAAACAAGGAAAATATTTCTTTCACAATAAAACGTTATAATGATTTACCAGACGTTATAACGGTTTATCAAATATTATAACAGTTTACTACTTCTACTAAAAAATTTCTAAGATAGAAAGTTTAATAAAATTACTAGAGATTATCATTACATAATGGCTAAGAATCATTAAATGTCTTGAGCCATTATAATGGTTCACTGAACTGTTATAATATCTTTGTATATAGACAAGCTTATCAAAGCTCAAGAGCTGGTCAGTCAACGCAATCAAAGAGTTGTATCGTTTCATTGTGAACACTTCCTTCTATCATTATAAAAAATTAGTTCTTTGTTTTTAATTTTTATAATGTTTCATAAAGATTCTTAAGGTCTGACAAGAGCAATCTTAATAATTCATAATTAAAATTAATACTCATGTGTTGTAACTGTTCAAAACCATTAGTAACAACTCATTATGCAAGATGCCTAACTACCTGTCGGGTGCCCTATATAAGGGGATTATTTTAAAACCGTCCAACTAATAAAACTTACACAATCTTAATCTTTCCTGAGCAATCCCAAAGAGCCTTCAAGAACACTAAAAATCCTTCCTTGCAAACACAAACAAGGAATTTTCAAGTTATTAAATCTAACCAAATTCTTATAGAAGATCTTGTTGTAATCTTTGAGCTTTGACTTTTTTTTGGAGCTTGTTGCTCATATTCTTCGAGTCTTGAGTGCTCAATTTTTTTATTTTTTAGTCTTCTTGTACTTATCTTGTAAAGAAGCTAAAATTTCATTATAAAATATTTTTTTATCAATATACTGGTACTCTCTTAGTTGGAGTGAAACCCCAGAAACATAGATATCATATACTGAACTTCATTAAAATTCTTGTCTTCTTTACTTGCAATCTATAGTCTATATCTCTCAATTAGTTATAATTTATAATATTTTTTAAAGTTGCCGGTAGATAATTTTACACTAATTATTTTTTCATATAAATTAATATTTGATTGATTTTACTTACATTCTTACGCTCTTGATCATCTTATTAAAAGTTTTGACTAAGTAATAGTTCATTCATTGAATATTTTTATTTTAGTTAATTCTTTGTGTTTTTGTAGTTAGTATTTATCCATGCCAAATGATTGATCATTCTTGAGGTTAATATCACCTTAGACTCTTTAATTTCACAATATGTTATGTAAAAGTTTTCATCTTATGCTTAACTGTCCACCTGTCCATGGATGCCACATGTCAAGAATATGTTATACGAAAAATTAAGACTAACATTTATTAACACGATTTTAAATTGGCCCTTGTTAATTAATTAGTGCAAATATATTTATTAAGTTAATACTTAAAAGAATTAATATTGATATGTACTTAAATAAGGTTTGATGTCTAATTATGTGTGGGATAGATGGACGAAATTGTTTACCTGAGACCAGGAGTGTCAATGGATTAGATCGGGTCGGATTTGAGTCGTCTCATTATTATTTTATTATTTTTCTTGATCCGATTCGAACCCGACCCTTTTACATTCGGGTCAAAAATTTTTTATCCATATCCGACGTGACCGGGTTACGGATCGACCCGACCGGACCCGTATAAAATAATTAAATATTTATTACATATTTCTATATTATTTTAAATAATTAAATATTAATTTATTTATAATTAATATATATAATAAGTTTTAATTAGTACTAAATCATAAATTACTACAAAAAATATGATTCACCGGTCGGATCGGATTCGAATAAAAAAATTAAATATATATCGGTCTCATTTATTTTTGGATCAACATCGAATTGAATCAAATTCGAATCAGATCGGATTAAAAATCGGATCAATAATTCACACCCCTACCTCTATCCCAGACGTAGATGGAGTTCGAACAAAATTGTTCCAGCAAGCCAATCATTTCCTTAATATAAGAATAATAAAAACAAAATTATCCAAACCTAAAGATCCTTCCATGGGTTGATATATCTTGTTGCTAAGATCATCTCAAGTTTAATATTTTAGTCTATTATTCGCACCAACCAGTTAATAAAATATTCAATTATTGATGGGTGGGCATAGTCAGACAGGGAGGCTACATTCGGTCAACATGAAAAAAAGATGATTCAGGAACGGAGCGTCGTCATCGGGGATAATTGAAATAAATCCAAAAGAAATTAGGAGGCTGATAATCATTCTCAGATATTTATCCCAAGTCAAATCCTTAAATTTGACCATTTATTTCAGCGCTTTAGCGTCCAAATGATCATTCTATTTATATTTTCTGACTCAAGTGCTGAAGCTATTTATACTAAGGATCATTCAATTTACATTTACTAGTGTTATTATTTATAATTGATACTTAAATAGACCTTACATCAACAACTATTTGTAATGGAGCGGGTATTACTATTCATTTATACTTCTTAAAACAGTTACTAATTATTATTTTAATATTTTTTTACTTTATGTATGTATTTTGTTCTTGGATGATCCATATTACTATACATAAGAGGTTATTTGGTCAGGTCAATTTATTTAAATCAATCGTGCTATTTACAATAAATTTGTTGCTTGATAATTTTACTATTTTATTTCACATTTTGAATTTATATCATCAAGTCCATCAAAACTATTTATAAAAAATTGAAATATTATTTATATATACAAAACTGTCTATCTATATATTTAATTAAACAAATTTTAATGAAACTACATAAAATCCTGGGTATTTTTTTGTATTAGTTGTACATATTTATCAAGAAGGTGGGGGAGGTACAAAGGGCTTTGAATCAAAAAGTTAGTTCAAAGTCCTCTAGAGACGTTGATTTTGCATTGAGATTCGTAATAATTATTGAAAGTACGAATTTTAAATTTAGAATTTATTAAAAATACGAATCTCGATACAAAATCAATGATTCCATAGGGCATTGAACAATTTTTTGGTTCAAATCCCTTTTTACCTCCCCATAATTGTTTCATTTATATCGCTCTTGCTAGTAAAAAGTTAATAAAATATTGTGCAACATCTCTATTGGTAATTGCATTGGGTTTGATGGATTATATCATGCTCCCTTAGATATATCAAAATCTCTTCTTATCCTGCACACAGGACAAGTTTTTATCAAAATAATTTGCATGAACAAAAAAAATGATAAATCAGCTATAATCAGATCATTAATGCATCTAAAAATATCATTCATATTAAGATACCAAAATTATCATTGTTGAGTTATAAGACAAGAACGACTTCTTAAAAAAAGATTTGTTATTTATATAGAAAAAATTCCTGAAATTAAGTCAAATCGAATTGATATTTAATTTAAGAAAACAGTAAGATCGTCAAATATAAACCAACCAGTCTTGAAAGTTTTCCATGACAAAAAATAAATAGAAATTCAATCCAACAATAAATAAAAGAAACAAAATTAAAAGTTAATGGATACTTTTCTAATTCAAAAGAAACCATGCATTGCTATTTTATGAAAATATTAGAAACAACAAAGATGGAAAATAATTTTCAAAATTGCACATGACACTTTTGAATTGAAGCATATCATAGTTCTCAATCTTTGCGTAAAAAACATTATGCATCGCCCATGAATTATTGCATGCCCCTTGGAGTTGGAGAGATGACTCATTTGAATGTCAGATAAGAAAATAGATAAAGGGGCAGAGACAATTTAAAATTCTAAATAAATGTATGACGAAACGGCACAATTGACATTGTTCAGAAAATAATAAAGATATAAAATGCGGTATAGGCAATTTATTTTAGGGATAATACTCTGAGGATTACAAAATATTCCAAGAAGTTAGGATAGATTCCTTTGATTAAGCTGCCCATGACCATATGAATCTTTTGATGGGTATCAATGACAAATTGTCAGTGCAAATCATGCAATCCATTGCCCTACTTGTTAATTAGCATTTATGCGATCATTCAACCAAACCCTTTTAATTCATGTTATTTTTACTTAATAAAAATGGTGGGTGCTCCATTTTAATCCGTATATATGAAGAGGAGGGATTCCTCAACAATGGGTTATTTACTTTTTTGATAATTTTGTCAATAGACTTTTAAATAAATATAAAAAAAATAAAAATGTAAAAATATTATAGATATATTCTTCTATTTATGAATTGAATGAGTCATTTTGATAATCATAACAATGAATATTTAAATAAATATGAAAAAAAATTATAGATATGTTTTTCTACTTATATATTGATAGTGTTTTAAATTTCATTGTTGTTTAATAGTTCATCAAAGATTATATCAAGATTTTATACAATCTGCAAATGTTCCAATTTGATAATTTTTGATGAACTATCAAATGATGGTGATATTTCATGAAATTTGAAACACTATCATTCTATAAATAGAAGACATATCTATAATTTTTATTTTTTTCAAAATTATCAAAATAGCCATTGTCATCCCTTCAAATATTGGGGATGAAAAACTTCTGATTTCCCCTTTTTTTTTGGAGTAGATTGGGGTTGAACTGCAATGCTGTAAAAATACTAAATATGTTTTCCAAGTAAACATACTATTAGAACTCTCAATTATTAACAATAAAAAAAGCTTAATAATTGAGCAGTTGAAATACGTACCATGAATAAAATACGGTGATGTGATTGCCACTTTTATTCACTATCCGATTAAATTTGTCAATCTTGACCCATAAGAGATTGGCTCTTGGGTTTTCTTTTTCTCGAACAAATATGCCGGTCCGGTAACACCCTCTCTGTTTATAAGTTTGCAATTTCAAGTAATGGGCGGCCTTGCCTTATTTTTATTTTATACCTCAGTCAAATCAGATTTCAATTCCACAGTTTTTACAATGAGAGGTATCTGGAGTCTAAGACCAACTCATCAAGATAATGACTCTTTGGGGGAAAAACTGTAAATTACTTCCATGGATAATTTTTCAAAAGGGGAGTCGTGCTCATTATGCGTTTCAATAAATCAACTCCAAATATTGTCTTTCAAGTTTTTACATTGAATTTGGGAAAAAAACTTATTCTTATAAAATGTAATCCAGTTGAACTATTAGAATAAAAAGACACTATGATATATTGATATCTTACCAAAAAAAAAGTGTGTTAATACACTCATATTATAATTATAATTCTTAATACATAAAGAAAATTATGTTTCTAAGTTTTTCAAATATGTCTCATCGTTATTTTTTTCTATCATTGATTTTGTTTAAATTTTTTATTTACTTGAATCAAATAATTCATATATATATATTATATATATATATATATATATATATATATATATATATATATATATATATATCTCTTCTCATTTAAAATAATGTGTGTAATATGTTTAAGGTAAAACTTAACTCTTGGAATGATCCAATTTTTATATGATTCATTATATATTATCATGTGTTTAATTATATTATTTATTATTATAATTATTATAATAATTATTATTATTATTTAGTATTTAAAATATTATGTTTAAATTTTCTTTAATGTGAAAATTTTAAATATTTTTAAAATATATATATTATTAATTATTTATTTAAGGATTATATTATGGGAGCAAAATTTAAGTTAGAGCCCTAGTTGTTATTGCTATCTAAAGGCTTCACTCATTAAGCGCTTTGTCACACTCTTAGACTAAGACGGGCGAAACATTCCTATAAATATACGCAAGAGAGTCTAACATCAATTGATCAATGTATATTTACCAAGTGAAAAGCGCATGCATATATAAAGCTTCCAAATGATATACCTATCCAATATTTTGATGTTTTTTTTTTTTTTCCATAAAACCCGTAGATTCTAGAATTTAGAGTGATGCTCATGGAGTTGCACCAAAGCAAGCCCTCGTGTGGCCATTGTGTTGCAACTTGCAAGGACACTTTCAAATGGTGTTAAATTTAGTAGTGGGTCAAAAGATACATTTGAGCCGTGGAGTCGGGTAAGGAGATTTATTATTTTCGTACTTGTTCATATTAGCAATGAATTTTTCTGGTGCATGGTGTGGATAAAAAACTTGAATGAGTTGCAAATCTTGAAGCATTCTTTTCCTAGATGTTGAAGTTGTTTGTTATATGTTAATGACATGTTGATGTTCTTAAAAGCAAATCACAACAAATCAGAATTTTGAGCCTAATTCTAAATATGTTTGTAAAACTGTCAGGATTCAAAGTCAATTTACAAAAATCTGAACTGTTAATCACATCCTTATTCGTTTATGAAGTGAGAAAATTGGCACAAATCATGAATTGTAGAGCAGCGAAATTTTCTCTCAAATATATTGGCCTCCTTCTCTGTCTCTCAGACATATCGTTATCCAGACAATGCTACCAATCTCTAGAGGATGTTCAAAGCATACTTCATGGTGGCAAAAAAGCAATTTATCGATAGCCAGGAGAATTATCTTATTGAATGCAATTATCTCAGCGATACTGATTTACTTCATGTCGGTATTCCCGTTGCTAAAATAGATAATCAAATCAATCGAAAAGATACGAAGGAAGTTGTTACGGCACGGCCATAAGGAAGATCAACTAGATACAAGGCTGATAAGTTTGGTAAAATATTGGAGATTGATAATAATAAGCAACGAGAATGGAAGGCTAGGAATTAGAGACCTAAAAAATCATGAACAATGCACTATTAACAAAGTGGATGTGCATAACGACGGACAGCTGGTGAAAATATACAACGCTAGTTATAGGAGTAGCATTCAGACCGTCGGATCGAGTTCAATGAATTGCATCATCTTTTTGGACGAACGTCGGTAAAATGAAAGAAACTTTTAACTGCTCGATATCATACAATATATATATATATATATATATATAATGGAGAAATTGTTAGATTTTGATTAGATTCTTGGATGGGCCAACCATTGTCTACAACATATTTTAATTTGTTTAGAAATGTGAACAAAAATTGCACAGTTGCTGAACTGTATGCAAAAGGAACATGGGAGATACATTGGCAAGATCAAGTCACGCATGAAATGATACGCATATTCAGCACGAGAGGGTAACAGGAACAAGTACATATATACAGATGAGGCGCATTGGTCTAGAGCAGTACAAGGATTCACTGTTAAATCTCTATATGAAATTATTCAAAATGATCCAACCATTAATTCAGAATTGTTGAATATATGAAAATTGCAAGCTCCTCCAATAATTTTAGGTTTACATGGTTAATGTTGATAAATGTCATATTAACAGCGTAAAATTTATAAAGAAGGGGATGGCAACTATCTAGCATCTGCTACATGTGCTTTCAAGATGAAGAGAATGTGCATCGCTTATTCACAACATGTAAACTGATAAAGAAAGTTAGAGCTTACATTCATGATTATGTTTGTATGATCAATCATTCATCAGTTAAATACAAACAAGGAGATTTAACAATGATTAAATGCCCAAAAGGGAACTTACAACGAAGAAGATAGTAAATAACATGTTTCATAATTTGGACAAAAAGATGCAGGAAATTTTTCAGAGAGCTAGGCAAAACACAAATGAAAATTGTGAGAGAGAATTTTCGAGTACAATGATTGGTTTATGATTATGTAAAATTCAAGCTTAAATTTCTCTTTTTTATATTTTCTCATTTCTTTTCATTTATGATTATGTAAAATATTGATCACATCTTGTGATCAAATAATATATACAGATAACTAAAATTTGGAGGGATAGACTTCCATCTTTTTTATCAAAAAAATATATATCTACATTCTCCCAATAACCTGAACCATAATAAACCTGTCTCTGAAATCTTAATAATTGAGATGAGATGATCACTCAGTCAATTTTGAAATCTTTATTGTTTTTGCAACATTTATCTTGTATTTCTTTTAAAAATCATTAGCCTTGAACATATATTTTAAATTTGTCCCATGCATTTTGTATTATTTGAAATTTCAAGCTTAAATTTTTGAATTTCCTATTTTTATTTAAGTTTACAATGATAAGATTATACAAAATAAAATCATTAATATGCATAATAACTCATTTAATATAGATGTTATAGTGATATCATAATCAATATAATAAGTGATACCAAAAATGATTTTGATCCAAAATCTCTTTTTTTCCGATTCACTCTCGCTTTCCTCTCACTGTTTTTTTTTTTTTTTGAAAACTTGACAGAGGCTGTCAAGGTATATTGTATTAAAGGGGTTGTACATCAGCAGCTACTATATTCCATGCGACCAAAATAACTAAAACACACGATCCAAAGAAAAACGCCTGGAAGCAAGAAATACCCAACAAGAAACATAACAGAAAAAACGTGACAATCCCCCAACTCCCCCATTTCACGAGGCCATACCACGTCCCTTGTTAGCAATACTTCTGCCAGAGCTCAACATTCATCACTATCCGATTGATCAATAGTTCAATTGAGGCGCTGTTAGATTGGCCGGTTTCCACAAAGATTATCTCATTTCATCTCTTCCAAATGTGCCAGCATGTGGCCAGCATTATGGTGGACCAACGTGAAGTTTGTGAGGGTGCCATGGCACGGATGTGGCCGTACGCTCTGAGGTTAACAAGAGCTATCGACATTTCTGGGCTAATGAGTTTCAAGGCATACCGCTGCTGTAATGCCTTCCAAACGGCTACTGCAAATGGACATAAATAGAAGAGATGAAGAGCAGATTCTGAGGGGCATTGCAGGCACATCACACATCCTGTTTCTCCTGCGATTTTCCTTCTTTGTAGTACCTGTTGTGTGAGCGGTTTATCATGGAGCAGCAGGAAGTAGAAAATGCGGACGGACGGTGGAGCTTTAGTTTTCCATAAGAGTGAGAACTCCCATTTGATCTTTCCTAATCCTGCATAAAAATCATAAAAAGACTTAGCAGAATATATCCCGGAGGAGTCTAATTTCCAGTATAGTACATCTGGATCCTCTGTGAATGTTATGGAGATTAAGGTTTGCGCCGCCCGTTCTTGTGCCTGTGTTCTTGGCCTTGGTAACAAGATCTCAATCTCCGTCGCCGCATTTCGTATGTTTATTTTCTGCCGGATAGGCCATGGAGGGGGGTGGTTGGCTGTCAAGAGGGGAGGGCCACTCCATGGGTCATACCAGAAGGACGTCAGTGTGCCGTCTCCTATCTTGCAGGATGTGCTCTGGAGGAAGAGTTGCCTAATGGAAAGCATGTGATGCCAGAAAAAGGACCCAGACCTGCCCCAGCCCGGAGGTCCATTTGAATGATTCTGCACGGAGTGTAAGGCCGTGAGAACTGATGTTACAAGGAGTGAGGATTTGAGTGAGCTCGCCACCACCATCTCATCAGCAAGGCTGTGTTTTGAAGCTTGAGATTTTTTATACCCATACCTCCCCATCTTTTAGGGATGCAAATAGTTTACCAATTCATCAAATGCACTCCTTCGCATGACCTTGTACCCTTCCCCCAGATAAAGTTATGTCTGATCTTGTCAATTCTGTTAATTACCCATTTAGGCAGCAGAAAGGATGTCATGAAGTATATCGGGATGGAGGATAGAACAGAGTCAACCAGTTGTGTCCTTCCCCCCTAGAAATGAGTTTTCCTTGCCAGCCTTCGAGCTTATGTTCTATCATTTCAATGAGCGATAAGTATAGGTCTCTGGTTGGTTTCAGCACTGTTAGAGGCAGCCCAAGATATGTGATTTGTAGGGCTTGGATATTAAAATGAGTGATCAACTGTGCCATCTGTATTTCATGATCTGTGAGATTGAAAGGTATGAGGCTACTTTTGCTGTGATTGACTGTCAGGCCAGAAACACGAGAGAAAGTATCGATCATGAGGCTGGATGTAAGTAGGGTTGTATTATCTGCTGATGTTATAATTGCTATATCATTCGCATATTGGAGAGCCAAAATCGATTCGTTGATTCTTGGCGCTATTTTTCATGCAGAAACCGGTTTGAGTTCTGCAGCATCATCTGGTGGACATCTGCCGCCAAGAGGAATAGCATGGGAGATAGTGGGTCGCCTTGCCTTAACCCCTTTCTTATGAAAAAAAAATACCGGGAGACTTCACCATTGAGCACCACACGGGAGGACGATGAGGAAAGAATGTTATCTATCCAAACAATCCACCTCGTCGGGAAGCCTCTGGCCTGCATGACCCTTTGAAGGAATTGCCAAGTCACCGAATCAAATGCTTTGGCAAAATCGATTTTCATAAAGATGGCTCTCCTATTTGTAGCATGTACATGATGCAGAAGTTCCCGCGTGGCAATGAAGTTCTCTGCAATTTGGCAGCCCTTAATGAAAGATGTTTGGTTTCTCGAGATTAGTTCCGCTAGAAACCTTGATAGTCTGGTGGCAAGCACTTTAGACACTAGTTTAGGGAAGAGGTTAATGATGCTTATAGGGTGAAAGTCAGTAACCATTTCAGTGGCTCCTTTCTTTGTATTTCCATTATTTTGAACAAATGAAAGATATCCATTTGAAAAAAAATCTCATAAATCGATAAAAAATATGTTTAGATGCCACTAATAACAGGAGAAGAGTAGGAGATAAAGAGAGGGAATATTGTACAAGATTTTTATGATATTATCCATGTTAAGTCATCTGTTATTCATTTTATCTCTTTTGTATCTAAGTGTATTATTATTGAAAACACAAGGAAGCTTGTGAAAAAAATCTAAATGTTCTAAAAACTCGAATTCTGACAGCCTTCTTATTTGAATAATTATTCAAATTTATGACATTGTTATTCATGTTAAGTGATTTATCATTCATATTAAGGTTTTTATTATTCATGTTAATAAATTTTATCTTCTAAGTTAAACTCATTAGTATTGTTATTCAATTTATTAATGTTGTTATTCAACGTATTAGTTTTATTATTCAAATTAAGTAATGCAGGTCCATTTTTTATTTCTCATTTTTTTCATACTTAATATATTATAAATAATCAATAAATATTTTGATAGTCTATTTAGACTCTGAATAACAAGAAAATTTAATGTGCTTGACGTCTAACAGTATTATTTTGTCTTTTAATTATTTTAAACAAATAAAAGATATGCATTGGAAACATAAAGACACGTGAAAAAAAAATGAAAACATATGATGTCCATGTTGATATCAACTTTGATATCACTGTATCCGCTTCCTTTAATATATATATAACGAAATCTGTATCAATGATAATATCAACAAACATATTCTTGTATCGGCTCCCAGTATATCTTCCGATGCATCGTCGATGCAACTATTCACCGATCAAATTGTGGAAAATGACAAAAAGATATTTGGTTACGTTCAAAGCATGACAGGAAGTTCTCAATATGTCATCAGATTTCAAATTGCTTTGCGAATTTATAGTTTATTCATTTCCTCAACAGTAAAAACTTCAATTCCTATTATAAAATCATATCGAGTTGTATTTTTCTCTTTTTTTGAGAAAAAAAATGCGGACAAGTTGCATTCTTGATTAAGATTTTAGAAAGAAACGTGAACCATATTGATTTGGATTTGAAAAAAAGGCCTCAGGATTGAAATATAGAACCAGCCCAATTAAATTTATAAATCCAACAATAAATATAATCAGGCTTAACTGCTGAAGATGTGCCTCCTTCTCTACAAGGCTTTTCCAATCCAAGGGGGCCAGTTGGTGTCGGTATAACCCAACCGACTTTATTTGTTGGTTCAATTCAATCCAATGCAGCATATGTGAGTGAGGAGGTTTACTTTTTACGCTCGTCGAGTCGTTTGTAAATTCTAACTGTACACACTCTCCGTTCTCCCCAAAACCCTAGCCACAGATCGATCGAGAAGATCGATCGAGGCTCGAGAGTCATCGACATTTATCTTCCTTCTCTGGTAACACTAGACGCTTGAGTCAAGATCTAGGTGTTTCTTGGCAGCAATGGATTCGGTCGATGCCGAGCTAGCTCGCGCCCAGGAGGAGCGGCGCAAGCTTGAGGAGATGGTTCCTATGGCCCCCTCCGCCGTAGCCTTCGACGCCGATCTGTACGGCGCCGCTGGGAACAAGCGATTCGAGGGTTACGTGTCCTCTATCCCCGCCACTGACGAGGAGGCCGAAGATGACGTGGCGCCTCTTCCCTCTCGTCCGGCTCCTTCCATAACTGGTCACAGGATAGCGATGCAGGATCTCCCTCGCGACTCTGAGGAAGACTCGTCTGGGTTCCGAAAGCCTCAGAAGATCATAGACAGAGAGGATGAATATCGTCAGAGGAGGTTGCAAAGGATCATTTCGCCTGAGAGGAACGATCCGTTTGCCATGGGAGAGGCCACCCCAGATCCTTCTGTAAGAACCTATGCTGATGTAATGCGAGAACAGGCTTTACAGAAGCAGAAGGAAGATATTCTGAAGGAGATTGCTAAGAAGAAAGAAGAAGAGAAAGGAAGAGCTGTTGCACAGGAACCAGCTCCTGCACCAAAAAGGAGGAATCGATGGGACCAGTCACAAGATGCTGATGTTGCCGCTGTAGCCAAGAAGGCTAAGATTGGTTCTGATTGGGATGCACCGGATGCGACTCCCGGTAGAGTTTCTGATGCAACCCCTTCAGTACGACGTAACAGATGGGATGAGACACCTACACCTGGCAGACTGGTTGATTCTGATGCAACCCCTGGTGGTGGTGCTACTCCAGGTGCCACACCAGCTGGGATGACATGGGATGCCACACCAAAGCTTGTAGGTTTGGCCACACCAACTCCTAAAAGGCAGAGGTCTCGATGGGACGAAACACCAGCCGCAGGCAGTGCTACCCCTGCAACACCCAGTGCCACAACTCCTGCCGTGGCATACACCCCTGGTGTCACACCAGTGGGTGGTGTTGATTTAGCGACGCCTACACCAAGTGCACTTAATCTTAGGGGTCCGATGACACCTGAGCAGTACAATTTACTTAGATGGGAGAGGGATATTGAGGAGCGAAACCGGCCGTTGACTGATGAAGAGCTTGATACCATGTTTCCACAAGAAGGGTATAAGATTTTGGAGCCACCGGCCTCTTATGTGCCAATTAGAACCCCTGCAAGAAAGTTGTTGTCCACACCAACCCCTATGGGGACACCACTGTATTCAATTCCAGAGGAGAATAGGGGTCAGCAGTTTGATGTACCCAAAGAGGCTCCTGGTGGTTTGCCTTTCATGAAACCAGAGGATTACCAATATTTTGGGTCTCTGTTGAATGAAGAGGAGGAAGAACAGCTGTCACCAGAAGAGCAGAAGGAGAGAAAAATCATGAGGTTGTTACTGAAGGTGAAGAATGGCACCCCACCTCAGAGAAAGACAGCACTGAGACAACTGACGGATAAGGCTCGTGAGTTTGGTGCGGGCCCGGTCTTTAATAAAATATTACCCCTGCTCATGCAACCAACTCTGGAGGATCAAGAGAGGCACCTTCTGGTCAAGGTAATTGATCGAGTTCTTTACAAGCTTGATGAGTTGGTGCGGCCATTTGTGCATAAGATCCTGGTGGTTATTGAACCCCTTTTGATTGATGAAGATTATTATGCACGTGTGGAAGGTCGGGAGATAATCTCGAACCTTAGCAAAGCTGCTGGTTTGGCAACCATGATAGCAGCTATGCGACCTGATATTGATAACATCGATGAGTATGTCAGGAACACAACAGCTAGGGCTTTCAGCGTGGTCGCCTCTGCTCTGGGTATACCTGCTCTTTTGCCTTTTCTGAAGGCTGTTTGTCAAAGTAAGAAGTCATGGCAAGCTAGGCATACTGGTATTAAAATTGTTCAGCAGATCGCTATTCTCATGGGTTGTGCCGTGCTTCCCCATTTAAGGTCTCTGGTTGAGATCATAGAGCACGGGTTAGTAGATGAAAACCAAAAGGTGCGAACCATTACTGCACTTTCTCTGGCTGCTTTGGCTGAGGCTGCAGCCCCATATGGCATAGAGAGTTTTGATTCTGTGTTAAAGCCTCTCTGGAAGGGGATCCGAGCCCACCGTGGCAAGGTTCTGGCTGCCTTTTTGAAAGCTATTGGCTTTATCATCCCACTCATGGATGCAGTGTATGCAAGTTATTACACCAAAGAGGTGATGCCAATTCTAATAAAGGAATTTCAATCCCCAGATGAAGAAATGAAGAAAATCGTTCTGAAAGTGGTCAAACAGTGTGCTAGTACTGAAGGTGTGGAGGCAGATTATATCAGGGATAGCATACTTCCTGAGTTCTTTAAGCACTTCTGGGTTCGTCGAATGGCACTTGACAGGAGGAACTATAAACAGCTTGTGGAGACAACAGTTGAGATGGCAAATAAGGTTGGTGTGGCAGATATAGTGGGGAGAGTAGTTGAAGATTTGAAGGATGAGAGCGAACCTTATAGGAGAATGGTCATGGAGACCATAGAGAAGGTTGTGGCAAATTTGGGTGCATCGGATATTGATGCTCGGTTGGAGGAGTTGCTTATAGATGGTATCCTATATGCATTTCAGGAGCAAACTAGTGATGATGCAAATGTGATGCTCAACGGGTTTGGGGCTGTGGTTAATGCTCTTGGTCAGAGAGTTAAGCCATATCTTCCTCAGATCTGTGGTACCATTAAATGGCGTCTCAATAACAAGAGCGCCAAGGTCAGACAACAAGCTGCTGATCTTATTTCAAGGATTGCTATTGTCATGAAACAGTGTCAGGAAGAACAGTTGATGGGACACTTGGGTGTAGTTCTGTATGAGTACTTGGGAGAAGAATATCCTGAGGTTTTGGGGTCGATTTTGGGTGCTTTGAAGGCTATAGTAAATGTGATTGGTATGACCAAAATGACCCCTCCAATAAAGGATCTTCTCCCTCGTTTAACCCCAATTTTGAAAAATCGACATGAGAAGGTGCAGGAGAACTGCATTGACTTGGTTGGTAGGATTGCCGACCGTGGTGCTGAGTTTGTGCCTGCCAGAGAATGGATGCGCATCTGTTTTGAACTGTTGGAAATGCTGAAGGCACATAAGAAAGGAATAAGGAGAGCCACAGTGAACACATTTGGTTACATTGCCAAGGCCATCGGTCCCCAAGATGTGCTTGCAACCTTACTGAACAACCTGAAGGTGCAGGAGAGGCAGAACCGTGTGTGCACCACTGTTGCCATAGCCATTGTTGCTGAGACATGCTCTCCATTCACTGTTTTACCAGCCTTAATGAATGAATACCGGGTCCCAGAACTAAATGTCCAAAATGGAGTTCTCAAGTCCCTCTCATTTCTCTTTGAATACATAGGAGAAATGGGAAAAGACTACATATATGCAGTCACGCCTCTGCTGGAAGATGCTTTAATGGACCGGGACCTGGTACACAGACAGACTGCAGCTTCAGCTGTGAAGCACATGGCATTAGGTGTAGCTGGGCTAGGATGTGAGGATGCACTGGTACATCTCCTAAATTACGTCTGGCCCAACATATTTGAGACCTCGCCTCATGTGATAAATGCCGTGATGGAGGCGATAGAGGGGATGCGTGTGGCCTTAGGTCCTGCAGTGATTTTGAACTATTGTCTCCAAGGGTTGTTTCATCCAGCAAGGAAGGTGCGGGAGGTGTACTGGAGGATTTACAACTCACTGTACATTGGAGCACAGGATGCACTGGTTGCAGCATTTCCTATACTGAAGGATGATGAAAACAATACCTACAGCCGCCCTGAGCTTATGATCTTTGTCTGATTGAAGAAATGTAAGGTTTATTGTTTTTTTATTCTTCCATCTGTTGACTAGTTTGATAATGTCTCCTTTTCATTTTGTTTAGAGGATTAAATTTTCATAAGCTACTTGATTTTGAATCTAATATTGGGTATTTATTTATTTATTTCTTGATGGGATTGATACCTTTCTGATTTAGATTTAAAATTAGATTGAAAACATTGAATAAGTAAAGTTTTGTCTCATTCCACGGGGAATTCAAAGTACAATTAATGAATTAATTATTATTGCATTTTTTTTTAGAAACAAACAATCTGTATTAACTGCAATACTGTTCAAGTAACTGTAGAGATGCATACCCAGAGCTGTCTTTTTATTCGTTGTTCTATTATGATGCAGTTATGGATTTCATTTAGTAATTTGAAGTATAGAGTTTATCTTTAAATCTTGATTCAGTGTCTTGTATGTGGGATAGTACTTTGATTTTACCAGAATCATACAGGTTATGCACAACAGATTATTTGTGTTGCTTTCTTGGTCTTTCAAAATTTAATAGGATAAATCTAATTTTCATAATATCATTCATCCATCTTTGAATTCTTTCTTACTAAAGAATTATCTTTGTTCACTTCCTGGACAGGGATACAAAGTGAGTTTGACCACATGTATTGTCAAGAACGATTTTTGACAAGTCTTGAGGTTGATGGTGCTGTGGCTGATCAGGTTGAAGTATTTTAAGGCCTAATCAGACTTACAGTTTATTTTGGTTGTTTAGAATGTGGATGATGTATAGCGAGTGGATTTTGCGATTAAGGGTACGGGGCTTTCTGTGGGGACAATCAAGTCCGTTGACTTGATTTATTTTTTTTAGTTTTGTATGGTTCTAGGAAGAGCGACTGCAACCTGTGTATTGAGGTTTACCTTCCTTTGATGAGAAATTATTTTGAAGTTGAAGCCTGCAGTATGCTCAAAGCAAAGCAAACTTGAGACGACCATTTGCAACAATTGCATTAACTGTTTGGTCTAATAAATAAAAAAAATTATTTTATTTATCGTTTAATTTATCATGAAAAACATGAAATAAGAACTTTTGTGATGTTTTATGCTGAAATATACTAAACGGAAATATAAAAAAATACCGTTTTATTTTTGCACGATTTATTTTTATTTAACTATTTCGTTCTTGACAAAAGTAGAAAATTATTTTATTAATCGTTTCATTTATCACGAAACAAAATGAAACACGGCGAAATAATGATCCGTTGACAAAATATTACGTCAGCACATTGCATCAGCAAAGTGATTAAAGGACATGATTAGGGGTGTGCAAACGGTCGGTTCAAACCGAAATAATTATATGCATCTGAAGTTTTTTTTGTTTTGTCAAATTATGAATTGAACTAAACTTCTAAAAATATCAACCGAATAAACCGAATTTTTTCGGTTTATTCGGTTAAATCGAAATTATATTATTTAAAGAGGAATAAAAATATCAAAAATTATTAAAATTGATAGAAGAAACAAATAGTTTAAAAGATAAAAGAAATAAATAATAAAACTTATAGAAAATAAATATATTCAGATTATTTTTTATATAATTCTTATTTATATTAAGTAAAATAAAATTATTTAATAAATTTTGGATTATTCGGTTTATCCGATTTAGAAAAATCAAAACCGAACCAAAGAATAAAAATCGAATTAGCTAAAATTTTCAACCGAACTGAAATTTTTAAACCGAAAAACCGAACCAAATAATTTAAAATTTAACGATTTAGTTCAAAACTAATTAAACCCATCCGTTTACACACCCCTACATACATACGATGATGGAGGCCCGACGAAGAACACTGTTCGTCACCGCTGTAGCCAGAAATTGTAAATTGACGATTGATTTATATTTAAGAGTGCAATTATAAAATTGCTTATTTTTAATATATTAGACGAGGATAGAAATACTCCAACTTTAATATACATACGAAATTAATAAAATTTATGTCTTGTTTAAATCGCAGGACCTGATTTTATAACTCGAACTTAATTTAATTAGAGTTTACTGCATAAATTCAACTGGAATCCCTTTTAAATTTTTATTGTCATGTAGTTATTTGATTATTAGGGTATTCAAGGGATCTATAAAAATGTCATGTCTTACTTGCACGTGCTTAAATTATTGTATATATTGTCAGTCATGTCTTTGATCCTGTAATTAATCATGTCTTTGACCCGAGCCAACGGAAAGGATTATGGATCTGATTTAAGCAAAATAATTAAGTTTATATTAATCATATTTATATTTTTAAACAATTTAATATTAATTAATATATAATTAATTCTAATCAGTGTATATAATCTTTAATTAATATTAAATTATAAAATAAATAAAAAAATTAATAGGTAAGGTTGGATTTACCCATCGATCAACGCCTTAATTAGAAGTGTCGTTCTTGATTTTCTTTAAAAAAAATATACGGTACAACTCTGTGCGTGCTCATCATTACATATTCTTCCACGGCGTGGCTTAATGGTCGGCATGCGCATGCCAACAAGCAAGGCATGGCATTTTTATAGATCCTTTGAATATCATAACAATCAAATAACTATGTGATAAAAAAAAATTAAAAGGGATTCCAATTTAAATGATGCAGTAAACTCTAAATAAAATTCGGTGTTATAAAAACAGTCTTACGATTAAAACGAGACAGGAATATTTCAATCATCGTCGCAATATATTAAAAAAAGTAATTTTATAATTGCACTCGTAACTTTTCTGAATATTTGTTAATTCACAGCCTAAATATCATGTTTGTTATCATTATTTTTAGAAATATTTTGAGTTGCACTCGCAAGATACAAACAGTTTGTTAGTTTCTCTTTGTTTGTTTCTAAAAAAAATGGAGGTGACATTAATTAATTGTACTGGAGAATTATTGGATTGATGTATTCTCAATTCCCCGTGAAATGAGACAAAACTGGACGACGCCAATAAGGAGCGGACCCACTTTGTCGCTTTTTCTCTTACCACCACATCCACGCTATGTCATGGGCTCATGCGCGCCGCTATGCGCCAACAATCCGTGATTCCAGAAATGCTATGCCAACGGCCCCTAAAATGTTTATTCCATTCAATTATATTTGGACTAATAATTGCACCCTTATCTGTATGCAATGCTAATGCATATTTTACTTCTAATTAAAAATATATATTAATTTTTCAACATCATGAAATTAACGTTCTCGAAGGAATCTTTAAATCTATACTCAAATTATATAATTTCTTTTGTGTCCAATCTATATATTTTTTTAATTTTCAACCTTATTAGAATTAATTGAAAAAAATGTTTAGATGTAAGATAAATTGTTGTCGAGTGGTTTTTATTTGAAATACTTATATTGGCAGTAAGACAATTATAAAGTAGATACTTGTTTATTTTTAAAGTTTTTATTGTAAAATGATAATCATCTACGTTGATACTCTTAAAATTTCTAAGTTAGAAAGTATGATCAATTTTGCAATATTTTCTCTTCATTTTTTTGGATTAAATCATCGTATTGTAATATTGTTACATATTTAACATGGCCAGTGTTGATATAATTATTAATTTTATTTTTTAACATGCATAATACGATTCACTTTAAAAAAAAGGCTCTCTTTTTAAATTAGCCCATTGGGTGTGAAATAAACTTTTAAGCTGGCACGTTGGATACCTCTCGTGTACACGCCGAAAGGTATTGTCGGGGCGTCCGGGGGACGCTTAGCAGAACTCTATAATTAGCGCTCTTTTCTCAAGAGTTCCGAAAGGTATTAACTCTGATGCCACAAACAGTCGTTTCTCTTCCCCCGCTGCGTGTTCTTCTCCGAGAGCTCTGCCGGAAATTGAGATATCTTTTCCTCGTAATTTATATTTTTCTCGTCTCTCTCCTAGTTCCTCAGCCGAACATACCTGATTCAGGTGCAGAGGACATGGCTGGCGATGAAGGATGGGCCTCCTCTTGTCCCTCTCTCGTCAAAATCCTTTCTCTTCTCTCCCCTCAACAGGTGACATTACTCTCCCTCTCTGTTCGGATTATCGTACTTAATTTAAAACTTGAGTGTAGAAGATAAGTTTGACCTCGGATATCAAAGAAACGAAGGTTTGATAGTTGATCGGCCGACGGCCGGTACTCCAAACCAGGGGCTGGGTCTAAAATAATGTTTCTGAACCACCTGGAATTAAGTTTTGACCCCTTGGACCCAATAGTTATCTGGCCATGCTCAGCCTCATTCACGCGGATTCACCGCTTTCCGTTTGCTCTCGCGAGTCGCGACTGTGCGCTCTGGCGCTCTGCTCTCCTCATTCACGCAGATTCACCTCTCTCTCTCTCGGTTCGTTCTCCGCTCTCTAATCACTCTCGCCGCGCTCTCTCTCCCGTGGCTCTCTGGCTTTGGCGACTGGCGCTATCTGGTGAGTGGCAAAAGCACAAAGAAGCAAGGGCGCTATCCTCTCTGGCAACTGTCTGAACCAAGGTTCACAAAATCAGAATCTAGACTGGAATCGGCAAATTGACCGTGAAATCGGAATCGGAAGAATCGGCCAAAAACAGCTGAATCGGATCGGAGATTCGGATATTTTTCAGAAGAAGCTTATTTTTTTTATTAAAAAATAGAAAACAATATAAAAAAATATTTAATCATAAAATGATGTTAAAGCAACATATTACACTCAAATAATCCACTAATCTAAAATAATTAAGCACTAAAGAATCAATTAGTGCTTAATTGAAGGGAAAAAGTGGAAATAAAAATTATCATAAATTGTTTCATAATTCAAAGAAATTTGTACCAATTTTGGTCAATTTTGGACAAAATATCTTTTAAAAAAATTCAAAAAATGATTGTTCAGCATAATTAATTAAATTAATTGAGTATCAAATAATTAATCAATACTAAATTAGATGACAAAAGTGAAAATAAAAATTACTATAAGGTTTGGCATGATTTATGAAAATTTTGGTGAGATTTTCATGAATTTTGTGCAAAGAAATATCTCAAAATAAAATTTAAGATCATAAAACTTGGGGTAAAATCGGCTCGGCCAAATGACGGGCCTGCTGACGGCTCTGAACTCTGCACAATGGGCCTGCTGACCGCTCTATGTTGTCAAGGGTGATCACAAAAATCACCAAAACAGATGCTTCTGGCCAAACGACCTCAATGACAATGGTATTCTCGGCCTCCCTATTTTGATTGTTACAGTTCTTCTGGCCAAATACTTCTGTTTCAATTGGAACTGTATCACTTGTTATATTTAAAAAATTCCCTGTTGAAATTTAATTGATGTCAGTCTGAAACATGAGGTCAAAACTAGAGTAATTCTGCATCTTAGTCTTTCACCGCAATTATTATAATTAATTACTGGGATCTAGTTTCTTTTTTGTGTAAATCAGCTTAAGTTTTTGTAGATTTGATGTGAAAATTGACCTGAATTCTTGATTCCCAAGACCAGGGGTCCAAATTCATTTTATGTATCAACTGATCATAAAAATTCCTTTTATGTATCAACTGATCATAAAAATTCCTTTTATGTATCAACTGATCATAAAAATTCCTTTTATGTATCAACTGATCATAAAAATTCCTTTTATGTATCAACTGATCATTCTCTTTGTACCAAAAAGAGAAAAACAAATTCCATGTCCCACCTTGGTAGAACGGAACTTAAATTCAAAATTAGTGAATACACTATCTTATATTCTTTAGTCATTTCTCTCCTCTGATATACTGTCTTAAATTTATTACAGAACTTGATCTTCTTGTTATTTTTAATATGTAAATGATATTATTTTTTTGTTATATAACTATTTTTAATATATGTTGAATTGTTGATTTTTTTTATTTAGTATCCGACTAGCTAATGGGTTTGAACCCGATAAGATATTACAATCTCATTACTTGCCCACCTCCTGTCAAAATCCTGCATCCGCCTCTGCTCCAAACATTGCTTGTTTTCTCGTTAACTTACTCTACCCCACCAGACCCTGACTTATTGTGGGAATATCCCCTTATAGCATAGGGAGGATACGATAAAAAGCATACTTGATTCTACGGTTTCTCCCCTAGGGCCGGATGCAAGAACCCAGTCAAAACTGTCTTCAAGGTTGACCGAAACAATCTTAAAAGATGTTGTTCCAACCTGCTGTTTTTTATTTGAGTCTTTCTCACACTCTCGCATCAAATCTTGTAAGAATCTGATTTACTAAATGGTTAGTGATGACTGTCTATTGCTTCCTCTTTTATCTTAGTTGGAGGCAGCCCTTGCTCTGACACGGCAGAGTCAATGAAATGGTAAATTCATGAGTGTTTTGTTACAATTACAAATAATTCACCATGAATTTTGACGTTCAATAGAAGATGTCCTGTCATATTTAATATAGAACATGGAACAGTAAAACTTTGTTTGACTTGGTCTTTGACCATTGGGAGACTGTTAGGTAACTTACATCATTGTGCAGCAAAAGCAAGTTATGTACCATTCAATACCATCAGTATTCAGTAGTACTTGTGCATAACTTCCCAGTTCCCACTGGTAAGGAATTGAAATCTGTTCTGGTTTTCGTCCTAAACTTTTTGTTTAATCAACATTTATCTAGATATTGATTCTTAAAGAGCAATGCTGAATTATTATTTTTTTCAGCAACACACATTTTGTATTTATCAACTAATGCTTTGCGATAGCCTTTTTTGGCAGATGAGGGAATATTTGATGATTTAGCTGCAACAAAATTACTAATTACTGGATTTTATTTGCTCTGAAACTGTTTTTTGAACATTTGAAATGCTTCCATTCTTTACCAGATAGAGCTTGCAAAGATGCTCTTGAAAGAGGGGCAAAATCATCTTTTTGATGATTGGTCTGATGCTGACACTGATGTTGAAAAAAAGAAGGCTTTTTTCGATCAGGTCTGGGATTTTACTTAAAATGACAACTTCAATCCCATAGATTTTTTTTTACTTTTGAGATACAGAAATTCATAGCTAAATACAGGTGACTCTGCTTGATTCAAGCTATCCTGGTGGTTTGGCATCCTATATTGAAAATGCTAGAAAGCTGTTGGCTGATTCTAAGGCTGGTAAAAATCCATATGATGGCTTTACTCCGTCGGTAAGTCTGTATCAATTATGTTCAAACATAATCTATGCATTTTGTCTATCTTGAAAATATCATAGTTGGTGCACTGATGATTATTATGATGTAAATGTTATATTCTGATTGAGGTATTGTACAATTATGTAGCAATTGGCATTGTTTTTGTGTAATTTGCATAGTTCAAGGTACTTGAAATTGACTCTGTTCTGAGGCTTAAAAGTCGAGGATTGTGTCAAATTGAGTATATAGTTGGGTAAATTTGTACCAGAAATGACTGATTCATACACCAGTTGAGAGTTCAATTGATGGTTAGAATCCAAGGGACCACTGACCAGAGTTGGGAGTCTGGAAAAAAAATATGTAGGTGCCAACAGGGGAAGTGTTGACATTTGGGGATGAGAACTCCATGAAATTGGAAGAGGCTGGGGTAAAAGAAGCTCGCAACGCTATTTTTGTTCTTGTAGCTGGCGGCCTTGGTGAACGTCTTGGTTACAAGGGTATTAAGGTAAATGACCTTCTTTTCTCTATTTGGATAAATGCAAAAAGTATCAGTGTAAGTTTGTTACTTGCAACTTTATAAAAGCATTTTGATTCCTCTGCGAAGAAAGGGAACTTTATGCATGTATTTAGCAAACACAAATGCACAGTAAAAATACAAACAAAAAAAAAAAGAGAGGAGGAGAGGAGAAAAAGGGCCCTGCAAAATTTCTTCCCATTTACATTTGAAAGATAACAAGACAAAATTAAATATCAGGAATAAATGAGAGTAGTTTGGGTTTTCAAGGTTATTAAGAGAGGAGAATATGCGTGATACTTTATGGTACTTTTCTTTTTTCTGTAATTTTTGTGGACAATATTTGTTACCTGTTAAATTGTATATTGTAAATTCTTAGCCAATCTGTTGATTTGTTTGGTAGTTGGCACTTCCAGTAGAGACAACCACAGGGAAATGCTATCTTCAGCACTATATTGAGTCTATTCTTGCTTTACAGGAGGCTAGTGCTAAATATGCACAGGGTATTCCCTCAATCTCATAAAATCTCTCTCTCTCTCTCTCTCTCTCTCTCTCTCTCTCTCTTTATATATATATATATATATAATTTCCAGATACCTGTTTTTTCTACATCCTACTAGCCTCTAGGAGATCCTCTTACACTGAAACTATGATTCTGCTTTGGTTTTATTCAATCTTTTTTGTTTTTTAAGTGTTATTATTTGGAATCAAGGTTGTGCTTGCCTTTGAATTGTTATTGTAATTGGTTTGAAAAATTGATAAAGTAGAATTTTATGACCTAAAGGTATGGTTATCATGTTGTCAGATGACCCTCTGGCTAAAATTCCTTTGGTCATAATGACATCTGATGACACTCATGCACGTACTATTGAGCTTCTGGAATCAAACTCTTATTTTGGGATGGAGACCTCACAAATCAAGCTTCTGAAACAGGTGCTTCTTTCTTTTGTTAATTTTTAGTTTATTTTCTTGTAGAAAATTATATCTCTGTTTCTCATATTTACTAAATGTGATACATACAGGAAAAAGTGGCTTGTCTAGCAGACAATGAAGCCAGACTTGCACTTGATCCAAATGACAAGTACAAGATACAGGTATGTTTGTTCTTATCTTTACTCCTTATTAAGCATGTAAGTATCCTGATCTTACAACGGTTAGGATTGATTTTTTTTTGAAGTAGCAGGCGAAGGGCCTACTATATTTTGTATTAATAAAGGTAAAAAAGAGATAGATGGATAACAATGAGGGGGGGGGGGGGGTTAGTGCTGCTCAGGATTGATTGAAATTCATTTATTAATTTTTGGAGAGAACATAAACCGTTATATATATTAGATATTTTTTGTGACGTGATAGATTGTAACGAAAATATTTAAGTCTTTGTTAAATTCATAACGCATCTGCTATATTAAAAGTTCTACAGTATGATATCTCTTTCCTAAAACTAAAAGACATCATTTTGGTGAAAAATTTATCAAATTTGAAATTTAATTATACGTTTTTTTCGGAAAGCTACTGCATAAAAGCAATTGATTAATTGTATTTGCTTCTTATTTTGTTTGTTATCATATTTTGTATTGGAATATGATGTCATTTTTAGATTTTGATGTAGAAACATTACAATATAGAAACCACTTGTAGAAAAGCACGGGCAATATACTAGTCAAACTTTATTTAGGTATTAGTCTGTTTCTTTGATTTCCTAATATGAATGTATTGGCAGACAAAACCTCATGGACATGGTGATGTGCATTCACTCCTTTATTCTAGTGGTTTGCTTGAACAATGGTATGTTTGTCATCTTTGTTATTAATTTGATAAAATTATTTATATTTGTTTCTCCAGATTTTTTATTTTTTTATTACCATTTTATTTTCACAGGAAGGAAGCTGGTCGGAGATGGGTGCTTTTCTTTCAGGACACAAATGGACTGCTTTTTAAGGTTACACACTTTTATTTCAAAGTTCCCAAATGTAGCATTGTGATTTGTGAATGATGAACGTTAAATCATATTACATTCTTAGTACTTGGCTTAATTTCACTTAATTATAGGCAATACCAGCATCATTAGGTGTGAGTGCAACGAAGGGATACAATGTAAATTCTTTGGCAGTTCCTCGAAAAGCAAAGGAAGCCATTGGAGGCATCACAAAACTTACTCATGCTGATGGTAGTTTCTCCTTATTTCTGCCCATCAAGTGGCTATTACATAACATTTCATTTGTATTTTTCCTCTCTCTGTTTTCTTTAGTTTGGTAAAAGAAGCCTAGACAATAAGGCTGAGGTAGAAACTACCAACTTCCTTTCTTGAGCAATGCAGAATCTGTACTTGCTACAGAAACAGGTATTTTGTGGATGTTAGTTGATTTGCCAAAAATTTTCTTCATAGGGAGAACAATGGTAATTAATGTGGAGTATAATCAGCTGGACCCTCTACTTAGAGCCACAGGCCATCCTGATGGAGATGTTAATGATCCTGAGACCGGCTTTTCTCCTTATCCTGGTAACATTAACCAGGTATTATTTTTATTTGTAATGATTTCCTTCTCCTTACTCTAACTGAGAAAGTACTTTATATGTTTTTTCTTCTTGGATATATAATAATGCAAGTTAAAGCTTCTTGTTAAATATTGTAGTCTTATTTGTTCTATCCGTTGCATAGTGATACATGATAAAATGTTAGTAGTGATATTTTCAGTTAATTTTAGAGCTTGGATCATACATTGAAGAACTCAAGAAAACACAAGGTGCCATTGCTGAATTTGTTAACCCCAAGTATGGACTCTGTTTCATCATCTTTGTAAAATAACCAAAGATTTATTAAACTAGCAGCTTATGTAACTGTTACCTTGAACCAGATACACAGATTCTACAAAGACAGCATTTAAGTCATCTACACGGCTGGAGTGCATGATGCAAGACTATCCGAAAACACTGCCTCCTTCAGCCAAAGTTGGTTTTACTGTAAGTTCAATCTCCTAACTGAATTTAACTTTATTTTAATCTTCTAGAATTAAACATATCAAAGTACAGAAATTTTCTTGTGGGTGCAGGTAATTGATACATGGTTGGCATATGCACCAGTGAAGAACAATCCGGAAGATGCTGCTAAGGTATGCTATATCTGGAAATACTAAATTTCTTTGTTGTAATATTTGAATAATAGCATGCTTGGAACTGTTTATAGTAAATAATGTCCAGGTAGCAGTTATCTGATCCTAACACATATTGCTTTATTGGTCTAGAAAATGGAGGCGGGGGAGGTACAAAGGGCTTTGAACCAAAAAGTTGGTTCAAAGCTCTCTGGAGCCGTTGATTTTGTATCGAGATTCATACTTTTAATAGTTTTTAAATTTAAAATTCATACTTTCAATAATTATTACGAATCTCGATGAAAAATCAACAGCTCCACTTCCCTAGAAAATCACTTTCACCCCTTTTTTGAAAAACAATAATAGAGTCTTGTATCAACCTGATACTTCTGATATCATGTACAAAAATATTGAATGCATGGCAGGATTTTATGTGGGCTTTCTAAATCATAAGAATGAGAGTAGAGAGATTTACTTTGAAACAACCCAAATCCAGCCCAAACATTTTGCTATTACAATTGGACGGCATATTCAACTATCGAGAAACTTCAGCATAATTTTGCTATGAAAAACTAGAGAAACTTCTGAAGAAATTTTTCTCCTTCTAGGTACCAAAAGGAAATCCATACCACAGTGCAACCTCAGGAGAGATGGCAATTTACAGGGCTAATAGCCTTATTCTTAGAAAGGTCTGTTTATTTTGCTCTCTTCAATTTGCTGAATATTCTTCCTGGTTTGTTATTATGCACTTTTAGTTGCTGAATTTTCTTGCTCAACTGTAGCATCTATGATTTGAAAAAGTAATTTGTGCATGACATCAATGGCAGGCTGGTGTGACAGTAGCTGAGCCAGTGAAGGATGTATTTAATGGGCAAGAGGTCGAGGTTTGGCCACGTGTAACTTGGGCCCTAAGTGGGCCTTGATTTTCAAGGATGTCAAGGATAAGGTCAATGATAAATGCTCTATCACCCAGAGATCAGCCTTGGTCATCAACGGATCAGAAGTATCCCTTGATGGCCTCAATTTGGATGGAACTCTTATAATTAATGCAGCTGATGGTGCTCAGGTAGTTCTGTTGAATAATCAATATTATCCCCTCTTATTTATACCAAATATTTTTGTGTTTATCAACGTCATTTTTGCTCTTTTCATTCATTATATTTGCTATCATTTTATTTTTATTTTTATTGTTTTTGTTTCTTTTATTGTTTTTGTTTTTTAAACCAGTAAGCAAAATGTTTAATTCTTATTTATCATTGTTGTTGTCAGCATCAGCATCACTATCATATATCACAGTCATATCTTTTTCTTTTTCTTTTTTTTAAATAAGAAAGGGGTAAAGTCCCCAACTTTTAAAGTTTATTAATTATCATGATCATTGTTGTTATTTGCTTTTTTTCCTTTTCAGTTAGTTTTAAGTTGGCACTACAAAACATGATCATTATTACTTTGTACTCATCTATTAAGATATAAACAATTGGGGTCTTAGTTTAATTCTGTATCTTCCAAAGTAAATTTGTGTTGTGCAGGGCACAGGTAGCGATTTTCTTTTTCATGTTTTGTAGGGTTCTGCAGGACAATTTTATTTTTGTTGAATCTGTACACAATTTCTATGTTGAAGGAATAGACATGATATATTGGAGTTTCATAGCATCAGATTGACGTTATAAACATTACTTTGGTTATTGTGGCAGGTTAAACTTAATGGTACTGTTCTCAACAAGGGCTGGAGTATTGAGCATGTTGATTACAAGGACGACTCTATCCCTGAAAAAATTAGGATCCGTGGTTTTAAGATAGAGAAAATCGAGCAGCTTGCGGTCAACTAAACCAACCAGGCTTCGACGCCATTGAGTTTTTCATGAAGCTTCCGTTGAGTTGAGAATTTGTCCATTTGTATGATCCAATGCATTAATTTCCCGTGTAGAGGAGCATTTTTAGTTTAATAAGATGTGTTTGTAGATTTCTCAGCCAATAAGATAAAATAGTACAATTCATTACTGATTAGTTGTGGATAATAAAAGAGCACACTGGTCAATTATTGAATTATTAACCATGATGTGATGTTTTCTATTACTGAACATGCCTTTCATACCGTCTTAATCGAGGATTGCAATTTGCAATACCAGGATACAGAATCTCTAAACTTGTCAATTTTATTATTGATTGCTTTATTGTTTATATTTTCAATTGTTGTTACGTACACGACTCGAGATAGTAAAACACTGCAGCTAACAACGCACAAACGAACAGCACACAAATGTTCTATACAGTATATAGGTGTAAAATGCTAAATAAGCTAGCACTATAGAAATTGCAATTTTGAGGTTGATGTGCATATATGGCCATTTGCCCGATACTATCGTTTAATATGGACCCAAAACTATTCTTTTAGGGTTTGTTTGGTACACCATGGAATAACAAAAAGTAGGAATATAATTGTTATTCCGACGAAATAATTTGTCAAACGAATTTTAGACTAAGTAGAAGAGTGTGGAATAGTACTTAATCCCATACCAACTTATAGGTGGAATACCGGATTAATCTCGTCGGAATAGTGATTATTGTTTGATTATATTATATTATTATATTATATTATGATTATGATTAAGATTTAGTATTATTATATTATTATATTATATTTATGATTATAATTTATTATTATATTAATATTATGATTATTATTATTTATTATTATTATTATTAAATTATTATTATCATTATTGTTATTATATTATCGTTACTATTAGTATTATTATATTATTTATTATTATTATAAATATAATTTTAATATTCTATTATTATATTATGAATATAAATATAATTTATTTTCTTATTATATTATTATGATCAAGATTATTTATTATTATATTATTATATTATGATGATTATGATTATGATTATTATTACTTATTATTATTTTATTATGTTGTATTATATTATTATATGTTGATTATAGTTATGATTAATTTATTATTATATTATTATAATTATTATTATGATTATGATTATATTTTTATTATTATATTATTATGATTATGATTATGATTATATTATTATGATTATGACTATAATTATTATTATCATGATTATGATTATGATTATATTATTAAAATTATGATTAATTATTATTATATTATTATAATTATGATTGTAATTATAATTTTTATTATTATATTACTATATTATGATTATGTTTATATTATTATTATAATATTATTATTTATTATGATTATTTTTTATTACTTTATTATTATTATTATCTTACTATTATGATTATTATTTTACTATTATTATTATCATCATCATTATTAGTATCATAATTATTCATATTTTAACTATTCCTAGTAACAACTGTCAAATGATATTTTCGTTCTTCTGAATAATCAAAAATATCAGTCTTCTACCACTCTTTAAAAAAAACACTATTCTATCACTCTTCCAAAATTACCACTCTTCCAAAATTACCACTCTTCTAAAACTATTGCTTGATTTGCCAAACGGACCCTTACATAATATCAAACGATAAATACAAGGCAGGCCTTCGAAATGGCAATGGCTTGGTCATTGCAAATGTACACATACATGATTGTTTTTGTTTTCAACGGTCGGCCTAGAAGAAGAATTGTGATGAAATTATATATCTCGAAATGAAAGACACAGAACAAACTTTCAGATAATATAGCATTGATTATGGCGACTCTCTTAACTCAGTAAATTGGATTAACTCAATTTATTGCTTTTGAGTTCACACGGGTATCAAATTGAGGTTAATTTGGATTAGTTCCATCATTTCAAATTTGGAACGCTTTTGAATTTGTCAATAACTATGACTCCAAATGCTCATTTAATTTTACATGAGATTCAAGCGTGGATTGTTCTTAGACCATAGTCCCAGACTGACTGAGATTCTAATTATTTACATGTTATTGATGTATTTCTATTTATGTGTGTACTTCAGTCTAAGTAAATATAGCTTAATTGTTGAGGGTATTATAATAATAAAAGTAATTTACAAAATAAGTTGCGTAATAAAGTTTTTAATATGAATAATGAGTCATTTTGATGTGCATAATATATTTTATATCAACAACGATATTAATGACAGCACCTCAATAACTCCTCCCTTGTTTTGATGATCCTGACAACCATCAAAAATAAAATTTAATTTTGAAATCTAATATTTAGACATCCAAGACATGACGTGTATCACCACATATCATATCTATAAATGGCGATGAGATTTGGTTTTTGTTTTCCGTATATCAAATAATTATAATTTTCATGATTCAAATTAAAATAACTTTTTTAAGCGACATCAAACAATATTTAAATTTCATAAATATTAGTCTGTCTTTACGTCCAAAATTATATTTATAAAATTTACCTTTTCAGTAACAATTTAATTTTTTTTTTGAAAATTTATTGTGAAGTCTTAAGGCTTGATTTGTCCTCTAAAACATGGGAGGGGAAGCTCAAAACTTACTACAAATAAATTAAAATTGTGACCGCTTCGCCGCCTACATCACCACTTTTCAAGAGGATCGGTAACCAGCTAAGGCACCGTAGCGTCCACTAAAGGATAAGGAAAGGTTATGTTCTATCTGTAATATTTAAAGACAATCACAATTCTAATATTTGATAACCTTAACATCAGATCTTCAAATAATTAAATAAAATAGAAAAACTTTTACAAACATATCAAATAGCATAATTTTATTTAAAATTTGGAGCAATTTAAAATGTCATTGGATACTTCATCAAAGACCATGATAAGTAATGATATTTACAAGATCTAAATTTAATGAGTTTTGTTGTAGTATAAAATAACACTCAAATTACATAAAATTTAAAACATAATTAATTTGTAAGTTCAAAAAGATATTTTTAATTTTTTTCCATTTATCAGATTTTTTTAAAGTATCTAAAAATTTATGTAAAAATTGTCAAAATGTTATTGGTCAGAAATCCCTACCCTAAAATATGGATAATTTTTTTGAAGGTCACTCAAATTCATATCTTATTCATATTTGGTCACTGAATTTTGAATTATCCATTTTTAGTTAGTGAATTTGCATAATTATCCAAATTTGGTCACTCCATCAACTTTTCCATCCAAATTTTTTCATGTGGACTGTTTATTACCAACAAAAGAAAAAAGAACGAACATGAAAAGAATGGGGGATACTTATCGTTGATAACTAATAAATATTTTATTCTCTGCTGTCACTTTTTGCTTTGTCTTCTTTTGATTGGAAGTGAGAAACAACAAATCACGCCCCGCTTAATCACAACAAGAAAAAGTTATTCTTAACGAAGATGAAGTTGAAGCAAAATTTAGTCATAGCAATTAAGTTTCAGTTCCAAAATTAATAGAAGTAGCGAAAAGAGAAAAAAAAAATACTAATAAAAAATTAAGTTTTAATTCCAAAATGTAATAATCTTTGATGGTCAATTATGACAGTGAACCAATCAAGTGAACAAGAGTAACTTTTTAATTAAAAAAAAAGTCTCAAAATTTCTCAAAATATTTTGCTTCGTCAGTGAGCATGTATGACTTTGTATCCTAGTTAGCATGTATGACTTTGTATCCTAGTTAGCATGTATGATTATGGATGTCTTCCTTTTTCACCTCTCAAGCACGTCACTGGATCTCTTCCTTCTCACCTTGACAGAATAAAAAAATTTCAGCAAAAATATCAAAAATTCTTACAATATAAATGTTAAGAATAAAACTATACCTAGAAATTGTAGAGAAAATGAGAAAGCAAATGTACCTGCAATTTAGGTCTGATATGAGAAACACTAGCTTGAGATGTCATATTTTCAGAAACAACAAAAGATGATGATTCAACTGGAATAGTTGAAGCAGCTTGATTATGTTTTTTTTTTTGTATGAAATTCTTGATGACAAACTGAAATGTATATTTTTTCCCCTTCTTTGAAAGTTTCGTCTTATCGACAGCATCAAAACTTACTGCACTTAGAAGCTGACCCCCGTATCTACCCTTCAACCAACAACCATCAAAAACTTAATATCAGCCGACAACCAGCTACAAAACCATCTTTGCAGGCACCAAACAAATATAAGCTCTCTCGAACGCCTGAAATTGAAGACCAAAGTAAACTGTACTTCCTAAATTCAACCCCCTTAACACGGCTGCATAATCTTGGAGTTTTGCATATGTGCACCTTCCCTTCCTGCTAAAATTTTAAGAGTTATTTACTTCACATTCCATGCTTTTTGTGTTGAGATCTCCATATACAAATCAGATCTCATTCGGTGTATAATATCCAGTAAAGACCATCCTAGATCAGCTCTAAAAGTATCAAGATGCCTTTTTACAAGCCAATCTATTGTCAAAAACTTAATGTTGGAACTCAAGATATTTCCTCTTACTATCATCATTCTACTAAGAAGCGCATCTGAAAGAGCATAATCAGAATCTTCCTCTAGCATTGTTGATTCTATTTGGCTTTGTGGAGGTACAATCTGATCTCTTTCGATGTTGTTGTGCCACATTTGTCTCAAATATAAGATCATCATCATCTGCCTCTACATCATTATCTGAATCATAAAAATCACTATCATCCGCACCATCTTCACTATCTACTACCTTGTCGCCGTCACCTACTTCATTACCAGCTACTACCTTATTAGCAGTTACTGCTTCATTACTCCTGTTCATGAGTTCATTGTTCCTTTCACCATGTTGTATGAAGCATTCAAGAACCCTGTTCTTTTTTAAAATTTTACCAATCAAATCCATTAAATCACTATCAGATGAGAGCAATTTGGGATTTGTCTTACTCTCACTCTAAGTTCGACACCAAATCGCTGACTTCTTAGAGTACCCTAATTAATTGTTCAACCATGAGTACTAATTCAATCAAAGACATTTCATCAGGGTCTACATAGTCAAAATAGTCTTTCTTGTCTCCAGTGTATCCAATTTTTTTATGCTCAATGTACATGTTCCCTCCATGATGGATTTCACATGTAAATAAATATTCGTTGGGCCCTACAAGAATAGGCAAAAAAATTTAATAATAATTCACATTAATTAACTACAAATACATATTTGAATTAAATGAAAAAAGCCAAGCACTTTGGTCTTCCAACAGGCTTAATTAAAAAAACACACATTTGATATTATATATTCACCACTCTCACTTTTGCATTACGAAACTGTAACCCAATTTCATCCAAATTTTAAGTTCAAAAATCATCAAGCTAGTAGCACTGCTGCTTATATATTGAATGTTAAATTGAGGGATTTAATCAATTACTTACCGTAAATAGGCCAGCCGTGTGAAAAATTTCGATACTTCAATACTTCATCCTCTGACGAAACCAAATTGAAAAAAAAACCTAGAACGGACAACAAAAAAACAAATCGTAGAGGAGACAGTGAGAATACAGATAAAAAGAGAATTTCTAACTTGTAGGGAGAAGTGAGCAGATGAGTAATAATTCACCTTCGTTTAGAACATTTTTTTTTTGGGATTAACTGGGTGGAGGTGTGTCTTTTTGTTTCTCTAGATGAAACGAAAAGGCACACCGTATAGTAAAATATTTATTAATTATAAATGATAAGCATCCTCTATTTTTTTTTCCTGTTCGTTCTTTTTTCTTTGTTGGCAATAACAGTCCATGTGGAGCTCGGTTAGTGTTTTGGATGAAAAAAATAATGGAGTGATTAAATCTGAATAATTATATAAATTGAGTGATTAAAAATAAATAATTTAAAATTTAATGATTAAATATGAATAAGATATGAATTTGAGTGATCTCCGAAAAAAATTACCCCTAAAATATATATGTTATATTGGTTTTAAAACTTTTCTATTTAGGTAATGGTTCTCGGACTAATTGGCCGATTTTTTTAATAATAACAAAATAAAAATATGAAGTAATGTATTTAACAACATCTGTTGAGTTTTGACGAAAATAACAAGGTCTTCATCCATGTTTTCGTCCCCCAGATGGAAACCGTGTTTCCGTCCTAACCCCACCTTTTCTTCGGCCCGCGTGCCTCCTCTTTTCTTTTATTTTTTTTCCACGCGGTTCACTCCCCAACATCTGCACTGCGCACAAAATAATACTTCTATAATTTTTTTTAATTGATGCAGTTTTTTTATCCCACTTAGTATGCACTATTTGATCATGTGATGCTTAATTGATGTTGTTTTTTCATCCCCTAAAGTATGCACTATTCGTGCAATTTTTTTAATCAATGCAATATTTTTATCTACAGGAGAAAAATACTCAAGTTTAATATTATGTTAGATGTTAGATTGGTGAAAATATTAAAAAATAATATTTATAGAAGTTAAACTGATATTTTTAAAATTTTATGCAATATAAATTGTGTTTGATTATTAATATTGCATAAAATTTATGAATTTTCTTAAATATAATTTGTTACTATTGTTTTTTTTAATTTGTTGAAGCTTTCTAAAAAGAATTAATATACAATACTTCAGAATTTTACAGTACTGAATTATGAATGCTTTATTTATATATAAAATTATATGAAATTTTATCATCATCATTATTAGAATTACTATTATTAATATTGTTGTTATTATCATTATTATCATTATTATGAGATTGTGTGCACACTATTTTTTAATTTAAAAAATAAACAAAAAATTATACATAATTACATGCACATTTACGCAACTTTACTATATAAAATTTATTTGTTATAAAGTACATATGGTGAGATAATAAATAAATTATTTTTTATTGAACAAATATTTGAATTTCAAGTTTAAATAGTAAGATTAAAATTGAGAAAATTACAATTCAAATATTTTTTATGATAAATAACCCTCTAATTGTTAAATTCAATTTGCACAATTTTAACTCCATAGTAATAGATGACCAAAATCCTCAAACATATACAAATTTATTAGTAATATTTTTCTACTTAATATACATACTTTTTACAAAAAGATGCTAGTATATTCATTACACAAAAAAATAAAGATAATAAAATAATAACATAACTATATGAAATCATAATAATGATAATAACAATAATATTAATAATAGTAATTCTAATAATGATGATGATAAAATTTCATATCATTCTTTAAATATAATTTTTTATTTTTTAATAATTTCATAGAAGTATTATTATGTGCGAAGTGCAGATGTTAGGGAGTGAACCACGTGGAAAAAAAAAGGAGAAGTGAAGGCACGTGTGCCGAAGAAAAGGTGGGGTCGGGACGGAAACACGGTTTCCATCCGGAGGATGGAAACGTGGATAGAGGCATTATTATTTTCATTAAAACTCAACAGATGTTGTTAGATGTGTTACTTCATATTTTTTTATTATTAAAAAAATCGGCTAACTGGACAAGTTATTCGGTCCGGGCCTATTTTTCCTAGTCTAAGGTCTATTTTTAAGAATATAAATCCCAGCAGTTGAATCCAGATCGGGCGATGGGAATCTAATTAATTAGGTACCCAGATATAGGCAGACAGTTATATATATATATATAATTAGGCTATGCTTTGCAAAGCACAAGAGTGTTGTGTGCTTTGCGCTCTATTATTAATTTTAAGTCAGAAATGATCGATCCAAACTGCTCAATCTAATCTCCATATCAAAATCTATTAGTAAACCAAATTTTATAATTTTTGGAATTTATTTGCTATTTTTTATGGATAGGGGGAAAACCGTCATTTTTGAATGAACCAGAATTCTCAGATCAAGTTATTTTCTCCTCATCAGAAAAAATAGCAAAAAAATTCTAAAAAATATAAAATTTAATTTAGTAATAGATTTTGATATGAATATTAGATTGAACGGTTCAGATCGATTATTTCTGACTTGAAATTGAAAATAAAGCGTAAAACACACAACGCCTATGTGCTTTGTAAAGCACCATAGTCGGACTCATATATATATCTTATATTTTTTAAACACTATTGTGATTGTTGACTGTTGAGTGTTGGAAAGAAATATTTTATGACTATTTAAATACAACATGCAATATAACAATATTTCAAATACGGGAATCAATAATATTTGGCAACTGTCTCCTTTTTATTGTCTTTTCCTACTTTCGGTGTTCACCAAAACCTATTTTATTGTCTTTTTTATTGACAATCAGTTGACAATCTTTTCCCACATTCTATTTTTGTTTGCGCTTGCTTGCCAATTGGCAGACGAAAGGCGACCCGTTTGACGAACATTTTTTAAAATATAAGACTAAATTGAAATACTTTTTTTTTAACTAAGTTAAAATTGCTGTCTTTTTTTAATAAATGGAAATATTTTTCGAAACAAAAAATCAAAGTAAAACTTGTGAAAAAGATAAAAAATAATTGGCGAAGTAATTTTTGGTCAATACAACCTTGAAAACAAGATGAGATTTATCCGTCTTGCATGGCGTGTATGAATGAGGTTTAGAGAAAATTTCCATTAAATTAATGATTGGCGCTTGATAACATAAAATAACATCATCAATTAAACGTCCCGAAAGCAAAGAAATGGGTCTTTCAAACAGCCGACACAAGCAAATAGTTCGGCCCAATAAAGGCCCGATAAAAAAAACCCTACACGACAAAGATAGCATACGGACACACCTCCACCTTTGCACTTTGCCCCTTATAAGCCGCCTCGCCAAACCCTACTTTACTTTCTCTCCCCTCTTCTCACCTCAGCGCCGTTGAATTCGAGACTTGTAGCCTCGGATTCAACTCTTCGCCACTCGATCTATTTTTCGCTCTTTCGATCGCTTGATCTTACTTGATTTACTCTGTCGCGACTTGCTGATTAGCTTGTGGTATGAATCTCCTGCTATTTTTAGTTAGATCAGACACTCTTTTGTAGATCTGGGATTAAGCAAGTGTTACTGTAGGATTAGGGTTTAGCAGTTTTCTTTTCTAAGTTTAGCGGGTTTTATTCGTTATCTATGTAATTGGCAGGCTTTTCTAGGTTCGTCTAATTTAAGGCCCTTTTAATTGTTAATTTTTGTTGTGATATATAGGCACTAATATATCCATCCGTTTCTAATATTTTTGCTATCAGACTCCTCAATTTTGATAGATACGAAAAAGAAATTCTGGTTAGTTTTCAATTATCTTCTAGTTGTCCTCCTGTGTAAAATAAAGAGTAGGTTTTATTGGAAAAAAGAGTTGATTCCTTTTTCCTTGTTTATTATGCGTTCCCTTACAAAAAAAAGGATCCCTTGTATGTGAGGTACTAAATCTGAGTACTTGAATAACGATGGTTCTTTTCAGTTTCTTACCTATTTGTTTGTCTTTAATCTTGCACAAATATAATCTGGATCTGCACCTATGATCTACTTGATTCATCCGGGACTAGCTTAAACATGGCTCAAATGTAGATTAAATGAGTTACATTGATATCTCAAGATTGAGTCTATTGTTTGTAGTTTGTTGCCATGATCTATATTTTCTATCATTGGTGATTAGTCTGTATGCCTGTGTTTTTGTCAATTTAAACTTGTTCATGACTACTCTGTTGAAGTATTTAGTAAATTAGAGTTACTAGTTCTGAGTAAATCTAAAAGAAAAGCAATAGTTGTGTCTATAAATTATAGAATTTCAGATGAACATAATGTTTGATGTTTTTCCTTACTTTTGAGGAGAGCAATACTTGGTTTTATTGAGATTTTGTTTTAATTGTTGCTACAGGAAATGGCTGGAATTGCACCTCAAGGATCTCAATTTGATGAGCGTCAGTATGATGCTAAAATGACTGAGCTGTAGGATTCCTTCTATCTTTTGGCTTATGTTTAGTTTATATCATTTACTTAGCGATGTTATATCTCTCTTTTTTTATTTTGATTTCCATGTTGTTATTAATGTAGGATTACTGATGGCCAGGAGTTCTTCACATCATATGATGAGGTCCATGAGAGCTTTGATGATATGGGTCTCCAAGAGAACCTTCTCAGAGGAATATATGCTTATGGTGCGAACATAATGGAAACATTTACTATTGTTTTCTATTTTTGCTCCCAAGTACTTCAGTCTCTAGTTCTATTTTTTTTTGTAGTAATTTGCTTCATAATTTATGAATGCATATGATATAATGGCATCCTAACTTTAGCCTATTTTGAACTTATAATTTATAATGGTTTCATGCTTAACCGAACACCAAAAAAATGTGTTCATCATAGTAATTGATCTTTTATGTATCTCATTAGAGATTTTTGAAATACCATTAAGCAATTCAGCCCATCTTTGTTAGGTTTTGAGAAGCCATCGGCAATTCAGCAGAGAGGTATAGTACCATTTTGCAAGGGTCTAGATGTGATCCAGCAGGCTCAGTCTGGTACTGGTAAAACTGCCACTTTCTGTTCTGGCATTCTTCAGCAACTTGACTACAGCCTGGTCGAGTGCCAAGCCTTGGTTCTTGCCCCGACTCGTGAGTTGGCACAACAAATTGAGAAGGTCATGCGTGCCCTGGGAGACTACTTGGGCGTCAAGGTGCATGCCTGTGTTGGTGGTACCAGTGTTAGGGAAGATCAGAGAATTCTGCAGAGCGGAGTCCATGTTGTGGTGGGCACACCTGGAAGAGTGTTTGACATGCTTAGGAGGAACTCTCTGAGGCCTGATAACATCAAGATGTTTGTTCTCGATGAGGCTGATGAGATGCTTTCCCGTGGTTTCAAGGATCAGGTATTGTAGTCGTATGTATCTTCTGATTCGTATTGAGTTTTTTTTTTCTCAGTGAGATGCATTCCATTGGTTTCAATGTGCTATCTTTCTACATGGTTTCAATGTTCTTTGTTTACTAAATTGATGTTGTGGTTATTTGAAGTCTAACCATGTAGAAAGATAGCACATTGAAAAACAAATTAATTTAAAAGCGTATTATTTGGGAAATAAGGTGAAATTTATTATGATTTTGATTTTTTTTGGTAATTTGATGCTAAACAGGTCATGTTGCTTCCATTTTAACTTGTGAAATTGAGTATCATGTTCCTTTTTCTATGTTTTCAGATCTATGATATCTTCCAACTCCTTCCCTCAAAGATCCAAGTTGGAGTCTTCTCAGCCACAATGCCTCCTGAAGCCCTGGAAATAACTCGCAAATTCATGAACAAGCCTGTGCGTATCCTTGTAAAGCGTGATGAACTGACCCTTGAAGGTATCAAGCAATTCTATGTAAATGTTGAGAAAGAAGAGTGGAAGCTTGACACCTTGTGTGACCTGTATGAGACCTTGGCCATTACCCAGTCAGTCATCTTCGTCAACACCCGACGCAAGGTTGACTGGCTCACAGACAAGATGCGCAGCCGTGACCACACCGTCTCTGCTACCCATGGTGACATGGACCAGAACACTCGTGACATCATTATGCGTGAGTTCAGATCTGGTTCTTCTAGGGTTTTAATCACCACTGATCTCCTTGCTCGTGGTATTGATGTGCAACAGGTGTCCCTTGTTATCAACTATGATTTGCCGACTCAGCCTGAGAACTACCTGCACAGGATTGGTCGTAGTGGACGGTTTGGGCGTAAGGGTGTGGCCATCAACTTTGTGACCCGTGACGATGAGAGGATGCTTTTCGACATTCAGAGGTTTTACAATGTGGTGATTGAGGAGCTTCCTGCTAACGTGGCAGATCTTCTGTAAGTGGTGTGTCTCGGCTTGGCTCGACTCGGATTGGTTGGTGAAGTCAGTCCTATAAAAAATCATATCTGGGGTGACTTTTATAATTATTATTAAGATTATTGTTGTCTTTATTGGTCGGTCCGTTTGTCGACCTACCTAGCTGCTACTTATTTGTTTAGGGTTTGTGTTTTTGTTTCGTCTTTTTTGGATCAGAGTTAAGGTATTGTGGTCTTTTAGAGTCTGTTGTTTAAGGTTTATCACTAGGGATGTTTAAATTAATGTGGTCTTGTGGTGGAACCAAAGGAAGCAGTTTTGTTTGTATTTCTATATTTTGAGAATTTTGCCTAGTCCCTTCATCCGACTTCGACTGGTGCAATTGGTCTTATTTTGGAAAGAAGAGGGGGATGGCCACTGACTAATTGGAAATCTTCTGATGATGGTGTCGTTGTTTTTCTTGCCTCTAGTGTTATTATCGGTTCCATATTCCTTTCCTTTTGTTTTACATAATTTATTTATAGTTGATTCTTTTTAATCCGTTCCTCAGTTGTTGGTAAAATTGGGTTTTTGAAAATGTCAACAAAAATTACTAGGTAGCTCAGTTGGAAGTAGGTGGTAGTTCAGTTAGTAAAAAAAATATTAGAGTTGTTTTACTCAGGTTTAGAGTTTAATACATGTCTATTACTTTGCAGCTTTTGTAAAAATTTCAAAAAAAAAAATGTCTTGCAACAAAAATTATGTATCAGAAATTATGTATCAGGTATTCACGTGTAAAGTTCGGTATTACGGTGCATCTGCAGTTCACCACAAGCAGCTGGAACTGGTCTATGACGCCATAAAATGCACTCTCTTCCAACGATTTGTTTCATCAGAACATGGTTTTCAAAAATATGGATGATGAGCAGTCATTGCCTTTTTGCAAGCTTTTTATGCAATCCCCTTTTAGCACCCAGTAGATAAATGTGCTAACTTTTGCTTTCTTGTAGATTCGAGCATGTGCCTGTCATAACGCCATGGATCTTTCTGGTAGTCCTTATTGTCATGACATGGATGTCGGCTTGTTATTATTTCTTTTTGTAATATCGTTGGTCACTTGGTATGCGTTTTCTACTTAGTTGAGGATGAGTACTTAGAATAACATCAAATTTCTGTTGTCCGTTCTTTAAGATTATAATGACTTGCAATTTGCATGTTCAGTGGTGAATCAATTTGTTTAGAACAGACTTGCACAAACACTGTACTACTGGCTAACTTTTAAGGCTCGTTTAAACGACTTGCATGGTCCCATCAATTTCTCTGTTCAGTCTACTAAGTACTAATCCTGATGGTGTGAAGAATTAGTTTTTGGTCTAATGGCAAAAAGTAATAATTTCTGTGTGAGAGATCGTGAATTTAAAATCTGAATGAGATGTTTTTATAAATAATTATGAAATTTGAGAGCTTAATTTTTATCTTTCCAATAAAAAAAATCATGACGGTCTAAGAACAAAAAGCTTGGCACCATATATTTTAGAATGAACTCTATTATTATCATCTATACTTCTACAGTCAAAGTTGCACTCAGACAGATAGAATAAAGCGCTTCTTATCAGCAGGCTCTTGTAACATCAAATGTAAACTTGGCGTATAATATTAACCGAAACTTGAGCCCAACTATCCTGATCTGCATGCTCTGTGAAGAACATTATGAGCTCATAAACCACCTCCTCCATCAGTCCTTTTTCTGTCATACTGTTAGAAGGAAAAGAAGCAGAATATTCACCATTACAGCAATTAAGCAGGTTCTTCTGCTCCGGTTATTGCCTCGATGTGATCGAGTGAAACACAAGGATATGACTTTCATGAGTGGCTCGTATGTCGGGTCGACTCTTAATATCGCTGTCCTCATGGTGACTTCACTGTCATCAGACTGATTCTTCTTTGCATTTCCGATTCTCCAGTAAAATGCAATTAAAAGTGAGTGACTGGGACACGAATGAGGAATGACAGATGGTAAACGTTAATAAAATAAATTTAAAATTAATTATTAAAAATACAAATAACCCAATGAATTTATACGTACAGCGTACAGGGATTTAAATATCAACAGAAATTGGTGAATGTGAGGTCCCATTGTGATGGAATATATTGTATTTTCTTTTGTCGAAAACCTAACATGCACATTGATGAATACATAATATATAATGGTATTTAAACTGCACTCTCTGTGCCGTTTCACAAATGCATCAGACTATTTTCTCATTTACTTTTGGGTGTATCAAGTGCTGCAAGCACTGCCCCTCATTTTACGTACCATCACTGCACACGGTCCCATAAGTTATTGTTTTTAGAGGGTTCCATGAATAATTTTCCTTCACTTTGTATAAAAGTTCCAAACTAAATACCTCAACCAACAAACTATTTTTTTTGTATGGTGCAGAATCACCGTTCCGAATTTGTTCTTTAATTCTGAGGCTGGAGAATAAAGACCCTCGTCCTTTTTCTTCTTCTTATTATTTTTCTTTTCGCATCGGTGCATTTTTGTCTTATCACGAAATTCGTGCTCTATAAAATGGAGAACAAGTCAGATCCCCCCCAAATAAAGATGGCACCAATTCTAAAATCTTTATATCTTCCTTTTTTTGAAGGGTCTTTTCTTTTCGTTTGGCAAACAAGTTCCGTAAACCACTCATTAAACTAATAAACGAGTCGAACTAACTTGTTAAGGGCTCATTTAATAATTAATAACATTTTATATAAACAAATTTAAAAATAAGAAGAATTAATGGAACATGTATATATATATATATATATATATATATATATATTTCATACAATAATATTATATATATAAATTATAACTTATATAATATAATAAAAAAATCAAAATATAATAACATAAATAATAAATATTAATAGTTTACATATTTCATACAATAATATTATATATATAAATTTTAACTTATATAATGCAACAAAAATCCATAATATAATAACATAAATAATAAATAATATTAGTTTAATGAGGCTAAAGAACTTAACCAATGGAGTTAGATCTACCTCAAATTCGGTTCATTAACTTGATGAACATAACAAACGAGTCAAATTCAAGTCAATTCCGAACGAGCCACGAGCGATCAACGAGCTAAGAATATTCTGACAGCACTACTATTATTTATCTTACATTTTTGTCAAGTGGAAGATATCTAAGCTTAAATTGCAACATTTTATGGCGTCAAGCTTGATATTTACTTGAATTTACTTTGTCAAAAAAAGTTAGAATTTTACTTGGAACTTAAAATTTGAGTTTCTTTTAGCATTTTTATCAAGAATCGGGGAGGTCCTAATGGTTTTGGATCAATTTTGATTTCAAGTCCAGTCTCAACCGTCCGATTCGCATTTAATTATCAATCTTGATGAAAATTATTTATATTTTTATACTTTATTCTAATCTAGATGTGAATCGGACGATTGAAATTGAGCTTGGAACCAAAATTAGTCCCAACCGTTGGGACCTCCCCGATTCCTTTTTGTCAAGCTTTTAACGTACTTCCCAGTAACTAGAATTGCAAAAAAAAAAAAATTCGATATTTCCATGTCCAATAAGACTCCAAGAATTTTTGGTGATAGCGTACAGTTCTGAATTCGGTCCAACTAACTAAAATTCCTTTCAGTTCACATAAATTGTACAATAAAGTTTTCCAGAGACCAAGTGGACACTATAAAGTTACATTAAAAGTTACAATTATTAGGGGCCTTTTAAAACTATTTTTTTAGAATATCATCATAAACAAGATTTACTTATATTAATAGTCCTTTTCTTGTAGCGGCCACTCTGTGATTATTTTAGTATATCCTCTTAATCAGTGCTTCACAGTACACATCCAAAGAAATAACTTTACGTGAAAATAATTTGATCATGTAAAAGTTGGATTCACGCCAAATTCGATTTAGCAAGTTCCTGATTTAAAAAACACTACACATCTAGAAATGAATGGAAGATAAATTTAATTTAATTTAATTTGCCTAATTTGTTGTATTCTAACTGTTTACGATCCAATATTGAGACCGTTGTATGTTGTAGAAAAAAAATTAAGAAAAGAAGAGAAGACACCTTACGAGTTCAGCTAGGGGTGTCAATGGTCGGGTCCGGTTCGCGTCGGATTATATTATTTTATTATTTTTTTGATCTGATTTGAATCTAATCCGTTTAAATTCAAGTCAAAATTTTTTAATCTATATCCAACCCGATCGGGATACGGGTCGATCCAATCCGACCCGTATAAAATAAATAATTAATTATTAATTATTTTTATATAAATTTAAGTAATTAAATATTAATTTATTTATAGTTAATTTCATTTAAGATTTAATTAGTACTAAATCATAAAATTACTTCAAAAAATATAATTAATCGGGTCGGGTCGGGTTGATCCAAACCCAACCCGACCCGATTCAGATCAAAAAAATTAAATTCATATCCGACTCATTTATTTTCGAATCATGTCGGATCAGATCGGATTCGAATCAAATCGAATTAATCTGTCGAATCAGATCAATAATTGACACTCCTAAGCTCAGTACTCATTTAATCAGTTCTTCGTAAGAAAGATTTACAATTAATACTTATGTAATCGATCTCAAAACCGACAGCAAGAAAGCACTCGAGTCAACTTGTGCTGTTGTACAACACATACAACAACTGCAGGCAAGGGGTCAATGTTTTCAATAGAAATGCATCGATCAAACGCTTGTTTTCAAAATGGAAATGAATTATCCATAGTTGTGACCAAGTGCGGAACCGGAATTTTTTTTAGAAGGGTTGAGAAATAAGTTAATGATGTCGTATAATGATGTAAGATTAGCGGTCTTTTGTTGCGGTGCTATATAATAGCAGAGGTTCTATCGGTCCTTTTTTGAAGCATACTATTAAAAAAAATAAGAAATTAATTTTACAAATTTTATATTACACCCCATTAATTTGATCTATCAATCGAATGTTTTTGACATCTTTTACAAATATCAATTCGCTAAAGAATATACATTTTTAGAGAATAAATATATTTCTTTTCCTTTCTAATAAATTCAATATATCAATATAGTTAAGTAATATCAATAAATTCTTTTTTTTTTCTTTTTTAATAATTTTGACTTAAAAGATTTTAATATTTTTACCGGGTCGGAGGGCTCCTCTCCTTACGCCTCTGGTTGTGACTCGTGATGGATCACATACCATTCTCTTTTATTATTCGACATAAATCCGACATTTTGGATCGGACCGCTAGTATATCTATAATATAAAATCGACCATTCATATAGAAAAGGGACTCCATGCATATTTTTTTATGTCATTAATTAAAAAACAAGAAATTACTTTTGCTGTTTAAGTTCTGTACTTCTTATTTGCACCCAATATTAAATAAATATTAGAAAAAAAATACATAGTCTCTAACTTAAATTTTGAAGTATTTTTTTTTTTTCAAAATAATTATACTTAACATTAAGTACAAATAAGGAGTGCAACTATCACTCCTCTAAAAAAGGGGCATTCATATTAATTAAGAGGACTTCAATTTCTCATATTTAAAATTTGTTTTTTTTTTATTTTGTTCAATGTAAATAACATAATTATTTAAGTTAATTTTATATTTTATCAAGTAACTATAAAAGTGATCAAATGTATAACTACGATAGATAGATTAATTTAAGAACTTTCACTTTTTTTGACATCTTAATCTATTTATATACATAAATAAATCTATTACAAAAAATTCATGGATACAACATCGGTAAAATTGAAAATGATACATATACTAATTCAATATTTGAATTTTAATCTTTAAAATACTAATGAGAAGTTACCACATATTACAATGCTAAAAACTTAATCAGAACAAATTGCGATATATTAGCTATTGCAACAAAAGGCAGCATACATTGATCCATGGATTTTCAATAGCTTATTGGATTAATTAGTTTCATAATTACGAGGTCCGCTAATCGTATCCCAACCATTAAAAAGCCTACACATTAGTACACAATCTGATAGAGTTATGTTTCAAATACTCATATACTACGAGTCAAACACTTAGCTCAAAAATAATAGACATTCCACTCAGTATACATCTCAAACTACATACCTTTGATATCGAGATCACTTCTCTACCTCATCTCGAGATAAGTAGCCGTGAGCTCGAGATCACCCTACGGTTCTCGACTCCGAATATATTAACAACTTCTCATTACTATGAATAGCGGTTATAACTGACCACATCCTTGATAACCGCCCACTACCATGAATAGCGGACATCATTGGCCATGACCAGAAATAACACAACGAAATAAGGCAAATCCACCGACTTACCTCTACAGATAAGTGCTACTTTTAGTACTATCCACTAATATCATGGGCAAATGAGGCCTTTACACACAAAAGGCCTCACCTAAGATAGAAAAAATGATCCAGCCTTTACACGCACAAAAGTTTATAGAAAAAAATAGCTTTTGTACATGCTATATACACATTCTCACATTCAGTTTTCTATTGACACGATTTGTCCCTCCTAAAGCAGGACGTATCACAATCAATTCGCTCATCGGCGAAATTGTGCACTCGGTTCGGTATATTCACTTAATGTCTTGACAAATATAATTTAAAATTTAAAATATATGTTCGTTCATATTCTCTTGAAATCGGATATATATCCCTCAAAACATCTTTAGTTGAAAACCTATCCATTTAAAATTAAAATTTGATTATTTACCCCTCAAAGCATATCTAATTGAGTAATTATTCTAGTGTTGGATATTTCCTCATAACAGATCGTATCCTCATAAAATTTGAATTTAAAATTATAATATGAAAAAAAATGTTTTTAGTGTCTATTTTAGATATTGTGTCAATTCAGATTGGGTGTAGTTTGGATTAGTTTGATTTTTCAAAAATATCAAATCGGACAGGTTTGGATCCGAATAGGTTTATCGGGTCGGATCAAATATTGTCATCTCTATTGAAAGGTTGATGTAATAAAAGAATTGAAAAATCAATTATTTAAAAGAAGAGAGAACTAATAAGTTACCCTAAATGAAAATATAAATATGCATGAAGGGTATTTTTATCATATAACAATCTAAATTTGTTTTAAATTTGAATTTGTTCTTAGTGTCTACCCTGAAATATCCAATTAGAGATATTTTGAGGGGTAAATTTCCAAGACTTTAGTATATTAATGTGTAAATATCTAAATTTTACTTTTAGAAATGTAAATTTTCAATTCGAGATGTTTTTAGGGGCATATATCCGAATTTCTCAATTAAATATAGTATGCATTAATATTTAACTAATTTGAAAGTCAAGCCATCCCTCGAATTTTTTTAAAAATGATTAACGATGGGATTATTTTAGCTTCTTACTAGATTGGCAACATCGGGATGACGGTAAAACAAGGAACCCCCGGCCAAAATGTATTTGAGAAGTATATTTCATATTTCAAATTTGAAAGTTGAAGCCGTTACGAAAATTCAAAATTTGAGTGATGTCAATTTTATATTTTGTGACTGAAAATTTTGAAGCGTCAGCATTTTGACATTATATATTTTAAATAGAATACATTATAATAATTATTTTAATATTATGCTTAAAACTATAATGGTTATAATACAAAATAAATTGGAACCAGCAAAGGAGAAGAGAAACGGAGAGAAAAAAAATACAAATCAGTGCATGCATGCATGCGACTCAAAAAGACGTTTTATTTGGAAAATTTAAGTATAGTATATTGTTTTAACTTTTGAAAAAGAAAACTTTGTTAAAGTTACTGTATTAGACGTTGATGCGTTTTATTTCTCTTTTTGTTCCTTAAAAGGATAAGTAAATAATGTGCATCCTTATTTTCTTTAAAAGTTAGAAAAAAGAAGAAAGAGATTGAATTTTAAATCTCGTCCTTTCTATATTTTGAATTTTAAATTTGATTGTTTTCAAATTTCAAATCCGAAGTTTTATTGAAGAAAAAAACTTTGGGGAAATAACAAGACAAATGAACTTTTCAGACATAATTGTCTGGTAAATGATAAGTATTCTATATTAATGTGAAACCTTGTGTATCACCTGAGAAGATATGCTCCGATTTGTACCCCTTGGTGAAACTAAAATTGCCATGCACATGAAAAAAATAATTGCTAAGAAAATTAATTGCCCCCAATTTAATTTAAAATATCATGTCTTAACATAGTAAATTAATTAAACGGTCTTCTCAAAATTGTTATTTTGTGAATGTGCAGTAGTCTCAAGTTCATCATTTGGCACAATGGCCTCCACTCTATTATTCCACACAGATTTTGCACACTTATTAAAGCAATGAATTCGGATTTCGTTGGATTTTGTTGTCAATTTTACTTTGTTCTTGGTAATGAAGGGCGAAAATGGCTGCAGAAGATCCTCTAGAATGATTTTCTATGCCATTGCATCTCTGTACCAATTGTGCTGAAGTGTTAATTCAATTAATAGTTAAAAGTACAAGGTACAAGGAAGCATGTATATGCACTGACAAAAGCTGCACTTTATAATTTTTCCCTCAAACAAGGAACAGGAACATATTTAAGTTGTTTCTCACTAGCTATGTCACCATGTAATATGGTAGCTTAGTCTTGATGGTCTCATTTCTAATAATTTATTTCCCACTCAAATTGGAGGATAAAACAAAAGATACATAATGCATCAATTAATCAGAGGCGGTGTGCAATGTCATATCGAATTACCGTTATTTGTTAATCAGATTATAATTCTTTCACTGATCCATCTCTTTTCTTTAGTTACATCAAATTAATTGCATCTTAACCGTCTATTGTCAAAAGATGTTTTTATAGAATCAAGATATCAAGGTTGAAAATGCTCAAAACTATTGAAAACGTTTCACTGAAGATATAGAATTATAATCATATAAAGATATAATTCAAAATTTTATGTTTCTTTATAAGTTTGCAAAAAAAAAATGGTTTGTCATAGTAAGGCATTATAACAGTTATCAACCATTATAACGGTTCGTTATTTCTTAAAATTTGACTAAGATAAAAAATATTTTTAGTTAACATAGTGTATCATTATGTAATAATTTATAAAGCGTTAATGGTTCATGAATTATTTAATGTTTTCTTGAATCATTATAATGATTATGAAAATAATAGACCTTATCAGAGTATTGATGAAACTAGTCAAATTATTATTAACGTCTTATAAAATATTCAACGTTCTGGTTATCATTATAACGGTTCATTCTATTCATTTCCGAATCGTTGTAATGCTACATAAAGTTATGAAACTCAAGATTCAAGATCAAAAAATGTTATAACGCTTCTTGAACTGTTATAATGATTTCCTACGTAAGAATACCAATTGCTTTATGTTAAGAGTTCTATTTTTGCTTCAGATTGCCCAAACTGATAAAACTCTCATAATTTTTAGCATCATGAGCACTTATAGCTCTGATATCATTGATATTTTAAGATAATGGTTGATGGTATTTACCAAAAATACAAATTTATACAAATTTGGATAAGTTAGAGAAAGATCAATTTGGTAGATAGTAAATTTCCTACAAGAATCGACTAAAAAAGAGTAGTGCAATAATGTAACAACTAAATTGAATACTAGACGCAAATGTAATGAAAATGTGCTATGAGAATTCGACAATATCAATTGCCAAAAAGAGTAATTGATATAAAATAATAAACTGGTAACTACCATTAAGAAATATAACTTTTCTAAAAATTTAGAGTATGAAGTACTAGAAAGTGCAAGTGCTAAAAAGTAGAAAAGACTAAGATTTTAATGGAATTCAGAAACCTACGGCTCTGAGAGTTGTTCTAAGAATGAAACGGTAATTTATTGATTCAAAAATATTTTACAATTAATTTTTTTAGCTTATTCACAAACACTATTGCAAGAAGACTAATCTATCTTATAAAAATAAAATATATTAAAATAATATTTTAAGTCATATATTAATGTTTGAGAACATAATTAATCTGATTAATGATTTTTTTTTTAGTTGAGGTACATGTCTGAGTGAGGTACAGTAACTTAGTCTCTTTTTCTTTTCATTTTGTTTTAAGTTTTTTTTCTAACTGGACTCACTCGCAACTTGATTAAAGCTTTCTCCTAACTAGTGGGTTCCCACTAATCAGAATATCCTCTAAAATAATATTTCAAGATATCCGTACCTTTTTCAGTCTTATTGTAACTAAAAGTCTCGCCTGCCGGAAATAGAAGAAAGGAAAGCTTATAGACCATCATTATAATAAGACCATTAATAAAAAATATCATCATACCTATAATTTATGATTTGCTGGAGGGGTATTTTAGATATTTATAAAGAATTTTCATTTGATTTTTAAATATGCATTATCTCACTTGAAAAATATTATCTATGTCATTGATTAAAGATTGGTTCTTATTTTGCTTAATATATATTTTTTGTTTAGACACATGTCAACACAATTTTTCGTTCATTTCTAACAATAAGCCCCTATATTATAGTAAAACAGAACTAGGCAATGACTTTTAAAGCATATCTTCATAGGTTTCCTAATTTCTCTTTCCTATTTCAAATTTCTGAAAAGATGCCAAAGCTGAAAATGTGAATGAAAAGCCTTGCTGGGTCGAGTGCACACATGCTGTGACATAATGACATTACTCTTTACTTCTGCAAAATATGTGAAATAAGGCAAGTTTTGCGCGCAGGCCACAAAAGCTAAAAGAAGGAATGTGAAACTGATACATGAAATGAAATGAGACACAGTTTTAGTTACTTTGATTAAAGTTCCCATTACCCGTCTAGGAAAACGTTCGACTTGTCACAATTTTGGTCGAAACCATTAATTATTTTTTTGCGAGAGAGACGAGAGTCTAATTTATAAATTTTATTTTTTGTTTATGAAAATTTGAATTCATTCTAATTAGCTATCACTTGAGCTATCAGGTCATTTACGAAACCATTAATTGTTGTTTATCTCGTGAACTAAATCATTAATTATTTCTCTCTTATGAAATCTGGACTATGCAGAATCCAGACAGACTTGAACATTAATAATTATTGAAAAGGAATAAACTCTTTTTGATAATAGTTATTTGGAAAGGGTCCGTACGATGAATGATTATATAACGTATTTCATCATTCATTTGGATGTAAATAATGCATGATATGAGGTCCAAAATTGTAAAATAACATGAGTGTGGAGCTGGCCCAATAAAGGAGACGCAAAAGTGAGAATATTCGATTTAAAAATAAATAAATATAAGATAATACGGAAATTTTAATTATTTTAAGAGTTAAAATTTACCATATATTAAACTCGTCTATTTAAATTATAAAATAACGAGAGAGAAAAATTATACATGAGGATTTAAATCATCAAAAGTTTTAAACGAAATAATGAGTGATAATGTTATACCGGCTTACCGCCAATGACGATTGAATTCGTCCATATTTTTTTCCTCCAATACAAGACAGTATATTAGAGAATTGTTCGACAAATTATTTTCAAATATTTCAAATTGAAGAAAAATGTTGACAGCTATGTTGTAGTACTAGCTCATGTAATGGTCCGTTTTGGATTTCGAGATGACATGTTGTAGATTACAAGTTTATTTTCTATATTTAATGAAAATTGAATTGAATTGAACTAACATTGGCTATTAAAGTTGAAAAACATTATATTTTAGTGAATGTATTTATCCACCATAACATATTCTATATCAGACAAGAAAATGAGCATATAATTAATGAAGATGGTTCAAACGCTTTCACTTTTGGTACTTATATTTTTAAACTTTTAACAATTGAAATCTATACTATGACTTTTTTTCGAATGGTGAAATATATACTATAACTCAAATATAAAAAATATATTGGATATTATTATTATCATCATCATCTCGAATGTTATTTTATATGCATGCTCATGCTAAAAAAAACTGACATTTTAAAACGTGCTTGCAACAAAATTATGTAGATCATATCTGACAATTTGAGATATTATAGATCTAACATATATAAATGGTGATGGACGTTCTATTAGTCTAAAAGATATTTAAAAAGAAAGAAATGTCAGAATTAATTGAAGCCCTTCTACTTACAAGAAATTATATTTAACAATTTGTTTTTAATATAAATTTGAACCTTTTATCATCAATAAAAAATAAATAAATACGATGATAAATAAAAAAACAAAAGTATTTGAATTCTCTTACAATTAATTTACTTGTTTCTTAAATTGAGGAAACAAATTGAATGGGCTAGAATATGAGATCGAATTTTCTTCAATTTAAAGTAGACTCGTAATCAGTAGCCTTGTTTAATTATCGTTTATCCATTTTATGGATCATTGGATCAGTCAAAATGAGATGTCATACCCTGCGCCACCTGGCAGCACTACCGACTCTATTTCCCTCTTTACTTGTGTTTTTCTCCTCTTAAAGCGCTCCCTCTCTCTCTCTCTCTTGTTGGATTCCATTATCTCTCGATCGTTATTTGCTTATTTATTACCTCCGTTTGTTCATTCCTTCACGGTTCGCACCAGCACCAGCACCAATCTCTCTCCACTCATTTTCTCATCCCTCTCACGTAGCATTGGTAAGTAGCAAAGTCCAGCATTTACATTTTCGCATTGCAAATAACTTCCCTAGGTTCCTTCTAATAAAATTTGTACCAACTTGTTTCTTTGTTCCTTTTTTTTTTCTTTGAATCAACTTGTTTCCTTTTGTTACCTTCTTTTTGTTCCTTCTTAATTTTTAGTGCTTTCCTGCATTCATCGCTAGAATCAAAGCCTCTAGCTAAGCAATCAAATATATTACTTGCATGCATATTCATCTTCATATATATAGTCCGGAAATTGGAAAAGAGAGCATTTTATTTATTTATTTGGTTTTTGGTTCTTGGATGATTAGTATTTCGGGGTTCATAGCATCGTCATGAGGGGCGGACCCATGTAGTATCAGGAGGCAATTCCTCCTTAGTTTTGAAAAATAATGTTTTTCGATAATTTGTCTTTTTTGGAAAATTTTGTTGCTCTCTTGAATTATTTGATTATTTTTATTGAGAAAAAATATTTAATATCATACATAATGAAATAATTATATAAAAAATCAAAATATAAAGTGTCGTAGACGAAAATTTTCGTCATCAACTTAATTATCTATTATTTTGATTATTTATTATTTTGAGTTTTATTTTATTATTATTTTAATATATAAAATGTTATTATTTTAATATTTTTTAGATAAGTATATATATTAAATTTTTAATTTTTTATTTAGTACCCGATTAATTAATAAATTAAAACCCGATAAATTATTACAATCCGATAATTTTCTTCTGATCAAAATTCTACATTCACTCATCGTCATGACTTATGTCGCTTTTATAAATAAATAAAAAGGATAGTAAGTTTTTGCTTTACTCTTTTCTGTATGAAAATTAATACCTATGATATATTGTTACAAAAAATGTGAATTGATTAATCAATACCAAATATTAATTGTGTTTATGTTTTCATGAATATTAGGGAGAGATGGGAGATGGCGGTTTTCTCACAAACAAGAGAAAGAACAAAGGCGAGAAACACAAAGAGAAAGAAGAAAAGCAAGCGATGAATACGAACAAAAGCTCTCAAAAGACCTACTTTGATGTACTGGGGATATGCTGTCCCTCAGAGGTTCCTTTAATTGAGAGAATTCTGAAACCAATGGAGGGTGTTCATGGCGTCTCTGTTATAGTCCCTTCTAGAACTGTTATAGTTGATCATGACCCCCTCCTCATTTCTCCTTCACAAATCGGTATGTAACCCCCACCCGGCCACCCTCTCTCTCTCTCTGATATATATATGCTATCTATTGGATTCCTTATTCTTTAATTTCTTTGTTTTTTTTTTATATTTCTTTCTTCTTTTGTTTTTTTCCCTTGCTTTTGCAATGCTTGTTGTTGAATCTTAAAATTGATGAACTCCCCCCCCCCCCCCCCCCATTGTATAGTGCTATTATATTTTGTCTATATAATTTGTGGCATACACCAAGAATACATACTTAAAAGGTTTTGTTCCTTACGTTCGTTATCACGTTATGGGTTTTGCGTCATATTTATTTATGTGCTTCTGTGGAGATTTTTTTTATTAACAACATGTAGCGTGTCGTATGAAAATTTTGAACGGACAAATATATAGTGACTACTGCCTAGCTAGATTGCTAAGAGATGAGGCGTTTTTTTTTAAAAAAAAAAAAAAAAAAGAAAAAGAAAAGAAAAACATTCTCTACGCATCTTGTTTTCAAAAAAGATTCTGGAGAAAAATAGTGGGATTCTTGGAGGACGCAAATGAAGTTAGCCAATGTGTAATAAGTGGTCGTAACCTACTTTTTCTTTTTCTTTTTTTTTTCCTGAGGAAAGATACTTAAAAGATAATATTAATCAGAACAAATTTTAATAAGTCGGTGCTAATTTTGGTTTGTCTATAATTTTGGGGATGAGATTTCTATTTCATGGTCCTGAAATGTTGCCTTGTCATTTTCCGGTGATTGAGAGAGAGAAAGGTGGGTATTGAGAAGGCATAAATGCATGATTTTTTTTTTAGTAGTAGTAGTTGGTGATGGCCAACTTAAAATGCATAAATGCTCAAGCCTAAAATATCTCCTAATTAAATTAAATCAATTTCCATAAAATACTTGCTTAGCTGGTTTGTTGCAGATAATCTTGTCTTTCCTTTTTTTCTACTGGATGCATCTTAACTAGGACTAGTAATTTATTTCCAGTACAGTTGATGTTGCCTATTCCGAACAAGGTTTCTTGTGGGTTTGATAATGTCCTAATTTTCAACATAACAGTGGCCCTTCTTTTTTGTGTTAAGTGTCAACTATAATTTTTTTAATTTCTTAAGTGAAAACATTGATTTTGCCAGTAATTAAACAGCAAAATTTTATAATAGGAAATGCATCATATAGTAACAATATGATTTTGGAAATTTAATTTAGCTCAAATTGAGAGGAGAAATTATTCATGATACATAGAAATCATATTATATGTGATGAACAATATCTTGGAAATATGATATTAATTGTAATATCATGCTTCGGCATTTAAAAGTAGTTAATGCATTACTGGGTCCTCTCTTCTATTTTTTTTTTTTAAATTATAGTTTCGTTCTAACTTCTCCATGATTATTTTTTTACTAATGCAGTTAAGGAACTAAACAAAGCAAGGCTAGAAGCATCGGTAAGAGCTTATGGGGGAGAGAAGATACTGAATACATGGCCAAGCAAATATATAATTATGTGCGCGATTTTACTAATAGCATCTCTTTTCAAGATGCTTTACCATCCATTGAGGTGGCTCGCCCTGGGTGCCGCTGTTGCTGGCCTCCCTCCAATTCTTATGAGAAGTGTTGCAGCCATTCAAAGATTGACCCTTGACATCAATTCACTATTGGTCATAGCAGGTACAGGAACATTTTTTTTTTCTTTTTAAAATTTATCGGGTGGGCATGCAAATTTCCAAAATCAGAAGCTCTACCTTCATGCAAAGCTTTTTTTTCTTTTTAAAAGTTATTGGGTGGGCATGCAAATTTCCAAAATCAGAAGCTCTACCTTCATGCAAAGCTCTTTTTTTTTAAAAAAAAGTACTTAGATACCTCATAGACTAGTACCTCTCCATACCTCCTCTATACATATGGACAAAGTATGACCTTGCATGTAACAATTGGAGTCCTTTTTAGAAAGTTTCTTCTGAAATTTTGGGATATTTCTGTTAGCCTACTACTTAGAAAAGCAATTGTATTCTTGTTTCTTATTTATTATTTTAATTTTTCGGAACCATAAAGATATTCCCAGCTCACTAATCTGGCATGCAAATTTGTCAACATATATTCAGATGCCACTTGGTGCATTTATACTCGAAACGTTTTGGAGGTGTCTTCTCTGGTTGATTCTGGACATATCGAATTAAATACATTCTGAAATACTTATCAAGAATTTTGATTGCTTTTTGTGGGCGGACGTGTAGGACAAATTGGTAGTGTAAAGTGAAAACAGGGAACAACAGAAAAAGGGAATTCCTACTTTGCAATAAGCATGCATATGGATTTTGGGGTCCACAATGCACTTCATTAGTGGTCATTGTCAGGATTTCGGTGGCCTTATACCTTTTAACAGAGCATCTTGGTTTTGTGTTAAATTAATTAGGCACCAGGTGTTAGTGTAAAACTGAATCCCATTAGATACTCTTGTTGCTCCTCCTATTTAATATAAGCTTATTCATTATCAAAAACTGACACGTACTTAATTAGCATATATCAGTTTGTTTGTGTTCATGTTCTTGGTTGTTCTTACATGTACAAACTGTTTTCTGGTGTCTGTTACAGTATGTGGGGCAGTGGCGTTAGGGGACTATTCAGAGGCTGGTTTTATAGTCTTCCTCTTTACAACTGCTGAGTGGCTTGAAACCCTAGCCAGTCATAAGGTATCTACTCCAACAGTTTTATTATTTGAAAAGGATGTTTGGCTCTTTAACTTTTATTGATCTTGACAAAATAATTACTTCCAGTATTATTCTGGGAAAAGAATTCCCCTCTGCACCTGTCCTGTTTTTCAGTGGGCTAGTGAGGGGTAGATACAGCTCCCCAAGTTTCGCCCCTGTATTTACCCGAATCTTGATCCCCTATTGTGCAGTATCATGCAACATAACACATGGTCCATTGGATCATTTTGGCATTTGTGCCGGCTTGAATTATGAGAATATTCAACGGTCCATGTTCTGCGCTGCATGATGCTGCGCAATAGAGGATAAAGATTTCTATTTTTCAGTGATTGTGCGGTCAGGCAGGGCGTTATATTTTTCCTTTTTCAGAGATTTCTTTTTTGTTTATCCCATACCGGATCACTATGTTAGAAAATGAACTGATTAAGTCCATCATAAATTTATAATGGATAAAGCTGAGCTCATTGTTTGTAAAGATCCAGTTCGATAGTTGGGATTTCAATTTTGAAATGTTGCTTTGAAAGATGGTAACTTAGTTTTATTAAAAGAAAATTAAGTTGATTAATTAAAAATACTCAACATCATTTATGGCAGTTGCTGTCCTTACATTATCAACAGAAAATTTATGTTGTATATGAAATTAACACAATAAACCTTATCATTTTGTCATTAACTAAGTGGCAGACATTTTTCCGTGACTTGCTTCCAAAATGAACAAGCGTATTAATTAATATGTTGGGTGTAACACCATAGACCCCCAGTCCCCCACAATATATAAAACTATTATGATTTGGAGGGAATGTTTGAAAGGGATCATGCATTCCAAGCATGGTCGAGATATGGCAGTCACAAGTGGTAACATAGATTCTGTCTCCACGTTTTCTGTGGGTATATATTTCTGAAGGGTCAAAACTGGTCAAACCCAACAACCAAACATACAAACTATAAAATCACTACCAGATTCCTTTAATTTTTTTAAGGATGTATTCGAAAAAGGTAGGATTTCTTTTTGTATAATTTAGACCACCAGATCGTTCAATGAAAAAAAAAGTAATTCTACTATTGTCTGTTGACCAATCCACGCAGTAAAATAGCTGCACAAGTATCTGACAGTACCTAGCTATAACACATTGAACTGCATTACATAGCATTTGCAGATAAAGACTTCACATTAAATCCTTTCATGGAACAAAGCAAAAAATATATATTTTTTGAAGTAGCAGGCAATGGCCTACTATTATTTCATTAAAAAGATACAAGTAAAAGAATTACAAATTAATTATATGATTGTACATGATGATATGAATTGAAAAGGATGAAAAATAAAAGCATACACATAAACAAGATTTTTCTATTGATGAGGATAATAACACAAGATATGATACTAAAGGAACAATGTCAGGACTGAATTACAACTTCATACTAAGTTCAAATTGTAAAATGTATGAATATTTCAGGCAACAGCTGGGATGACATCCCTGATGAGCATGGCACCACAGAAAGCAGTGTTGGAGGAGACAGGAGAAACAGTGGATGTTGGAGAAGTCAAGATCAACAGCCTGATTGCTGTCAAGGCAGGAGAGATTATTCCCATTGATGGAGTGGTGGTAGAAGGCAGGAGCGAGGTTGATGAGAGGAGCCTCACAGGAGAATCTTTTCCTGTGCCCAAGCAGGCTGGCTCCCAGGTTTGGGCTGGGACACTCAGCATCGACGGTATCTGACTCATATTATATTACAGCCCCCCCCCCCCCCTTCAATTCCTGTACAAAATGGTGGTCAGATAGGAACTTGCTATTTTTAGCAAAATCATGCATGATTTAAACATGGACTGAGATATCTTAATATTACCATTGTTGGGTAGGGTATCTAAGTGTGAGGACAACTGCCATGGCAGAGAACTCAGCCGTGGCCAGAATGGCGAGGCTAGTGGAAGAAGCACAGAGCAGCCGATCGAGTACTCAGAGGCTTATCGATACTTGTGCCAAATACTACACACCTGGTACTAAAAGCCCAACCCCTTTATCTGCATAGATTTTGAACTCTTGTCCAGTGGTGTGAGCTTTGGAAAATTATAATATTTAATGTCACTATTACTTGTGCTTGTTATATGTGCAGGTGTGGTGTTCATGTCAGCCGGGGTCGCATTTATTCCTTTAATTATGAGGTTACACAACCCACGGCACTGGTTTCGACTGGCATTAGTGCTCTTAGTCAGTGCATGCCCTTGTGCTCTTGTTTTGTCGACTCCAGTTGCAACCTTCTGTGCACTCCTCAGAGCGGCAAAGATGGGCCTTCTGGTTAAAGGAGGGGATGTCCTACAAGATTTGTCAAGGGTCAAAGTTGCAGCATTCGACAAGACAGGGACCATTACTAGAGGCGAGTTCACTGTCAGAGAATTTCGGGTTTTGAATAGAAACATATGCTTGCAAACTCTTCTATACTGGTATGGTAATGCTTACATGTTGTTATGTTAATGCAATTTATTTTTTTCTTTGCAATAAGGGGTTAACGATTGATCATTAAAATTATGTAGGATTTCAAGTGTAGAGAGTAAATCGAGCCATCCTATGGCATCAGCGCTGGTTGACTATGCACGGTCAAACTCAGTTGAACCGAAACCAGATGAAGTGTCAGAATTCCTAATATTTCCTGGGGAGGGTATATTCGGTAAAATTGATGGAAATGATATTTATGTTGGAAATAAAAGGATTGTTGCACGTGCTTCTTCTCAACAAGGTCAGAAATTGTGTTAATCTGATCATTTGTATTTTTGTGTCTGTCTGTCCTTAATATGAAATTGTAAATGCTAGGTATCTCATAATATGAATTATCTGCACAAAGTGTGCTGTTGCGAGCTGCTAGTTTACACTCCTTTCTCCTTTTTATGTTTTTCTTTCAGTTCACTTTAGTTCAATTAGAGTTTATGTTGTTGGTCATATGATATTTTTCTTTGCTTTCTGTCAGACTGAATGTACTAAATTTTAGAAATTATGGTACATGTAAAATATCCCGGGACACGGGTACCATATTTATAAGCAAAATAATTACTAAAATTCAACGTTAATTTCATGATTTTCATATGTACTTCGAAATGAGCCTGTAGTATAGAAATTGATCCCTACAGTGAAATCTCAAAATAATTCACTTGAACTCTTGCAGTTTCCAGCACAGAAGGGCTGGAAGGAGTGACTGTTGGATACTTGGTATATGGTCAGGATTTGGTGGCTGTCTTTACACTTTCAGACTCATGCCGAACTGGGTCTAATGAAGCAATTCGCAGACTCAAATCACTAGGTATCAAGTCTGTGATGCTCACTGGAGACAGCACTATGGCTGCGAACTTTGCACAAAATCAGGTATGGAAAATTAATGGTCTGTGAACACAATTGTACCATACCATAAACAAATAGGCAAATCCAATTAGGCAAATACAATTGTTATCTTTTGTCACTTCTGCAAACACCAGAAATCAGGCTATGCCAGTACAGGTAGTGGAATCTGGTTGTGATTAATAGTAGCATCTACTCTTTCATGCCAGTAAATCAGTAGCTATAAAGGAGGTTGAGAATGCGGTCATCAAAAAATCCAGTACCAGTCATGACTTGTAAATTTGTAATGATAACGAACCTTCTCATGATGATGATGGTCCTGTGCCAAATTGCTCTCAAGTACCAATTTTTGTACCAGTATCCATGTTTAACGACTAGGTATTATGATTATTTCTGTTTAACGACTAGGTATTATGATTATTTCTTGGCAGTTGAACAATGCCCTAGAGGAAATCCACGCTGAGCTTCTCCCAGCTGATAAAGTAAGTGTAATCAACGATCTACAATTTCGTGTGGGTCCTACAATGATGGTCGGTGATGGCATGAACGATGCACCTGCCTTGGCAACAGCTGACGTAGGCATCTCCATGGGTGTTTCAGGATCTGCTGTGGCCACAGAAACCAGCCACATTACCCTCATGTCAAACGACATACGAAGAATCCCGCAAGCCATTCGGCTGGCGAAGAGGACCCACCGCACAGTTCTGGTCAACATGATCTTTTCAATTGTAACCAAGGCAGCTATACTTGGCCTTGCTCTTGCAGGTCACCCTTTGTTGTGGGCTGCTGTGCTGGCTGATGTCGGTACATGCTTGCTTGTTATTTTTAACAGCATGACGTTGTTGAGGGAAAAGGATGTCAAGGTCAAGAAGAAGAAATGCTGTGGTAGCTCTAAAAGGAAGTTGAACTGTAAGTTAGAGCAGTCTTGCCCAAAGCCAAATTGTTGCAATTCAGAGTCACTGACAGAACATTGTCACTCTCACGCCCACGCCCACGCCCACTCTCATTCTCACTCTCACTCTCATGCTCACTCTCACTCCCACTCACACAACTTTGATGAAGAAAATGTGAAGAAAGAGCATGATCAGTGTTTGACATCATGTCATGATCATGGCCATGCTGCTGAGGCAAAACCTAAGCCATTTCATTCGAACTGTTGTGATGAACCAGCAAAAGTGAAGGAGAGTGCATGCCAAGAGCACTGCCACTCCCATTCCCATTCTCATTTGCACAATTATTCGGAACATCATTCTCACCATGGGAAAGAAGACACAAATGAGAAAGGAAATCCATGCCAAGGAGCGCCGGAGACATGTTATGATGATATTAAGAAAATGGTAGCGGAGAGAAAAGGGGGCACTTCACTGGAGGGGTGCAGATGTGATGGTGCCGGTAGTTCAAGGCTGGAGGCACTGGAGATGAGAAGTGGTGGTTGCTGTAGTAAAAGCTACAGAGAGGAGGTTGCCAGGAGAGAGGGACATAGTAATGGATGCTGTGAAAACGGTATGGTCATATTGCCTGAGATTGTCACGGAGTAGATTGAAATGGATTGGTTTGTGGTTTTGACTTTTGACCTTGTTTTTTCAAGGTTCTGAATTAACAAAGAATGGAGTGCTGTAATTTATGTCATGCCTCCTAATACTAAAAATGCCATAATCATATTTAGTGAATTGTAAGAGGGGATAAATGGGAAATTGGGTAAAAGATTAAAGATACAAAGATAAAGCGTGCGGCACGTGTATTTGTAATGAGGCACGTGCTGTATGAAGTAAATGGTCACTTTTATGAGTTAAATATTTAAGTCTCTTCCATTCTGTTGATCTTTGTCTTCTCCTTATCTGTGATTTGTATTTTGAACTTTCAGATTTGTTTCAAGCGATGAGTCGCTAATAACAAGGTGATAAAAGAAACACGTCATTAGTACATTAGCATTAATATTTGAATGGGTGACAAATCACTAGCATTAGATGATACAGAAATCATTAGATCAACAAATTATACATTTATTTAAAAAATAGTAAAAAAATTCACAAAAATATAAAAATTAATTTTAAAGATATTTTATTATAAACATCATATTTAATGGTTTGAATCGATCGTTTAAACTTTTAGATTCAAAATACAAACACGAAGTATGAAAAAATTTATATTTTGTGAAACATCATAAATTTTGTATTTTGTGAAACATCATAATTTCACTGTAAGTACAATCAAGTGAGTGCATATAACCGATGGACGAGGGTCAATTACCAAAAATTAAAACAAAAAGAAGAAAGAAACTAAAAAAAAAAGGTGATGGAAAGGAGAAAGAAAGTTGATTGAATTAATAGCACATTTTTCAAGGCAATATATCATCCTCAATTTGCGACTAGTGAGTATCAGTTTCGAAAGAGACTTCAGCTATCATCGATCCTGTACAAAGAATATTTTATTATCATCGATCCTCAATTTGCGACTAATTGGGGCGGGAGGGATTGTTCTTTTTTTTTTAAAAAAAAAAAAATAGAAGTCTCAATCGGAAGAATTAAAAAAAACGGAACATCTAGTCTCATACATACGTAGGCATATAATTATAATTAAAAAAATTAAAAATACAGATTGAAGAAGATACTCATGAACTACATAGTGTTTAAGATCAACACACTTAATTTAAGATTCTCAACCTCAAATAAATGATGACCCCTTATGAAAGAAGCTGACGAAATATGATATATCATTGAAATATATTAGTTCAATATATGCACGGAGCTAATTCTTAAGGGTGTGTTTGGCAACCCTTCTTTTTATGAAAAACAATGGAAGATAATAATTCCGGAAGAACGTTTTTTTATCTTATTTTGAAATTTTATATAGGTGTTTGATAATGATAAGAGAGAAAATATTAAAAGAAAAGTGGAATTAAGAGACTATTCGGAAGAGAATTTTTATCATTATGGTGGAAGAAGATGTTTCATTTTTCTTCTATTTAATTCTCATTTAGTTTGGCATTCCCCTTCCAAAATTGCTCCTTCTCTTTTCTTCTAGAATAAAAGGTGTTACCAGACACACCCTAAAGAAACAATGTTGATGTTTTTATTCTCATTGTCCTTATAAGTTTATAACTATCGATATTTTTATTAATAACGTAAAAAAATAAAAATATAAAAATAACACTTGATGAACAGAAATCACGAAAGTAACGTTTATTAAATGCGTACCTAGTTCCGCGTTTGTTAAAAGTGGACCCAGATCCGCACTTATTAAGTGCAGACCTGAATTTTTTTTTTTACAAATCCGAATTTAATAGTTGAATATGGATATGGATATGGATATGGATATGAATATGGATATGAATATGAATATGGATATGGATATGGATATAGATATGAATATGAATATGGATATGAATATGAATAATTCGTGTATTAAGAGTTGAATTGTATTAATTTTAATCAACGTAAATAACTCAAATCATTTTATAATATACTAATAAATTCAGGTCCGCTTTTAAGAAATGTGGATCCATATCCGCTTTTAAGAAATATGGACCCAAGTTTGCTTTTAAAAAATATGGACTTAGACCCATTATAAATCAGTAGGTCTTTCAAATCTATACTTTCGACTCTCTCCGAACATAATAAAGATCAGTGAAAATTTTAATATGTTTTATATTAATAAAGTTAAAAGCATATTTAAGATATTAACTAATAATATTTTAATAATTTGACAAAATGATTTCGATTGTGATTTGTGCTAGTGATAATATCATCACGGGATCAACGAGTATTGATTATGATATTCATCATAGATTTTCTTTTCTTGTTAATGAAGATACATGTTTTGACGAGGTCAAAACTACAATATACATACAGCTCGGACTACTAGAGAATCAATATTTTTTTAGTATTAGGGCTCGATATAATACATGAGGTACTAATGCTTATCAGTTTTGTTTAATTTCTATTCGAAATGAGGTTAAGTGACGAATGATATTTTAAATGGCAATAATAGAAATGAATTGGAGAATATTGAGTTGTATGTGAAAATATCGTCAATTGATAATACAGGGGATTCTTTGACTAACCTACCCAAAATTAGTAATATAACCGAGAATACTATACCTTCTATAATAAATCTAGCACATCAAATACACGAATCAGATCCATAAAGACCCATTTATCCGACACCTGTCGGTCCAAATATAATAGATGAATGAGAGCAAAATGATTATGATGAGGGTGATGATGTTCGTAATGAAGATAGTGATGTATTAGAGGAAGATAAGCAAAATGATGATGATAAGAGTGATGATGATTTTATATCCATTTCAACAAATGGATGGGAGATTGGAGAAGATTATTGGGACTCGACTTATAAAGATGATGACCCAAATTATGATCCTTATGAACATATAGAGCGTCGATTGATTGTGAAAAATAGATCAGAAAAATATCATCTGGTACGTGGCTTTAGTGATATTTCTAAGATCAATGAAATAAATGTTCCATCACGGTCACAATTCGATAATCTGTTATAAAAAAAAAAGATTTAATTCTAAAGAGCAATTACAATGGGCAATTAATGAATATCATATAAGAGGAAATATCAAGGTGGAAACAGAAAGAAGTAGAAAATCTATATTTATGATGATATGCAAATAATGACTTAGATATTTTTAGAGATTATATGTTTTGTGTCCTAAGGGTAGTCATTTCTAGATTATCAAGACTAATCTCTACGATCACACATGTGTTTAAGAGATTACTCATTCAGATCATGCACAATTAACTATGAAAATGATAGCCAGTGCAATAAAAAGAGAGTTGGCAGAGGATATGATATTAACAATTAAAATAATCTGTGCATTACTAAGAGCAAAATTTTAGGGTGTTAATCCTTCCTACTCTAAGATTTGACGAGATCACGAGGAAACAATAGCACAAATTTTTGAAAGTTATGAGGGTTCGTATGGTATACTTATCTCGATTATTCAATGTCATTCAATCAACAAATCTTGTAATGAAATATAACATCTTGATAGAGCTCAACATTCGACCGAAAGTTTATTATTTTAAGTGTGCGGCATAGGCTTGGGGTCCTTACATCGAAACATTTTGTACCTTCGACCGTTATAAGTATCAATGTTGTTTTTTTATTTGAACATTGTAAGAGAAGATTATTGATGGCATTTAGTTATGACAACGAAAATCAACTCATACCCTTGGCATTTGGATTGGTTGAAAAAGAAAATCTGGAGAATTGGGGTTGGTTTATGAGTTGGTTGCATCACAAAGTGACTGGACCTGGACAAATTTGTGTAATTTCCGATCAACACGAAGCAATCAAAGCGGTTTTTGAGTATCCACAATATAGTTGGTAAGAAGAAAATGGAGATATTGTGCATCGATATTGTATGTAACATATTTCGGAGAACTTGTACAAAATATGTCCTAATCAAAACATTAAATATCTCTTCAAATGGACAACTTGAAAGAAAAAATCTCATCGATTTAACGAAGGTATGTTATCTATCAGACAACAGTTCTCGAATGGATATAAGTTTTTATTAACTTTAGGTACTACAGTAGATCAAAATGATAAAGGAAAAATAAATCCAAGTAGATGGCCTCAGTGCAAAGATAAAGGTTATCGTTGAGGAATTATGATAAATAATGGGTCAGAATCACTAAATCATGTATTTAAAATATGTCAATGTTTGTCGGTTGTAGCAATAATTGAAGATACTTGGTATAAATACATTAATTGGTTTGACGAGCAAAGAAATATATCTATGGTATTAGTGAATGGAGGGAAAGTGTGGTCAACGAAGGTTACCGAAAGCTAAATAAAAGAGCTGAAACATTACCTTATGACTCTGATCGGGGGAACTACAAGGTTATTCATCACGGTGAAACATTACCTAATGGTAATTTTAAAATTTTAAATACACTGTCCACATTGAAGAAGGTATGATGTCAAAATGTACGTGTTTGAAATCGAATCTAACTGGTATACCATGCTCTCATATTTTAGCGGTAATAAGAGTCAGAAAATTCGAGTTAAATCGGTTTATATGTCCCTTTTACATTGCTCAAACACTTCTTAATATCTGGTTCAGATATTTTTATCCATATCAAAATCAAATTGATTGGCCAAAGAGCAACAATCCAAGAATTATTTCCGAGCGACGATTGATCTGAAGGGGTCGTAGAAAGCATATTCATTTACCAATGGTTATAAATGAAATGGAAGGACGACGGGTGAAATGAGGATTAAGACTTGTATCAAATAATAATAACTCATATAATATTTTTGTATGCAAATAAAATGAAGGCTTCTATTTTGCTATGTATATATAATTATGCATTATACATTTTCATATAGCAGAAAATTTGAATACTCGGTAAGTAAGTCAATCTGCCTGTCACTCCATCACCGTTCCACCATCGAGAAGTAATATAAGCAATTCTACTTTTGATACTGCACGACATTCAATTAGCGGTGTCTCTCCTGCTATATCTTTGAATGTACATTATAACACTAATGAGTCGGATAATTATATGAGTTAATTTATGATATAACCATATCTACAAATAATTCTAACGTTTTCCTATCATAGGTGCATCATCAAGTCAACGCGATAATCAAACTGCACGAAAGTCATTTGCTGGAAGAATCAGATCGTTATTTAGAGGCTCTTCTAATCGCCGAAATTGAAACGGTTATATTCTATTGTATTCTATTGTATTGTAATGTAAATATTTATATTTTTAATAAATTATTATGTAGCTAATTATAATATTTTGAACTAAATATATATTTTTAATGTTATTAGGAGATTAACTGAATGCATTCAGGGAGTTTATTATCTCAGTTTATCGGAAAAAATAAATTATAAATTTAATTAATGGCTTAAATAAAATATTAATAAACTTAGTTATTAACTTAATACAAGAATTATTCATATTCAACTCTTAATACATAAATTATTCATATTCATATCCATATCCATATTCATATTCAACTCTTAAATTCGGATCTATAAAAAAAAATCCACTTTTAACAAACGCAGAACTATGTACGAGTTTAATAAATGTGGATTTGTTACTTTCGTGATTTCTACCCATCAAGTGTTATTTTCGTGTTTTTGAATTTTTTTTACGTTATTAATAAAAATATCGGTTATAACTATATTGAATTTTATGGAATTAAGAAAATAATTCTCAATTTAAAAAAGTCTTGTTGTGAATTTTTTTTAGTTGCTTATTGATAAGGGAATTATGAAAAATAAAAAATGAAAAAGCAAATCTATACTATTATATAAAACATCTAAGAATTGGAGGGTTCATTTTTTGTCATGATAATTTTTTATTATACCCATTTTATCACTCAATTAGACGAATAATATTTATTTTTAGTTGATCGAACGTATGTGATCGCATCCATTGATCTCCTCTTTCTCTCCATTTATTTCTCATATATACTATTATTTCCATAATATTATTTTTTTATTTAGCAACCTTGTGCATATTTGATAAGAAATTAATGGTGATAATATATGTTAGAATAATTTACTTTTCTTGCCATAAAAATCATGAATCATTAACTCATATTGTGCAAAAATCTCATCCAAAATTAAATATAGTCTTTATTATAAGTTTTCTCTATAATTTAGTGAATTTATAATTTAATATTAGATAAATATGAATTTTTTTATCTTATAATATTTTAATATTTAAATAAAATAAGTCTGCTGCAACGCGCGAACTAATACACTAAAACTAATTAACTATTGAGTATATTATTACATGTAAAACTTACATGGTGACAGGAATAGAGAACGAGAAAAAAAAAGTGCTGGAAGCACGATAAAATACTAGTTTTATGCTGCTACTCGAAAACATTCTTCACTCCCTTGCTCCGCTCTTGACCTTTGTCCCTTTTGCTTTAATCTCTATCTGCATTGATCGGTTTCCCGTATCCATAATTCCATTCAGATCTGACCACAGGTATGGCGTCATTCTCTCTATTTTTCTCTCATCAATTTCAAGCTACGATAAAATAGATTCGATTTCTCTTGCTTTCGCAGTGAATATGATTTTCTCCAGAGCTCTTGGTTACCTTTCTATTTATTTTTTTTAGGTTTAGATTTCTGATTAACGATCTTGTTTGGATAGTTTATCCATAAAAGGTGGATCGGTTTGAGAATTTGCTGAGCATTGTGTTTACTGATGAGATTTAACGCAGGAGAGATTATATTACGAGGAGGATTAAATTATCTTACCTTTTTTACTTGCCAGATTTACGCTATTAGGGCTGACATGAAATCTTAAATTTCAGCTTTTAATTAAATCATGACAAATTTCTATGTCAGTTTTAGGGCAAAAATTTTTCGACATTTATAAATTTCTTTTTTTTCATTTTCCATTTCTTGTATGCCAGTCGTGTATGCAAGTGCATGTATGGGACTGCTTAGATTATCTTTTATATTTAGCCAGGAGAATGGTAAAATATACCATTTTGTTGGTCATGTATAATTAGGTACTGATCTGAACCAACTGGTACCTAAAGAAGTGTTTGGTACAAACACTTACCAGGATTGCACATAATTTTAACTGATGCAATTCGATCTTATAATTGCTAGTGTTGCTGCTGAAGACATCATAATACAAGGCTTTCTAAGAGAGTATGTTTCTCTAGTGTTATCTGGTCTCTAGATGAAGATTGAAAATTTCTGGTACCATACAACTAGAAAATCACAGCCATGCCACCACCTCATCGCACTAGACCTTCTAGAAGGCCTGTATGGATCATAGTCCTAATTGCTTTTTTCTGTGCTGTGCTTATCGGGGTTTATGTATACCCATCTGACAAGCCTTACAAGTCATGCTACTACTTATTCTCTACTGACAAGTGTAACAGGTGGCCCCCACCAACCCCGGCTAGGGTTTACACAGATGAAGAGATAGCCTCACGTGTGGTGATAAAGGACATTCTAACAGCACCTGCTGTCCAGTCCAAAAACCCTAAAATAGCCTTCATGTTTTTGACACCCGGTACATTACCATTCGAGAGGCTATGGGAAAAATTCTTTCAGGTAAACTTTTATTACTTTAATATTTTCAGTTGATAACATTTGAAACCTAAAAAAATATCATGTAGACCCCTGCAAAACAAGAAATGTTATGCATGTCCCCTTCAAAACATAAACAATATCAACTTTTCTTCTGCTTTCCTAGTTCCTATAAAAGGATTACCAAATTAGGAAGGGTATTTTTAGGTACTCCTTGACAAATTGGGAAGAGATGGGAGCATGTGTTATTTTACAAGGGCATCCCCTAAATTTTGTCGGGGTTAGAGATGATTTTTCTTGTTCGAAGGGGTACATAATTTCTGAGATTGTTAAAGGTTTGCGTGATACTGCCCCTATTTTTTTTTTTAAATCTTTATGTGATTGAATTGGAGTAAAATAACAAGATTTTATACCCTTCTGCTTTCCGATTGGGTTTCATTTCTAGCCTACCCCAATTTATTTGGGATTAAAGGCTTTGTTGTTGTTGTTTATACCCTTCTGGTACATGGCTTAGTTCAAGGCTTATACAGAAATCATATGTCAATTAGCAAAGGAATCAAGATAAAGGAACCAGAAAAGGAAGCAAGTATCAGTGGTGGTAGTGCTATCCAGTTGACATACACAAGTTGTGGACTTGTGGTGCTATAGTAGCACAAATAAAATCATTATGACTGTGGTAACTATGTGATGGTTGCTTCTTACATTGAGTTTGTTCACACAGGGGCATGAAGATAGATACACAATATATGTGCATGCATCACGTGAGAAGCCAGTGCATACAAGTCCACTATTCATTGGCCGTGACATCCGCAGTGAAAAGGTTTCAATATTTACATTTTTTTTTTACCATCTTATTTCCAAGTTGTAATCAAGGTGTGGATGTAGTTGGTACTGTGCTGTGGAACTGTCCCAAAGAAGAGACCCAAAAGAATGAAAAAAATAGTGAATTATGGTTATCTAGTGAAAACATAAACGATTACTTCTTCCTGATTGTTAAACATACGGGGACCCAACTTGTGAAGGCCTGTGCGCTGTTTTTAAAGTTGCCTCTCTTGTATGGAAACTGTGAAGGTTTGAGGATTGTTGGAGGAGATACCGCAAAAGCTAATCTAAAAAGTTCCTTTTGGACGTAATTAGCAATGATTCTGGTGTACAAAAAGATATACATTATGTGTTAAAATGTCAATGAATAAAGAAGAAAGTAAAAATAAAAAAGGAAAAACTACAACATGAAGGTAAGATACTATTATCTATTTGAATTTTTTTCAAATGCTTGCCATATTGTTTAAATAATTTAGAATAGTAGCCAGCTTGTGGTATTTACAATTTGGTGTATACATTTGATATGTTATTTTCATTTTTCAATAATAAATCTGTCCCAAACTCCAATAGCACTACCTCCTTCATCAGGGGGGAACCAAGGTAGGTGTGAGCCGCCGTCCGTTTACCCCATTGATCTACTGAAAAATAAAGCTTCTCCTTCTTAGTGTAGTGAAAAAAATATAACTTCTGTTGACCCGGGCACCCTCTTTCCTTGACCCCGGCACCCCCTACCGATCGTTTCTGATTCCGCCCCTGTCCCTTACCCACTCCCAACCCCTAAAAAAAATTATATCATACTATACTCATTAATCCAAACACTCCCCCATTTGAGGAGATTCCAATCTTTTAGCTCTGCCCCTGATGTTCAATTAAATATCTGTAATATGCATATTCAACAATTCACACGTAACAGTCTTTAGATGTATGACACTCAAATTGCAAGAAATTTGGCACCCCACCAATACAATTGTTTTTCCCAAATGTTAGAATTTTTTTTGTTTGATTTGAATGATGTAGTCAAAATTGTCAAAATTGTCAAAATAATTTGTTGTAGAAGGATTCTATTTTTCCCCATTTACAAGGACAATTGGAACTGTTGCAAAAAAAAATTAATGGTTTGGTTTGGTTTGGTTCTGTCTGTTATAGTTCTCTTGAGCCTCCTACTAATATTTGTGCTAAAATATATAATGGAAAGAATATGTATGCAATCTGTATACATTGTTGCAAGTAATTAAAGTGAAGTGTTATTTGCAAATACAATAAAATGTTGGCTAGTTTTGCAAGATGTGACCATATATTGAAACTGGTTCAGTATTGTTGATGTGCAATTGATAAGCAAAGAAATTGCTGATGTAGGTTGTATGGGGAACAATTTCTATGGTTGATGCAGAGAAAAGGTTATTGGCTAATGCTTTGCAAGATCCAGATAACCAGCATTTTGTATTGCTTTCTGATAGGTACATACTTTAAATTAAATGTGATACATTTTTTTGCGAAGCATATCAAGTGTGAAATTAATTCCACTTTTTGTTTGTTGTTTGTTAACTTCCTGATCTTTATAATTTTTTGTGTGTAGTTGTGTACCTCTTCACAATTTTGATTATGTCTATCAGTTCCTGTTGGGCACAAATATCAGCTTTATTGATTGGTAAATAATCTATACTATTTTTTGTGATAGCTTATTACTTTGATTGATTATCTCATTATCTTGTATTATATTTGAGATCTTTGATCTTATGCTTTCCAATTGGGTTTCATTTCTAGCCTACCCCAATTTATTTTGGGATTAAAGGCTTTGTTGTATTATATTTTCTTGTATTATGTTGATTTTACTGAGCATTTGATGTCCAGTTTCGAAGATCCAGGTCCCCATGGCAATGGCAGGTACTCTGAGCATATGCTACCAGAAGTTGAGAAAAGGGATTGGAGAAAAGGTGCACAGGTGAGCTCCTAGTATTTACAAATCAACTCAGGAATAGTAAAAGATTTTCAATACCATAGAGTCCAAGACTTTTTTAATAATATGTAGGAATGTTGGCATAGTCCGCCATAGTAAAAGTTGTGTCAAACATCAGAATATAGTAACTCGAATGTGCCTCGCATCAGAACCAAATTTATCTGAATTTTTCTTGATTTCTGAACTTGATCGATTGTTGAATTGATTGATTATGCAGTGGTTCACTGTGAAGCGTCAACATGCTGTGCTAATTCTCACAGATAACCTCTACTATAACAAGTTCAAGCACTATTGTAAGGTATGCTGAAGTCAGTGGCGGAACAAAGGGGTACCTGCCTGCCCCCCCCCCCCCCCACAAATTATTGTTTATACATAGATTATGTTTAATATTTCTTTGTAAATAATATTTAATAAGTTTCATGCACTCAAATGTATGATCACAAATTCAGTTTTCTTCTTGCTCATTTTGGTTTGTTCACTTTTTTATGGCAGGCAGGAACAGAAGGCAAGAACTGTTACGCTGATGAGCATTATCTACCTACCCTTTTCAATGTCAGAGTTCTTTTTATGCGCTTCAATTCATTTGTTTTGAGTGATATGTTTTAGAGAATAATTCTTGTTGAACAATGTGTATTTCAGATGGTAGATCCAAATGGAATAGCAAATTGGTCGGTAACACATGTTGACTGGTCGGAGGGGAAATGGCACCCAAAAGCGTATCGGGCTGTTGATGTCACCTTTGAACTGCTTAAAAATATTTCTGTATGTTATATATAATTTGCCATTAATTTATTTTGTAAAATTTATATGTAATTATATAGTCAAACCTTTAAAAATAAATTTTGTTATAATGCAGTCGATTGATCAGAGCATCCATGTCACCAGCAATGCACATGTAACTCTCTCTCTCTCTCTCTCTCTTTTTGAAATCTTTGCAGAGGCTATAAAGTCATAGGCGGGTATTGAACTCTCAACTTTTAGGTAGAACAACCATAGTACTCTTTACTAGCCAACTGAGCTACCACCCGTTTCCTCTCACTCTCTCTCTGAAAATTTGATAATGTCTCAGTGCATACACGTAAGGATTATATAATGAGGGAGGGTCACTTTGCAATGCTTTCTTTGATTTTGGCAATCTTTAGCTCAAATTTGAAATCAAATATTATTATTTTATTACATCATCTTATATTATTCATATCCTGTAGAATATGATTGAGATTTGGCGTGTGTTTCAGCTTAAATCAAATGACTTGAAATTTCAACTGTTTGAAATTAATGATCCTTGATCAAACAATGCTTAAATTACATGGAACTTAATAGTTAGGCTATATAAATGACCAATAGCATGTCTATAAATTTACTTTACAATTTTTCTATATTACTTGAATTGTTTCTAAAATTCATTGTCAAGGTTATCAAAGTAATTATTGTCAATTGATAACTCATATATAATTAGTGCATTCTTCGTGTGATCTGTTCTCTACTCTATTGCCTGCTAGATTTTTTGTCTTATATATTTAATGTTTGAAATGACAGAAACAAGTTCAACAGAGATCATGTTTATGGAATGGGATGAAACGCCCTTGCTATCTCTTTGCCAGGAAATTTTACCCCGAGTCCCTGGACAATTTGACGAATTTGTTTTCTAATTTCACAGTCATTTGAGAAGTTGCTGGTTACATTATTTGCGGCCAACTTGCATCATTTTTAATGTATCATATTGTGTGAAAGAGGTGAGCTGTCATGAACAGAAGCTAGGTTTATATTGCATCCTCCTGCTGTTTTATCTTCTCTTTTTTTTCTTTTTCTTGTTTGGTTTTCTTTTGGACATTTTTGTTGTTCAACGGGAATGTAATGTTTGCCGAGCTTTAGCAATCCCATGCAGTTGGAGTTATAGCTATTCCATCAATTTTTGGATATTACTAGCACCGTAATTCATGATCCATGTCTACTCAATCAAAATGTACCGGAATTGAGGGTTATCTCTGAAATTTCAGAATCATAAACTAATTTAAAAAGTATTCCCTCCCCTTAGATTTTTATTTCCTTATAATTTACAAATGTCATATTTATTTTTAAATTATAAAAACTCTTATATTTACTTTTTAATTGCAAATGTTTTTTACATTGACATATCTTAATAAAATGTTGAAATTATATCTTAATTGTAAAGTCATAAAACGGGTTTTATTTCGTATATCTTAGTAATAAGTCGAAATTATATCTTTAAACATCCTCTTATTTGTCGCCATCAAGATTGTGACACTCCAAGTTTCAGCACTGGTGTTGCCCAATCCAGTATTCTCATCCATCCACGATCAGCAAACTTCGCCCACCACAGAAAACAAACAAAACAAAAAGAAACAAAATAGAGACTTTTAAGCTCACTAGACGATATATATATATATAAAAGTTAGATTATTGTGAAAATATTTGTATTTCGAGTTCAAGTGTATACAACTCAAATTTTATCGTAACACATCCGAAATTCAAAATTATCATTCTCATTAAATTCTTCATATCAAAATATTGATAAATACAAAAAAAATAGGGTATTTTGAGTTTTCTAAGTATTGTTTTGGATTTTTGAAAATCGGCAACAACAATTTAATATTTTATTATTATTTTAGTGTCGATTTTCAAAAATAAAAAAATACTTAGAAAACTCAAAATATCCCAAATTTTTGTATCTTTCAATATTTTGATATGAAGATTTTAATGAGAATGATAATTTTAAATTTCGGACGTGTTATGATAAAATTTGAGCAGTATGTACTTGAGCTCGAATTGCAAACGTTTTCACAATAGTCTAACTAACTAACTAACTAACTATATATATATATATATATATATATATATATATATATATATATATATATATATATCGTCTAGTGAGCTTAAAAGTCTCTATTTTGTTTCTTTTTGTTTTGTTTGGGGCTTAATGTTCAAGTGTAATGGCAGTGGAATACAATTTAAATTAATTCAATTCTCACAAGAATATAGCAATCAAAAAAATGTGAGAAAAAAAAAGTAAAGATAAACAAGAACACAAGATATAACGGAGTTCGATTTTAACAATGCCTACGTCTTCGGAACCCTCAACCTCTAACAATTGAGGTTGAGCCGATATATTAAAAAGGGTTTTTACACTTGTAGAACTTGATCTCTTACAAAAATGGGCTGCCAAGCCTATCGGTAATAAGAGTGACAACACACTCAAAAAGGTGAGTGACAACACACTCAAAATAAGAAATGAGTGACGACACACTCAAGAAAAGGTGAGCACTACAGCTCAAGATAATGTTTTCAAGAAGATCGCGAAGGATCAAGTTGGGAGAATAAAGAGAAGCTAGATTGAAATTGAACAAGGATTTGGCTAATTGAATGATTCAATCTCTTGAATTATCTCTCTCACTTTGTATATGGCTAGTAAGCTCTTTGGAGTAATGATTTAGCTAGATTGATCAACTACTTTCAACAATCAGTACATTTCAGTGAAAGAGGTGATCCTTTAAAATAGATCTGCTGAAGAAACTATTTTTCGGCCTGAACCGTTATAACGGTTTATAAATCGTTATAACGGTTTAGAAAGAATAGCTGTTGGATCAATTGAGCTGAAACGTTATAACGATTTATCAAATCATTATACGTTTCATGAATCGAATTTATCAAATCGTTATACGTTTCATAAATCATTGTAACGATTTCTGAATCGTTATATGTTTCACAAATCATTGTAACGATTACTGAATCGTTACATAACGATACACTCTGGTTTCAAGAAGATATTTTCACCTTAGAATATTTTTGAGTATTGAGATGAACCGTTATAACGATTACTGAATCGTTATAACGATTCACTGGACAGAAGTATTTTTCTTATTGTTTAAGCTCAATTTATCTTGACCAATTCAACCCAGTTTGAGTCTAACTAAACCTAAGCCTAATGTAGTCTTGATTAACCTCTTGTATCCCAACACTAGTTTTGATTCTTGTGCACTAGTCCATTTGCATGTTAATCCTTACACAAAACTCAAATAAGACAAATTATAAAATTCAAGATTGTTTTACAAATCGACAAATCAAAGAAGATGTTAAGTGTAACAATATTTAATATAATAAAATATTTAATTAGATTTAGTTAAATTTCTTTTTTTTTTATTTTTGTTTTATTTTGAATTACTTTATTACAAAACATAATTTTAAACTTATAAAATTAAAATATTAAAGTATATATAAAATAAAATAAATTATATGATAAAATATTAAATAAGAACATAATTAATAAATTTAAAAATATATATTAATTAGTTTCTCTATTTTTAAATATAAAAAATATATATTAATTATTTTTTTTATTTCATTTAATTTTTATTTTTATATTTTCTTTCAATTCAATGTAATTTTAAATGTAATCAAAATTGTATGAATAAAATGAATTAAGAAATTTTTACTTGTAATTGTGTGTGCATGTGCAATTGTTCATTTTTCTAATTTGTCTAACATTTACCGAATTCGTCCGATTGAACCCCATAACTCAAAACTCAACAAAAATATGATAAAAGTTATAAATGATTAAAAATACAGTTTCACAACCAAAACTCAAATAGAATATAAGGGATTAAACGATAAGTACATTAAAACTGATACTTAATCAAAATAACAAATCTCGAACGAAAAATTAAGAAAAGACGTATAAAAGTGATTAAAATGGTAAACACAATAAAATGAATAAAAATGTTATTAATAAGATTTCTGACACCCTATAAATGTAGCAAAAATGCTGCCGAATTTTTAAGAAAAAATGATAAAACTCGAACGTACATTAATTTAAAACACGCCGTTATAATTAATTATCAATTATAAAATAGATCATATTAAAACTAACAAACAATTAATTTAATATAATAATAGGTGCATAGTTGACTCGGATCCACTTACGGAGTACGCAGTACGCGCGCCGACCCCGAGATAGGTGACCTACCTCCGGAGTAGAGCGACTTTGCGGTCCTCACCAGCACTCCCAGGTATGGATTCTGGGATTTATTTTTTTCTTCCTTCAAAAATAAAAATCCAAACCGAAGATGAAAATATTTTTAAAAATAAACTAAATTGCAGTATTTCTAACTAAACAATCATTAGAGACTCAAACTAAATTGTCATATGCATCTGATAAATTGACCATTATATTTGAGACCTACCCGTATTTTCATGTCATATCATGTCATATTGCATGTAGATAGGACATGAGTAGGATTCGATAATTAATCCCGAGATAAGGTTAGATTAGAATAAAATAAAACATTATAGATTATAAATTATTAGGATAAATACTATTAATATAATTATTAAATTAATTAACTTAGGTAGTTAATCATGCATTAGATGCATGAGAGTGCTAAGAGGCGAGCCGAGTAATCTCAGTCCGAGATTGTCTTGTATAACCAGACCGATGCAGTTACGTACGGTGTCCCATAGGCCTGTGGGACCCATTGGTCTGTATATACACTATGCACCTTGATGTGTATTATGCTAAACTAATAAATACCCTAATTTATACTCAATTTTAGCAGCAAGCGTACAGCCCAGTCAAGTAGTAGTCGGGGTGTCGAACCACAAGGATAATGGTGAACTATCGGTTCTCACAAGGTTCACTAATCTAAACAATCAACACGTATTTTGAAATAAATTAAAAGTGCATTAATAACGTAAATCTAACAACAACTGAAAAGTTTATCAAATATAAAGGATTTAGGGGGTTTTGGTTTCACTCTCACTCGTTTGGTCAATTCACTCTCTTTGATCTTTTAATATGTTCTAGTGTGTCGGGGATTCAATTTCAGATTTTAGTACCAAATTTACACTTTCATGGCTTGATACCGTACCTAAACAATTTGAGTTTCACGATTAAGTACCTCACCTTACAAGTCTAAACTCATTGGGAGTGTTTGGCACTCAATGGAATAGCAAAAAGTTAGAATAGAATAGCTATTCCGTTGAATTAATTATTAGCTCTCGTCGGAATAGCGATTATTGTTTGATTATATTATATTATATTATTATATTATGATTATGATTATGATTTAGTATTATTATATTATTATATTATATTTATGATTATAATTTATTATTATATTAATATTATGATTATTTATTATTATTATTATTATTATTATATTATTATTATTAAATTATTATTATATTATCGTTACCATTAGTATTACTATATTATTTATTATTATTATAAATATAATTTTAATATTATATTATTATATTATGAATATAAATATAATTATTTATTATTATATTATTATGATCAAGATTATTTATTATTATATTATTATATTATGATGATTATGATTATGATTATGATTATTAATACTTATTATTATATTATTATTTTGTATTATATTATTATATGTTGATTATAGTGATGATTAATTTATTATTATATTATTATAATTATAATTATTTATAATTATTTTTATGATTATGATTATATTTTTATTATTATATTATTATGATTATGATTATGGTTATATTATTATGATTATGACTATAATTATTATTATTATGATTATTATATTATGATTATATTATTAAAATTATGATTATTTATTATTATTATATTATTATAATTATGATTGTAATTATAATTTTTTATTATTGTATTACTATATTATGATTATGTTTATATTTTGATTATATTACTATTATAATAATTTTATTTATTATGATTATTTTTTATTATGTTGTATTATATTATTATATTTGATTATAGTTATGATTAATTTATTATTATATTATTATAATTATAATTATTTATAATTATTTTTATGATTATGATTATATTTTTATTATTATGATTATTATGATTATGATTATGGTTATATTATTATGATTATGATTATGAGTATAATTATTATTATCATGATTATGATTATGTTTATTATATTATGATTATATTATTAAAATTATGATTACTTATTATTATTATATTATTATAATTATGATTGTAATTATAATTTTTTATTATTATATTACTTTGTATTATGATTATGTTTATATTTTTATTATATTACTATTATAATATTATTATTTAATATGATTATTTTTATTACTTTATTATTATTATTATTATCTTACTATTATGATTATTATTTTACTATTATTATTATCATCATCATTATTAGTATCATAATTATTCATATTTTAACTATTCTGAGTAACAACTGCCAAACGATATTTTCGCTCTTCCGAATAGTCAAGAATACCACTCTTCTACCACTCTTCCAAAAAAAATAGTATTCTATCACTCTTCCAAAATTACCACTCTTCCAAAACTATTCCTTGATTTGCCAAACGGACCCATTAAGATCAGTGAATCACTTTAACATAATCTAGATTTTGTACTTCGCATTTTGGTACCTCACATAATTTCTAGGGTTTTTATCGATTTTCCCTTAGGTAATAAGTTTCACGATTAAGTACTTGGCATACAACCTAAATTACTATTTTGGGTCAGAAAATTCAGTTCCACCTTTCGGTTTCCGCTTTCACTTCTAGGGTAACATGCAGTTGATTAAAATTAATCATTCAATTTAGACAAAATAGAAATCACAAACAATAAAAACTAAAAGATCAACATACGAGTACAATTAAACCATCTGAGTTATTGAGTTTACACCTAGACTCCTAGAAGGGTGTCTAGCCACAAATCATGTCAAAGATTGCATAAAGATTCATGTTTAAACAACAGTACAACATGAGAAAAGAGAAAAAGAAATAATACACCAAGAACTCTCCAATGACAAGAAGATCTACGATTTTTCGTCCGGTTCTTGAGTTCTCCTTCTTCAAATTCTTCTCCAATGGTGTTATTCCTCTTCTTTCTTGCTTGGGATCAGTTTTTCAGTCAGTTCAGAGATATCTAGAGACGAATGGGTGTAAAAAAATCTTAATTCCAATCAATAACCGCTTTTAAAATACAAATTCGCGTTCTAGTCGTCAATAATTACGGTCCGTAATTTTAGAATTACGGACCATAATTTTGGTCACAAGTTAAAACAAAACTGGCAGAACATGAGTTTCGGAATTGTTGACCGTAATTTTTAAATTGCGGACTGCACTTTTGGAATTCTGCTGCGCACTAATTGTATTTTGGCCATAATTTCTTCATCCGAACTCCGATTAGGTTGATTTAAAGTTCGTTGGAAAGTTAAGAATGAGCTCTACAATATCAATACTTAATCACAATCATTTTATGAGATTTTATGATTATCATATAATGTGACTTGCTGTCCATGTGCAATCTTGATCTCGTTTGCATTCATGCTCTTCACTATCATGCTATATTGCTCCAAAAACCTTAAAACACATAAAATGCAGCAGTATCTCAAACTCGACATAAAAACTGAATAAATTCTTAACAATTAACGTAAAATGCATAGTTTTTGAGATAAAACCCTAATTGTATATAATGTATAATTGAGGCTTATCACACCTCTGCCTATCAGTTATTCATCAACCCCGTCATTTGACGGGTTCAGCAGAACCAGAGTGTTTTATTTTTATCAATATTATTTATTATTATTCAGTATATAATTTGATTCTAAATTTAATTGAGCGATTAAGATTGAAATGACTTTCATTGTTTAGTGTGGGCGGCCATATTTGAGTCTGAATTTTACTCTATTTTATTATATTATTTTATTTAGCCAGCTTATTTGAGATATTAGTATGTCCGAAGGGCTTTCTTCTTTGACCCCTGATTGGTACAGAGAAAGTCGGGAACTCTCATTTGGCCCATGGTTGGTACAGAGAGGCTCTCATTTATTATTATATTTGTTTTGTCATTCACGGGTAGTTATCTCCTTTTGACGATATGACAACTGAAGTCATACTATAATCCAATTATTTTTATTTTGTAAGGTGAATTATCAGATTTAGCAAACTAGAGTACGTATTGAAAGGCAGCAATCTGGCAAGTTTTATGAGCATAGTACGTACTATATATTTGAGAGATGACAATGGGCCGGATAGGCAAGTAAAACGTCAATCCCGTTGCTCGACCCATCCATCAAAATCACATATCCATTTTTCCCAACCCATACCTCCGTACCTGAAAGTCTCAGCCCGTCCTGCTTGCGGGTCAAATTTTTCTAGCCCGGCCCGGCCCGTCCAGACCCGTTCTGCAGTGCAGGTTTTTTTTTTTTAAATCGGCTGAGAAACGTATTTTTTTAGCATCTTAAATTATGAATTTGAGAAAACTTAAAATATAAAAGTTGTATATTTTATTATTATGAATCTATAAAATTTTACTTCATCTTAATATAATTTTTCAATATAAAGTTATGATTAAAAAAGTATCTAGAGATCTAAAAATTTTCAGCAACTAACCTTCATAATATGAATTTTTGAGATTGATATGTTATGTTTTTGAAAGAGATCAAAATATAGAAATGATAGATATAGTTGTAATGGTTTTAGAAAAATTAATTTTGTTTTGATTGAATTTTCGAGTTAAAAGACATGACTAAAAAGGTACCAAAGTGTCTATTGAATTACATTATTCACATTTATAAATTTCAAAAATATTAGTGTTTCTATTCATATAATAATATCATAATTAAATGCTTAATATAATTTAAATGATATTAGTGTTATATTAAGATTCTACATAATTTTTAGAATATATTGATATATAATATATATAATATAAGTATAAATATAAATAAATTATATATATACAATTACTCCGGGACGGGCGGACAGACCTAACTCCAAACTTGTACCCGTTCCAGCCCGTAGGATGGCCCGACCCGGCCCTACCCGTTCATTGGCCAAGGCAGCGGGCGGATGCAGGATTTTGATCTGAGGGACAATTATCGGATTGTAATAGTTTATCGGGTTCAAATCCATTAACTAATTGGGTACTAAATAAAAAATTAATAATTTAATATATTTTCTTATCTAATAAAAAATTTATTAAAATAATAATATTTTATATATTAAAAATAATAATAAAATAAAGCTTAAAGTAATAGATAATCAAGTTGATGAAAAAAGTTTCCGTCTACGGAACTTTATATTTTGATATCTTTATATAATTATTTCATTATGCACGAGATAGATCCGGACGGGTCCAACGGGCCGCGAGCTAAATTGCCATCAAGTCGCGTTTCCATATTCATATAAAACATGATATTTTGTATAATTATGTTTCTTTAAAGATAATAATCAACAACACTTGTTGAATTAGATAACTAAAGACAAATTAACATAATATGAAATCCAAGCAAGAAATGTAGCACGGCAAAGTCTTCTTTGTTGTACTTTTGGATAACCCCCAACACCATTAATTTATGGTTCCAGTTGGAATGGGTCAGCTAGTCCACTTGGTCACATCACCATAACACCATGTCACCATCTATCACCACAATTTGTTATAGTTGTGAGGTAATTAATGTAACCGGATTAAATGCAACGGTAGTTACTATCAGTACTTATGTTCTCGTACGAGTCTGGCAAATCACTATTTTGTAATAAAAAGATGTTACCATCTAAAATGGTTAATTAATAATTAAACATATGATAGATTATCTCTAAAAAACAATATATAATTTATAAGATACTATAGAAGATGTCAACATAGCACCTGTGCAATTTTAACTTGTCTGCCGAGGAAAGCAAACAAAATTGCCTGAGTCTAATGGCATGCATGAGTTTTTATTAATTAATTAATTAATCCTGTTCAGTCTGAGAAAAAGATAGAATTGTAAAATAAAAATATGATATTACAAAGTCCGCCTACACGGCTACACGCTTAGAATTTCCTTATCTTTGTAAATACGGGGTACTTTTTGTCTTCCAAAATTACGAAAAGGTCCTTTCTAAAGAATATAAATTGAAAAATAAAAACTATATTAATTTAACCATAGACGAGAAAAGTTTTGTCCATTTTCCATGATATTTACACATGGTCGTATATGTATCGAACTTATATCCAATCTTCTTTAATTAATAAAATCATTTTTCCATTTTTTTTTGTTTTATTTTGACAAACTCTCGGCAAATAGATGAGGCGTATATTCTTTAATCAGCACACGAATCCTCATTTGAAGTTATCAACTCATATCCTATCATTTCAAATGGACCAATTCTTAATTTTTTTCTATTATACTTCGATCTATCAAATAAAATTGAACAATTAATTTACTCATATATTTGAGGGCATTCTTGTAAAACTCTCAAAGGCGTGTCTGATTCCCCATTTAACAAACCATCAACTATCAGTACGCTACTAAACCAATTTTCTAATCTTTGAATATTCCACACATTTTGACAATATACTATTAAGTCGTAATAGTATATACATCAAAAGTAGCTTGCTAATATAAGTCGCTTCGCTTCTCTCTCTCTCTCCCACCTCCATTCCTCTCCCTCCCTTTTTTTCTTCTGTATTCCAATCTTCAAATTACAAATCATGGGCTGCATACTTCCACGGGCAAAGCCTAAGAAGTTCGACTGCGTGCGAGTGGTTCACATGAACGGGTTTGTCGAAGACTATGAAGGACCCGTTACAGCCGGTCGGGTGATAGGTAAATCTGACAGGTACATGCTATGCTCCTCCTCCAACATCCTTTATTCCGGCAAGCATGCTTTCAAGCCCGGGGACCCGCTTGAACCCGGTCGAATCTATTTCCTGCTACCCATCACCATATTGCAATCAGAAGCAAGCCCGGTTGACTTTGCTTGCCTTTTGAACCGGCTTACCTCGCTTGCAAAGAAAGGCGGAACGTGTGTGAAAGGACCGAGTTTGATCGACTCAATGTTGGACCAGGCCGGGTATGATCGGTCACCCACTCGAGCTTGTGCCGAAGATGTGTCTGGCAATTGTCAGGCCGAAAAGTCACCCGATCAGGAGTTCGTAACTGGGCCAGGCAAGTGGGGTTCTCGGAGTGCTTGGAAACCATGTTTGGATCGTATTGACGAATCATTCAGGCATAATTCAATGAGAACGGATTCGATCCGAAGCAATGGAATTGCTGATGGGGGAATAGATAATCACAATGAAGTTAGGAACAACAGTGGGAAAACTAATGGTGTTGTCTCGTAATTTTTACCTTCTTTCATCCCAACATGTTTTGTATTTGTCGCTGTTAGTGTGTATACGCGTGTTTTAATGCGATTGTCTTGGCGTACACATGTGCAAATTTGAGGAATTTTTTTATGCAAACAATTTTGAGTATTTTTTGCTAAAAAAAAATTGAGGATTTTTTTATTGGGCGATCACTTGAAGTTTCATTATAATTTCAACATTAATCTTAGCAAAGGCTAAATCTAAAAATTAAAATCAATATAAAAAAGTAATTTATTTTATTCACATAATATATCTATAAGATGATGAGATTTAATGTTGTAAAATATACGTTACCAGAGTTTAAAACTTCATTACCATCAGTAATTTAATTGATAGCGTTAATTGTTTTATTGACTGGTTATTGAAATAAAATGTAGGGGAGAGATATGGTCTCACATCTTGATCGAGTCAATATAGTCAATTTAATGGAATTAGAAGGTAATGAAACATCTGATATTAATACCATATTAAACACAGATATCAATTATGTGATAAAATAATTCTCTTTACTTACATAATATAGGGATGCATAGAAGAGAAATACAACTGGGAGAAATATGAGAAGAAAATTATATACATATCCCTTAAAAATATTATTTATAAGGCGGATAGAAGAATTCGGGTTTACACATCTACAACATATCGTGCTACTACTATGACATAGAGAAACGAGTTTTAATGGATCTTAAAAGTGAATTGTGGTATAAAATCCTGCACGAAAGTAGGGATGGCAATAGACCGTGTCGAGTCGGGTTTATGTCAAATCCGAAATTCGGTCCGTCTTTCAAAACCTTCGGTCTGGGCTATCTGGTTCTTACCTCCGGGTCTAAAATTGATGACCCGGCCCGTCCATGATGTTTGACGGGTCTACCCGTCTGTACCCGCTCCGGTCCAACTTTGTCAATGATATTTTTTTGCTATATTTTTTAATTAAATTATTATATAATCAATTAATAATTTCTTTAATTAATGATTTCTCTTTTTTTAATATTATATCTTTAGATAATGATCATTGTATTTAAACTAAAATGTTATTAAATATGTGCACTATCATAATATAAATTATTTTTAAATATAAAAATATTAAATATTTGCACCAACTCAAGTACTCAATTTATAAATTGTAATGTTTAATTAAAAGAATTAATTTAAATGAAAATTCTATTAGTTAAATTATTAATTTTACCCAATTTAATAAATCACTTATATACAATTATACATAACACATATAAATACATATTACATATTATCGATATTACGGGTCGGACGGGCGGGTCTCACTCTAAACCTGTACCCGTCCGGTCCGTCTTTTTACCCGATCCGATCTGATCCATTTAACCTCCGAACCTAACGGATCGGCCGTCAGGTCGGACGAATCTAAATAAGACAGATGGGACATGGACTTTATTGTCATCCCTACACGAAAGTTCTAATATTGTTCTTGGGTAGTTCTACGTACGTGTGTACAACACGAAGCTTATTTCTTCAACCTATTATATTTATTTTATTAATTTTGTAAATAAATTTACTAGCATTTTTTATAGGAAATCAAAATTATCTAACACCTTTCACTGTATAATAAATAACTTAAAATTTAACGGTCCAAAATTAACCATTCTTGATGCTTTATCATATAATATTCAAATTGCACAAGATTTGATCGTTAAACTATTTATATATTCAATAAAATTTAATGTCTGTAATTTTCAACTGTATTGAAAATAAAAAAATATTATCAAAATAACCATTATCAAGGGTCTGTCCTTTTTTATTTTCTTTCTCGTTGTCGTCTGACAACCGGTTCCTTGTTGGCGGTATTGTCGAATGAATGTTTTATAAGAAATGAAAGTCGACAATTATTCTGTTTTTTCTAACATAAACTGGATATATAATTAACTATAGGATATTCATTTGATTAAGATAATGGTTTTCCTAGTTATGAAACAATAAAAATGTTCCACTGAGATATTCATAACAATCACAAGTGATATGCTTCAATTGCATTTTGAATAACATACAAGTTTTGTTACAAATAGTCAAAACCTTACCTTGTCCAAGCAAGCGATCTTGACTGACAATTTTGATTTGAGCATGAAATTTCAGTAGAGTGATGATATTGACGCTTTTAGTAGATTTTTCCATTATATAAGACAAAAAAAAATCATTGAATGCATACTTTGATTTCTTTCATCTTAATCCATTATAAAACAATACAACGCACTGCTTGTTTCCTTGTTATATGCACCTTGAATCCAAAACAACGTGTGGCAATTCGCAATTAGTCATAACTCCACGTAGACTTTGAGTTTTTGACCATGCTAGTTAAAATTCGGAATTGCTAGATTATTAATTATCAAAGGTAGTTAATACACACCGTCGTCAATATGGCCTTAATTATACAATTAAATGAGTTATTATGTGTGTTAATAATTTTATTATGCAACTTATTTTGTATAGTACTATCATTATACACATTAAATGAGTTTATTAAAAATATTAGTAGTATGTAAATTCTATAATAGAAGTACTGTAAAAAATTACATAATAAATTAAATCATCAACATACATAATAACTCATGCATAATTAAGCTTAGTGCATCAATAATTCTCCATAGCATTTTCCATTTCCAAAGTATATCAGTATTTGAGAAAGAATCTCAGTATTTGAGAGTACTGCAAATCATATAGTGATTAGTGGGTAGCGAATATGATTATGATCCGAATCGTTTGTTTCCGATCATAAATAGGGCAGGACATTCAATAAACGGTCTAGATTAAGTAATGTAATATTTGCATTTGCAATTTTGAAATATTAGAAAATTTATTAACGTAATAATTTTGCTAAGTGAATCGCAATTTTATTACAGATGATACTGAATCTCATCTCTGCAGAGCGATGCAAGTTCAAATTTTGAAAGAGATGCATAAAACATAATATAATCTGAGATTATTGGGAGCCCTATTTTTTAATTTACTTCAAAAAAAATTTTGCTAAGTTAAGGTCTTTTTTTAACTGTCATGTCGATATTTAGAACTTTTTTGCTGGGTAGCAACTTAGCAATTATTAGAATGGAAGCATTCTGAAAGTAATACGTAATAAATAAACTTAAATTATTGTGCAATTGCAATTCAATGATGGAGATGCTAAGTGATGAGCTCAAATTGGCGCATGTCAAAACCTACTCAGGATCACTGGAACTCAAATACAACTGGCAACTGCGTGCGCTCACTTCTACCTAGTACCAACCAACCGGAACCAAGCAACAAGTTCCACTACTACGACGCTAATGACTTTTCATTAATCTATTTTTTAACATTGAATTATAAATTTTTGAAGCAATTTGATGGACGGAATGCTCATGGTTGTTTAGTATCTCGCAAGTTCTTGGTTGACCTTATCCAGGCTATGTCATCCGAAAAGGCCATTTTCATTAAGTAACTTTCAGCATTAACGAAGCGTGAGTCTGACCTTGCAGCTGAAAGCCAGTAAGCTAAATCTTCTAAGTCTAAATATCCAAGTCAATACTAAAATTAATTGTAGTAGATTACTCTTTCGGGTGTCTTATTTTCTCATTTCTTAGTAACTGACTGAACGTATATGTTAATAAAGATATATTTAGGTTTTGAATAACTGAATTAAATTATATTCTTCTCAAGTTACATATTTATACTAGAGGATTACAAAAGATAAAGAAAATAATAATGCAGAAAATCAGAAAAATAATCAATATAAAATTCTATAAATTTTTCTAAATTAAATACTATATATTATAACACTATCCTTCAAACTAAGAATGGCAACGAAGATTGCATTCAAAGTTTGGAGATGAACTGATCAAAGCGATGAAGGAAATGACTGCAAATAATCAAAGGTTGTGGATTCAGAATGACTCAAGTCATTGGGTTCAAGATGACCCGAAGAAGGTCATGAATGTCATATGACCCAAAGGTTCAAATTTCAGATAACCCGAAGGTTCAAATTTTAGATGACTCAGAGGTTCGGATTTTAGATGACCCAAAGGTTCGGATTTCAGATGATCCGAAAGTTCAGATGACCCGAAGGTCTAGATTTCAGAAGACCGAATAGCCGTGGTTCTAGGATGGCCCGAAGGTCGTGGTTTCATAGGGTTGCAGTGACTGATCAGATCTGTGTGCGGAGTTGAGTGGGGATGGTAAATAGTGATGGTGGTTGGGCAGGGCTTGCGGCAGTGGCAAAGTTATGGTTGTTGTGTGAAGCAGAAGAAGTTCACCAAGCAGAGAAGAGGCAAGAACAGAATCCCGCATAATCAGAATCGAAGGGAGCAACAGGGAACAGGTCAAGTGACGAAGCAAAGCCAGACATCGGAGATCATCATAATAAAGGAAAGACAGATGAGAGTTGTTGCTATAGAGATTTTAACTGACAGAGTCTCGAGAAACAGATGAGGACTGCTGCCATGAAGGTAACAGATGACACAACCTCGAAGAAGACAGATGATAATTGCTGTCATAGAGATTTCAGATGGTACAATCTCAAGAAATAGATAATGACATTACCATGGATGCAACATATGACATAGTAGATTGGGCAGAAATAGTTCGGGTAGAGCAGAAAAGTGAATATCGGCAGAAAACGCTTAGCGGATCGAGCAGATAGTCGGATTGGGTAGCAGTTCAGGCAAAAATCCTCTTTTCTCACCAAATTACCCTACTCAACCCACAAAGTAAATGAATGGAGCCACTGGTCTTTGCACCGTACAGAGAAGAGAAATAAAGTTTACTCTAGTCTTTGCACGATCTACAAAGTAAAAGAAAATAAGAGACCAAACCTCTCGTCTATTATCGCGGTTGAGATAATCGATTTGAGAAGAGCTCAATCTCTCAGGCAACACCAAAGGGTTGGAGGCACGTCGCAATTCACGGATCAAAATGCACAGATCGGACTCAGACAGGAGCAGCAGTCTCACAACAGAGCAACATACGACGGCAACACACATCGATAGAAAAAGACACGGAGTGCAACAACAAGGTCAGATTTGGTCCCGACAACGGAACCAGACTTGCACATGAGCAAAAAAATTCTTCTCTTTCACTTCAGACTCAGATCTCTTCAAGTTTTTTTCTTCAGATATCTTCAAATAAAACTGAGTCAGCAGACAGACTTGATATGTCTCTTCAAATGAAATCGAATCAGAAGTGAGCCAGCTCGTAGAGAGGGGATTGATAAGCCTCATTTATATATTATATTCAATTAGAGTTTTTATCTCAAAAATTATGCATTTTATGTTAATTGTTAAGAATTTATTTAGTTTTTATGTCGAGTTCGCGATACTGCTGCATTTCTTATTATTTTACAAGTTATGAAATGTAAACAAGGATGTTAACATGAAAAATGATGCTTGGAACGAGATGGATCGAACCTACACAAAGAAATCAAGTGAAAAGCACTTCTGGACAAAATTTGCGAACCGCAATCATAAAATTGCGGACCGCAATTATGGGATTTGTTCTCTGGTTCGCTCTGATAAGAAAGTGCAAAAATGTCGGATCATAATTTTCAGGGCTGGAAGCGCGAACTTGCAGTTTTAAAGCGATTTTCTCATTAAAATTAAGAGATTTTGACACCCCTTCGTCCAGGATATCTCTCAACTGACTGGAGAAGAGATCCTAAGTAAGAAAGAAGAGGAATAACACCATTGGAGGGAGATTTGAAGAAGAATTCAAGAACCGGGCGAGAAATCATAGATTTTCTTAGTGTACTTTTTTCTTTACTTTTTTCTCATATTGTACTGTTGTTTAAACATGAATCTTTCTGCAATCTTTGACATGATTTGTGGCTAGACATCCTTCTAGGGGTCTAGGTGTAAACTCGATAACTCGGATGGTTTAATTTACTCATGTGTTGATCTTTTAGTTCTTGTTGTTTGTGATTGTTGTTTTGTCTAAATTGAATGCTTAGTTTTAATCAACTGCATGTTATCCTAGAAGTGAAAGCGGAAACCGAAAGGTGGGCCAATCTTCGACCCAAAATAGTGATTTAGATCGTAGGCCAAGTACTTAATCGTGAAACTTATTACCTAAGGGAAAAATGAGGAAACCCTAGAAATTGTGTGAGGTACCGAAAGGCGAAGTACAAAATCTAGGTTATGCCAAAGTGATTCACTGATCTTAATGGGCTTAGACTTGTAAGGTGATATACTTAATCGTGAAACCCGAATTGTTTAGGTACGGTATCAAGCCACGAAAATGTAAATTTGGTACTAAATCTGAGATTAAATCCCCAACAAACACTAGAACATATTAAAAGATCAAAAAGAGTGAATTGACCAAACGAGTGAGAGTGAAGCCGAAAGCCCCTAGAATCCTCTATTTGATAAATTTTTCAGTCGTTGTTGTTACATTTATGCATTCTTAGTTTAATACAAAACTCTCATTTGATTGTCTAGATTAGTGAAACTTGCGAGAACCGGTAATTCACCCTTGTCCTTGTGGTTCGACACCCCGACTACTACTTGACTAGGTCGTGCGCTTGCGGTTGAAATTTAGTATAAATTAGAATATTTATTAGCTTAGCAAAATACACATCAGGGACCCTAGCCAGCTCACAAATCGCGCAGAGAGAGCGAAATTCGCCTCTCCGTTGTATGATTGAGAAGCAATAGGATCGCGCACACAGAGAAGCGATCGAAGTTCACAGATCTACTCCATTGCATGGATTGCCAAATACAGTTCACGGAAGTGATTTGAGAAGATGCTCACAGATCAGACTCACGGATCACACAGGAGCAACAGATGCTGACAGAGAGAGAGAGAGACCAAGAGCAGAGAGAGGTCGCCAAATAGAGGGACAGATCTAGGCGCCGGACAGATGGCGACGCGAGCAGACAGAAAGCGGCTCTGGTGACTTTGCCAAGTACGATACAGTGTCAGATCTGGCGACTCTGATGAGCAAAAGGCACAGTAGCAGAGCAAATGCGGGTCTGTGGTAGCGAAGTCAGGGGCTTTAGTGACGGCGGTGCTCGACAGGCACGGTGCACAGGGACAGAAAAAGAAGCTCAAGATCGAGAAGGAACAGGGACGAAGCTTCATTATTGATGCTACAGTACCTAGTAGGTGAACATTACATATACTACAATAATGCCAACGGAGCTACAACGCCGCCGGCTAGGGTTTTCAAGGCTCTGATACCATATTAATAAAGATAATATTTTAGGTTTTGAATAACTGAATTAAATTCTATTCTTCTCAAGTTACATATTTATATTAGAAGATTACAAGAGAAGAAAAATAATCAATACAAAATTCTACAGATTTCCTTAGATTAAATACTATATATTTTAACAGTATAAATTAAATTTGGGAATATCAAACCAAATCTACTACATTCCATTGAGCAATGTCTGAGAAAATCCTTTTTTTTTTCTTTCCTTTATTCATAGGCCACCATCCATGCAGTGAAAGTGAAACCCACATGAGACCAACTTAAAAAAGAAGTGCGGAAATTTCTTTTATGTATTTTATTTATCTCTAGTTCTCTGCCGTATAAATTGTTGACAATGCCCCCTGACAATGAAGCCATTCAAGGAGAATGGGCATCTAGTTTAGATTAATTGAACAAGTAGAATGGAAATGGTGGAACACGGGCAAAAGACAATGAACAAGTGGAGTTTTGCATCTGTTTGCACCAACAATTACCACGAAGGCGCAGTGAGTAGGAAGTAGATCACTGAGATGTTACAGCATCGCATTATACTCTTGGATGTCATACACAGTTTAATAAAACTGTAGTACATAGTTACATATTCTTAGTAAGCTTCCTTGGGATACATTTTCTCTTTAGGTCGCTAAACTGGACCCCATGTCACTGAGTACACTCAACATATTTTAAGTGAATAAGATATATTGTAAGCGAAGTACCAATTCCGTCAGTTCCACGAACAAATGAACACTTTGTTCTTTGCTCCCAACAAATGAACGACCTGATTTGGAAGAGAACCAGAAAGGCATGCTCTTGTTGTTCATTTCTTGGGAGCAAAGAACAAAGCAACCTGATTGGTACAAGGTTTATTAGCCTCCTAAGGACAACCCAAAACTGTGCCATCTATTTGACATGGGGCGTATAGCTTAGTTACCTTCTAAGAAATTTCCAGCTTATCCCTAAAAAAACTACAAAAAATATAGCTTTGTTAGTATGCTAATAAAAACGATCTCTCACTCTCTCATCTAGCTGCCAAAACCCATTGCAACGACAGGGATCCTGACTTTATGTCGCCTGTCTCCTTTCATTAATATCTCACCAAAGCTGTATGTAGCTGTCACTGACCTCACAGTAAGTATTATTGTTACATCCCTTGACTGACCCGGTAGAATTGTGAATGCCGGTGGGTTTACATCCAGAGCAATTTCCGGAGACATGCGTGATGTGATTTTGTAAGTCTCTGCTTCAGACCCCACATTGGTGACTGTCCTTTTGATGATTCGAGTGCCTTTCAGATGTGCAACTGTAACTGATGGTATGTTCAGATCTGCAGGGTGTGAATAAGTTGAGCTGCACGTCATACCGGTTATGTTTGTTATTTCATGCCGGTCAATACCGGGTACCGAGCATAGAAACTTGATGTAGTTCAAGTGGGCTGAAAAAACAAACAATAAGTCCATATTAAAAAGTATGAACCTAAAGAAACAGAATTTCAAAATCAGACTACCAGATTTGAAACTACTACAGTACATATCTCTATGAGTATGGTTCCATCATGTCACCCTGGCAAAAAATCATTATATTTCCTAGTCAGATCAGCCGTGTAATTTTGTCTCAGTCAATACATAACAATGCTTTCATATTATACCAGAAATCAAATTATAAACCATGTCAGCCCTAAAAAGTATCTCAAATCTATAAAAAAAAAATACCCCTCCAGTGCTGGAAAGTGGAAACCAAAAATATGAACCCCTGATTTTGGCGAAGTTGTGAAATCAGTGCCGTAATACTCTTTTCAAACTTCCAACTTTATTACTACAAAGCTATTTAAGTTACCATTCAGAACATTCAAGATGGTCATTTTTTCTGACCCCAAAATAATGTGTATTCAACAATGGTGGATATTGCTGCAGGTTCCTGCATGGATCTCAGAAAAACTGTTTGACGGATGAGCCAAGATATGTTATACATATTGCTAGAATGACATTGCTCAGTTATGGAATTAGGTCATAGGTAGCTGGTTGATGTATTTGATAATAGTTTCTTTCCGGTTTATCTTCCTTCTATTGCAAATAACAAATACAGTTTTCTTTGTTAGTTGTTAATAAAGTACGTTGACAGCCGAGTGGGGAGAGAAAAAGAGGATAATGAGCATACTAGCATCAAAAATAAGGCCAGGGTCAAGAGCAGCTTTAGGGTTGACGGCACCGCTACCATAGTCAAAAGGGGTGGCACCAACGAGTGTCAGCATCTCTTGGCCGGTGTATTCTTGTGCCTTGAGAGGACGGCCCCCTTTGTCCATTGTGGTGGCAGTGGTCATGAGTGCTGATTTGATGGCAGCTGGGCTCCATTTTGGGTTTTTCTGTTTTATCAGTGCTGCTATCCCTGATATGTGTGGGGCAGCCATGCTGGTGCCAGATATCATTGCGAATCCCTCCCCTGCGATCATTTTCAATTGCAAAAGGATATTATTTTTAGTTTAGTAATTCTAGAGAAGGGTTTTGGACTTCTTTCTAGAGCAGAAGTACCATTTTTCTTCTCTTTCAGTCTGATATTTCAATGAGAATATTGAATTGGTACAAACAAAAACAGATGTAAAAAAGATATCATTGCTCAATTCTCCGTAGCATACATACAACTAAGTTATTTGTCAGAGGTCAGAATTATTAACTGATAGAAAGAGGGACATTTAAATTTGTTAAACTGGAACACAAGATTTATCATATCAGATCTCATTAAAGCGCTATATAGGTCATGACAAGTATTTGCTTTGTTTCTTATTATTTTTGCTTCTATCAGTGAATGTTTACAGGTTTCCTAAGCAGAGTTTGTCTGAATACCATTTTAAAACTGAGCATATATCTTGTTTAAAGAAACATATTTGAAAGTAGTAGTGCTAAAATGGCTGAAGTGATGTTGTAATATGCATACCAACATAATTGGCCTCATCAGTCCCATTTGGAGCCCAGGCAGCCCATATCAGATTCCCCGGGGCCAATATATCAGGTTTTAGTACATCAGCATCTTGAAAGCTAAAATCTTTCACATCAGGGCCTCTTGAAGAAAATATCGCAACTTGAGGGGCTGAATTGTAAAGGGTCGGGGCCAGACCATTTGCAATGCTAGCTGTTGCTTCGAAACTGATAGCTCGTCCAGCCCAGTCTCTTTTTGTCGAACAGTTGTAGTAATCTATTAGCTCCTGGGAATTGTATATATATATATAATATACATTAGCTTTTGGTTTTTGCCCACAAAGAAAGGAACTGAACTGTATCTAACAAAATGATAGCTTTACAAAAGCATAGTCAACTGGAAGAAAGAAAAAGAAAACCATACTTTTGTTTTAGTGACTTCAGTAATGAGAATGCCTGGAATTCTGACAGGAACAGGATCGAACTTTATTCCAGGATAGTTATTCTCCACAGCTACAATGAATCCAGCAGCGCCAAGACTCTTCGCAGTCTCAGAAACTTTTTTTATGGATGCAGTGCCAGAAACAAAATTGAAGGAATAACCACAAAGAAGAATATTTCCTTCTACCTTATTCTTGTTCAATAAATCAGGTCTCTGACAGTCTAATGGATCATACTTTATGACCGAGGAGCCAATGAGCACATCACTTGCTGAAACCAGGCTGAATGTCCTGTTACCATGTGTAGCAGCTACATATCAAAGGGAAAAAGCATGAGAAAATATGTATAGAGAATCTTTACTGCTTGCAAAAAGGAATACAGTACAAATTATGCATTGAGCACAAGCTTGTAATTAAAATAAAAATAATGACAAAAATTGAATCTCACTGCTCAGATGAAAACCACAAATAAACACAAACTAGACAATGGTTCCCCAAAGCTTGTGTTTTTACCATCCCTCACTAGCTTACACAACACTATCATTTACTAAACAGTGTACTAGATGAATACTATACAAGTATTACATACAATTGTATTGTTGGTGACTATCATTTTCTTTGCATTAAAGCTTATTATTTACAGATCAAGAAAACAAATAAGAAAATGTGTTGATATGCTGAAATGAAACAAAACTTACGGGATACTCCAAGTCCAGGTAAATTGATGCCATTACCAAGACTCAATTGATTCTTGTACCTCCGATCATCTACACCAGCAGCAACAGTGGTGATCCACGGGCTGAATGAAACCAGTGTTTTAGGAAAGGGACCTCCGTTTCCAGCTGCTTGGGCCACAAAAACCCCAGCTTTCACCGCTGAAAGAAGGGCTGCATCAAATGGGTTCAAGAATGTGGTACGTGTTGCAGATGGTGGGCTATTGGGCCCAACTGAGAGGTTAAGTACGTCTACACCATCTTCAACTGCCTGTTTAGAAGGAAAACATAGAGGTCATTTTTGCTTTAACTTTAAGAAGAAAAAAATAGCTTCAATTCAGTCATCAGGGTCATGATTTTGACTTAAGTTTCACTTCTTCCTATCTAATCATAGAAATCTTGATAAACATCACAAAGAGAAATAAGCAGAGATCATTACTGCAGATTGATCAAATTAAATTTTAGTTGTCATAGAATCATGGCATAGCTGTGTACAATTAACATATCTACGAAAATATTTGGTTATGGCCTAATGCATACTTGTTCAATGGCTGCCACAACATCAGACACATAACCACCAAATAGCCTGTACAGAACCTTATAAACCGCAACCCTGCAAGTGCAATAATGCTTATTAGAGAAAAAGATCCAACAAAGAACCCACAAAGATATACAATCCAAGAAAGACCAAAAGATATCAGTTTAAGAAAGACGCATGGAAACTACATCCCAACCTGGCACGTGGAGCCATACCGCTTGCTTTACCAAACTCATGGCCATGCAGTCTCACAGGAACCCCATTGTTTCCAGCAGCAATTGCGGCTGTATGACTAGTCAGGAAAATAATAATACTTCATTACTAATTATAATATTTGGTCACATATACTAAACATTCCCATGATTGTATCACAAAAAAATCAAACCAGACTTTTAGATGAACCAATGGGCTACACTGTTTACCCTAGCATAAAATCCAGGCACAATTTGCTTAGTTATGAAAAAGAATTTACAATGGGAAAACATATGGCATTTGTCATAAAACTCATAATGAATCACCTTCCATGTCCATCACCATCCAATGGAGAAGCAAAATCAATTGCAGGGTTGAAGGCACCAGCAGCAATTGCAGCTTTGGCAAAATGCTGAGCCCCAACAATCTTCCCATTACAGTAGCTCCTTTTTGTCACAGGATCAGCCTCACATTTACCCTTATATCGAGGCAGAGGCCCATAAGGCTCAGTATTGTAGGTTGAAAAGCTTGGGTGTTTTGGAGAAATACCAGAGTCCACAAAGCCGATAACAATATCTTCGCCCGCTCTATCAAACCCACCTCCTGTAGGCCACACATCAGTTGGCAATCCAAGAAATTGAGGGGTGTGCGTCGTTAATTTTCTTACTTTAGCGTCTCTTTCCACGTATTTCACCCCTGGAGCTCTCCTCAAAGCCTCAGCCTGAAACACCAAAATTAAATAAGAAGAACAAAAGAGGAGTACAGGACAAGTACAAAATTTAGGATACAGTTTAAACTTTTCAAGGTTTTTCTATAAAACAAGTTCAGAAAACAAACACATAGTCTACCTGTAGAGAATTCATGTGAACTGCAAAGCCATTGATGAGGTGGCGATATGTGTACAGTTTAGTATAGGAACCTTCTAAAAGCACCGAGTCCAGTATCTCATTGTGCTTGCTCTCTAGATGGATGGAGTATGCTCTTACAATATCACTGTAAATGGGAAACAATCGTTCAACAGCCATAATTATTAAAAAGTCATCCAACAACGGAATAAAACAAAAAACAAAAATTATAACTTTTGAATTACAAATTTAGAAGTCCAAACTCTGATGTGGGTTAGGGGATTTTACCTGTGAAAATTCATTTCTTCAACTGTATCAGTTGCAGTTGCAGGAAGTCCTTCAATGTTACCTTCATAGCTTACAACAGGATCTCCTTCAATAGCCACAATGTACACATCGTGGCTCCCATATGCCACACATTCTATTAATATCAGAAATAAACATACAACTTCTATCCCCTTCATTTTTCAGTTCAATTAGGCAACTTATTGTGATATTTCAACTGGTATCTCCAACTGCAAGTTCAAGAAAAGAAATCCCTACATTAATTATGGACAAAAGAGTGTGCTTGAGTTTGCATTGTTATTCCAGATCAAAAATTAAGAAGAGCTTTCAGCAATTTGGAGGTTGTGTCAAACATTAGCATGTCACCTGAAATAAAACTTCAGGCATTCGCATATGCACATAAAACTTTGTTCTAGGTAATTAAAAAAATTTAACATTCAGGAGATGGGCACTTGTTAGGTTTGTTTATGTGCTGATCTGGGACCACGCATCCTAATAGCAAGTTAGCAATCAAAGCAATTGGTGTTGTATCTCAGTTTATAGTAAGCTTGAGAGTTCAGAGATTAGAGAAGCTAACTATGCAGAAATACCCTTTAAAATTGATATAAATCATCTGGAAAAACCATGACTTTGCTAATTAAACACTAATTCCCTGCTTCAATTAATTTGTATTTATTAGGCGCATTACTTCCCCCAAAAAAATTAAAAAATTAGTAGGACCAATAACAAATCTTGTCGCTAAAGCTTACTAAGCAACAATTTTCACAGTAATGTATGGAGTAATTAGAAAAAAAAATACACAAATAACGCGTTCTGTCTCCCTTTTAGCTAAAATAAGACATATCCAACAACCCTTTTTATTAAAAAAAAAAGTGCATTTGTTATTTTGTTTCCCTCCGTTTGGCCCCAGTCATCGAGTAAGTATCGAATTCATTAAGTAAACAAAAAATAAATAAATATAGGTAAAGGCTTGGCAACTTAGTAAAGTACAAAATCACCCACATTTGGCACAAAACGCACCTATTCTTTCTCCTTCACCTTTCACCTTTCGAGATAGCTAGGGTTTACACCACAGCTGGTCCCACATTCCAGCCAGCGTGCTGTTTGAAAGAAAGGGACAGCGAAGTGGCTCTTAAAATAGGGGTTAGGGTTCTTTTCGTGTGAGAGGTGACTAGAATGTGATCTCTGGAGCGTCGTCTTTAATGGAGATGAGAACGAGAGGCAAGGAATCTTTGCACTCCGTATTTACGGTTCTTGCCACTGACACTGAGTAAACAAGAGTGTATCGGGGAAGGAGATGGGGATTGTATGGGTATTAATGTCGGCACTCCCACTCTGCTCTTTTTTAATCTTAAAAAATATAAAATGAAGTGAAAATGCCAGATTAAGTCCACGATGCGAACGGTCAAATCAGCATCGGATAATTTGGACCGTTGGATCTGAAATGGATGGATGCCTTGATGGTATCGTGGTCCTTGGAGTTATTTATTGCTCCCGCATTCTGCACTGCAGATTTGACGAGGAGTTCAGACTTGAGATTGAATGATTTCAATTTTTTATGAGAATATCTTTTAATGCGAGTCCCCAAATATCTCTCTCTCAATTTTTATTTTCTTATTTTCAGTAATATTTATATTTTTTATATTTCACGGTTAATTAATAGCACTAATAATTAAATATAAATATTTATATATATAAATATAATAACATCTCTGTATATGTACAAATAAAATAGATGATTTGGATTATACTTCGGTTGATGTTTTATCTTCAAATATGTTCGCTAATTGTTTTCTCTTCTATTTTTTTTATTTTCGACAAGTTATTATCTCCTCATAGAATATCTTTTTTTTTTGAAGTAGCAGACAAAAAGTCTACTATAATTTTTCATTAAAGCAAATTGAAAAAAAGTTATACATATTAAAAAGAAGAAGAAAAACAAAAATAGAAGGAGATAAGAAATATGAAATATAAGCCTAACCCTAAGCTCTAAACCGAAAAGTAAAATAAATTGAAATGAAATGAAAAACAAGCTTCATCCGTCCATCGATCAGGGCGTTGTAATCATACAATCTTGAAAGTTGATATAGATCGGATCGGAGGGGAGTTTGGTGTGATTTGGGTTTAGATTCTCGGAAGGGGTTTAGATTATCGGTTTGGGTTTAGGTTTAGGTTTAGGGTCTAGATTCTAGGTTTAGGGTTTGACTCTGGCTTCATCATGATTTAGGTTCAAGGTTTAGGTTTAGATTTAGGTTCAGGGGTTTCGGTTTAGGTTATAGTTTAGGGGTTTAAATTCTAGGTTCACGGTACGTCTCTAGCTTCATCGGGGCAACATCACCCGTGAGGTAGGACAACTCTAAGTGAGATAGTACATGGGTTCTACCATCAACCAAGTTAGATAGGGATTTAATAAGGTCAGATCTGGGTTACACAGAACTTGCCAAAGCACAAAGTTACTCCCTCAAAATGAGCATAAGTTGTGCCAGAACCCCAAGGCAACAAACAACACAAGAGGAGGGTTCAGGCTTACCAGAAAAATAAGACAAGGAAGAAGCATAATAGGGCTCGACCTTGGCAGGGAACAAAGGCATATTCAAGGTTTAGGTTTAGGTTCAGGAGTTCACAACAAGGCTCGCCCTTGACAAACAAAGGTGCACACACAAACGATCAGAAAAGGAAAGGTAGTACTTGAGCCCTCCCCCCCTTTCTGAGGTTGAACGGAGCACGTGAGGTTCGTCTAGCACTGATGGCGGCTAATGGCTGGACTTGCGATCTAGCTGGTGGTTGATGGTTGGTGGTTGGTGGTTGATGGCTGGATATGGATAATGGTTGTGCTCGGATCTAGGGTTTGAGGAGAGGGGAGGCTGGGAGGAGATCAGTGAGGATGTGTGGTCGGAGGTTGTGAGGAGGTCTACGTGAAGGTGTAGGTCAGAGGTTGGAGGAAAGCGGTGTAGGTCAGAGGTGTAGTTCGAAGGTGCAGGACAGAGAGGTGCTTGTACTTCATACCCGGAGGTTGGACGAAGTGGAGGAAGGAGAGAGAGATGAGGAGATGAGAGAGGGGGCGGAGGAAGAGAAAGTTGGGGGGAGGCCGGGGGAGGCCGGCCCACCTAGGGTTTTCAGCTGCGTCGTCTTTTCATCTTTTGAATCACGAGAGAGCGCTTCGCCCTAAACTTTCAAAGAGGAGATTTTCAATAAAATAGGATCGCTCATAGAATATAAGATAGGTGGGATGAATTTTAGTCCATTCGATGTGTCCTACCTATCATGATTATTTATATTAAAAATAAAATATATTTATATTTATTATGTGTTAAAAAAACTGAAGAATATTTTAAAAAAGTTTCACAGAGGGACAACTAGCACGCTCCAATATTTATAGGTCCAGCATCAGTATTTTTTTTTTTTTTAACGTTCAGCATCAGTAATAATGAGTAACAGCTATGCTTCATTAATGTTTGTTTGGGTTGTACTGTATAACTGTGTTCCGGATTTGAGGTGGGCTACTGCCTACTAGTACTTATTACTTACTACACCGGTTGTATTGGACTTGGTGTGAACCGGCAATGCATCTATCTAGTCATTTGGATGCTGGAGCAGTTGACAAAAATGACAATGTATAAAAACACAAAAAGTTTAGGAAAGAAAAGGATAAAGAGTTATATTTTCGGGAAAATGACAGATGTATAGTATATATTAACCATTATCATATTCAAATGAATAACAATTGTTTAATTGAATATATTTTTCTCGTTTGTAATACGAATTCAGATTTATAATGCAATTAATTGATATGAAGTTCTGCAAACTAGTTTTCTTAATTGCTCGTGGGATTCGTTTTTTATGCGCTCACACAAAAATACAAATTAGAGGAACAATTTTTTGCTTCATCGTGGAAGCGAATGCAATCTAGATGAGTCCGAAAGCGATTTAGGCTGTGGCATGTGAAAATGGGTGGAGCCCATAAGCCCATTCATCACTTGTCTAGGATTCACTTGAACGTGCACGTGGTGAGATTCTTTTCCCTTTGTTTGGATGCGCTCACCTGCCCGTTATTTTATCATTATGCCCCCATTAGGCCCTGTTCGGCAGATATTATTCATTTGGGAAAAAAAAATCATCCGAGCTAATTTTTTCCCCACGTCTACAATAAAATCAATTCAAAATCCATACTTATATCAATTCCCTTTGTCCAGCCGAACAAAGCCTTAGTGTTTTAAAAACGGGTCGAGTCGGATCATGATGGAACGGATTTTCACGGGTCGACGGGTTTTGACGAGACGGAGCGAAACGGGTCAACGAGTTAGCATGAAACAGATTAGTACTGATCCATTTTGGTGGGTTAGACCACGAGCCATCCTAGACTCGTCGAGTCGGACGGGTCGGCGGGGCAGATCGGGAATGGGACGGGTCAGTTGGGTTTTTTTTTCAAAATTCAAAAGTAACCCAAAAAATTCAAATAAATTCTCAAAAATTCTAAAAATTCAAAAATAAATATTAAAAATATATAACCATTTATATCCTTGACAAAAAAATTATTTTTTTCGTATTTTTTTAAATTATTTCGGGTTTACTGGGTATTGGGTCGGGTCGAGTTTTCACACGTCCAACAAGTCAGGTCCAAAACGGGTTTTTTCGATTTTTTTTATCCAAACTCGTTCTAAATCTGTCGGTTCTAACGGTTATGGGTTTTCACGAATTGGACCACGAGGCGGGATGGGTCGGGTCACGGACGCGGATCCGGTTATTTTATAACAATATGCCCCATAATCCCTTCGTCACATCTCCAATTTATGATATTTCTATCACTTGATTGATTCATTAATTGCATGGGATCCCCTCTTCGCTTGACTGTTTGTATCCTAGTTTGATGTCAGTCATAGTGTGCAATTAAATATTTGAATTTTGAATGTATAACAATATTTGAATGCGTGTGCTAATATTAATTACTGTTCTGTTCTGCAGAACTTGCATTTGCAAAAAGAAAATGCCTATTGCGCTGCTTATCTTAGAGAGAGAAGAAAAGAAAGACCTAAATAAATAAAACTTTTGTCCAACCAGATTTCATAAAACACAACCAATAACAACAACAGTTGCGTAGTTGCTTTTATCTTTCAGATTTAGATTCATCTCAGGAAAAAGAAATTACAAAAGTATAGTAGAAATACATGCAGTCCGCCTATCAAAGCAGGAACATTCAGCTTCATATATCTTTCAGATAACATAAATCAAAAGCATGTTTTCCGACCAAAAAAAAAGAAAACCACTTTTACATTATGACGTATATTAATAAATATTTTAAATATTTTAATTAAATTAAGATTTCCCCCGTTTTTGCCACCTCCTTTTAGATACAGCCCAACTAGGGGTGTGCAATCGGTCGGTTTGGTTCAAATCGAAATAAATTTATGCATCCAAAGTGTTAATCGATTTGTTGAACTAAGAATCGTACCAAATTTTTAAAAATATCAACCGAATAAATTAAAACCTGAATAAACCGAAGTTTTATTCGGTTTATTTCGTTAAACCGAAATTATATTAATTAAAGAGGAATGAAAAATATTGATAGTTAAAAAATTGATAAAAAAAATAAGTAATTTAGAAAATAAATTAAATAACAAAATAAACATATAAAAATAAATATATTTGGACTATCTTTGATATAATTCTTATTTATATAAAGCAAAATAAATTTGTTTGATAAATTTTGGACTATTCGGTTTATCTGATTTAGAAAAACATAAACTGAACCAAAGAACAAAAATCGAATTAACTAAATTTTTCAACCGAACCAAATAGTCCAAAATTTGACGGTTCGATTCAAAATCAATTAAACCGATCCGTTTGCACACCCCTAGGCCCAACACCCAAGACTGAAATAAATGAATGTAATACAAATACACCTCAGCATTAATATGAACCCGCGTGATTAGTGAAGCTTAATTTCATCTTGTTGTAAATAATTTTTATTTCCTTATTTGAAGAATTTACAAAAGATAAACTATCAAGAAGTTGACATCAAAAGAGACTGAATCGCTTTCCCTACACGAATTTCAGGGGAGCAGAGTGGGTTTGATGCTCATCGGACCGATGTTGGTTCGATGGGTGGGTTTGGCTTTAATCATTGGATCTTCATATCTTATGATTTGCATGATTATTAAAGCAGCTGATTAAAATATAAATATAAATCTTGATGCTATTGAATGGTAAATATGTCCATCAAACTCATTTTTTGGCATTAGAAATACTCCGGCCCCAATTTCAGAGGCCGTGGAGTATACCCGAGATATAGGTCTGATAGATCTCCAGTGAATTTAGACAAGGGGCTATCAGACGGCCTGAATTTATTGCTACTGCACTGTTCATTCTAGTTCCTACTGCTTTTTTACTTATTATCTACGTAAAAACAGTCAGTCAAAATGATTAATTTGACTGAAATTTGAATTAGAAATTCTTATCAATAATTAAAGAAATAAAAGGAAGTTATTAAAAAAAAAAGAGAATCCCAAGTGTTAACTAAAACGAACGATCTACTGCGGTAGAAGATACTTCTTTCTACCGCAGTAGAGAGTTTTTTCTATTACAGATTTTCTTGTAAAAGAGAGACAAGCTTTTTTTGAATAAAGCTTTGCAAGATCATTGATGTAAAAAGATCAAATAAAAAAAAAATTACTTGAAATTTCTCTCGGTTACTTTCTCAAAATTTTCCTAATTAAAGTCCACTTCTTCCCCATACTACAAGGGAAAAGTGATTTAAATAAAGACAAAAATAATAACTAAATAAATAATTACGAATGACTTAGCGTTAATTAAATGAATGACCTGAAATAAATCATTATGAAAATAAATAGATAAATCAATAAACAATTAAAGGAAAATATATGATTAATGAAGAGAATTCAAATTAATAATCGAATTGCTAAGAAAATAAATAATGATAATCATACTAATGATAAATCAAATTTGTTCAAAAGAAACACGCGTTGATGATGTCTAAAGCAATAATAAAGGAATATGAATTTAGCAGATGTTATCAAGATGCACAACCAAATTGCATTGAGAATAAATCTACTGATTTAGTAAATATACTTTGAGAATTTAAAAGCTACACAAATGACTATACAATTAGGCCACATAAGATCTCAAACGAAAACCCTTCCTCTCTCCCATTTTCTTTTTTTTTTTGAGAGAAGACCCATAGGCAGAATACTTAAGAGTAATAAAAGTTTGATACAATCTGAATGTAACTCTGAATTTGAAAGTAATCTACTTAACTGTTGAAATAAATCTAGCTACCCCGTACTCCTGTGTCTCCAATTATGAAACAAAGTAGCAATGAAAAAATACTACTTAATGTAAGTACTCTACTGAATTAATCCTAATTTTGTTTTCGCTCCATAGACGAAGGTTAGCATAGCTATGTCTGCGCCTCAGTTATGATTGGTGTCTGCATTCTTTTGAAAATGCCCGGATCAAATATGGTGATGTTGAAATTCGGTCCCATAATATCCTTCTGTATGCTCTCCTCTGGTTCTTGCCCAGTTGGCCAGTTGATGTGCTGCTTGAATCCCTTTTCTGTCTACATACTGCACCACTATGGTTCCATTAAACCCCTGCATATCTTCTATAATTTTCATTATTGTCGGTACCACCCTCCACGATGGGATGTCCTCTTGATCTCCGCTCGTGATGGCTCGTAGAAGGACTCGACTATCGGTGGCAATGATAGTACCATCACTTGGTGCATGTAGTCTCCTAATCTGGTACCACTTTATCACCTGTTGTACTGCCTCCGCCTTCGCATGGAAAGGATCTTGTGCCTGAAATGGTTGACATATAGTGGTTTGGAGAGACCCATCTGCGTCGTAAGCGACCATCCCTCTTCCCGCTCGGCCTGTTTGGTCCCAGGACCCATCGACAATTATCAGCTCGTAGCCAATTAGTATATCCACTGTCTGCTGGCGGTTATGGTCCTCCATACACGGTCTTGTGGATGTTAGCGCCTTCTCCATGGCCATCTGTGTTGCCTTCCTGTGGACTTGCAACGGGTTGAAACCAATGCTTTCAAACATATTTTATCGTGCGTACGTGACGGGATTAAGCACTCCTAATCCGATTTATTTATTTTGAGGTGTGACGTATTTTGTCCTATTTTTGCAATTTGGTTATAAATAATAACTAGTTGTCTCATTTTTTTCTATCTATTCTTACGAATTCAGATTTATTTATTGGAGAAAAACCTAGATGCCAACTGCAGAATCACTGAAACCATTGTTAAATTTATTTCGATATCAAGATTATCTTGCTAAATCTTGGTTATATCAGTTAAATATGTTTGTTGAGAGTTTTTTTATTTTGATTGACGGATGTCCGCTTACTTAATATAAAAGATAAAAAATTCATAATTATACAAAACATTGTATTTTAGTGGCGCCATACAATCCGACAATTTAAGAACAAATGGACATACTGTTCTGGAGGGTCATGCCCCCTTTGTTTTGCCAAAGTATATGTATTTTTCTATGAAACTTTTGTATTTGATTCCCCTTGATTGACATTAAATAAAATTTACCTTGGTTAAAATTTAGTATGGTTTCATCGCTATAATAGTTGGTAATTGTGGATTCTGAAGACGTGGATTTTTTTTTACAGCTGAACTTCATTACATAGTGTCACTTCTCCTTATCTTTTTTTTTTTTTTTTTTTTTACTTTCTTTCATAATTGGTATTGAATTAAAAAATCAGCTTATCTTTTTTTTAATCTATATTAAGCGCCTTAAAAGAAAAAAAAAACACATCTGCCTTCTAAAAGGTCCCCGACTCCCCCTTTGGAAGTAGCTATACAGAAAGATCCACTTATCTTCTTATGCTGGCTATACAACCGTTAGAATAGTGTAAATCTGTCCAAAACTGTTTCGTTTGGTGCAAATTAAAACAAAAGAAGAAGCACCAAATAGACTAACTTATTTGGAATAATGTCATTAGATATTTTCGAAATTTTATTATGTGAAAAGTCGCCCGGTGGAATTTAATTTTGATAATCACCTTCTAATCGATTACCGAAATATATAAAACATTTATCATTCTACTTTTTTTAATCTATAGAAATTTGTAGGTTTTTTCCTTAAGAACTGATAGAATTTTGATAATAATATTCATAATTCAGAATAATGAGATATTTTATTCTTTTATTATCGTTTTGTATGCTTTACTCTTTGTTATGGCTTAATGTAGTCTCATATATGTAGAAATTATGAAGACAGTGTATTTTTAAACTCATTAAGTTTCTTGATGAGCTCAACTAAAATATCAATTGAATTGACTTCAAGTGACAAATTCGAACTGTTGAAACAATCTACGTTACGAGTGCTAAGCTTACATAACAAATTTATAAATTTTCAAATTCATTTAGTATAAAGTCTAGCAATAAAAAAGTTGAACGTTTGTAATTTTTTTTATGCATTCACTTTTTTTGTCTTTTTTAGCTGATTGACTTTACACTGAATAATTCGTTGTTATAATTTGTAATGTAAATGAATCACCTATGAAGTAGATTTTTGAAATCAATTTGAAGATCTTTTTACTTAGGCTCGCTATAGAACTTGACAAGCTAAACTAAGAAAGAAAACAAGATTGAAGTTTTGAAACCAATTTTTAATCCGCAACTTCTACATAGAGTATCATCTTACTTGAAAGGGGAGTGAGGAAGGGAGGGAAGACGAAGGAAAAATATTTTCATTTATTTTTGTTTGATTGAATATATAATATGAGATTAAAATTAATTGAGATTACTCATAAATTTTCTAATTTTTTAAAGTTTATATTTTGCTAATTATTAAACTAGAACCTAACACAAACTAACAAGACCAAATACATAAGAAAATATAAAATGTAATGACTTAGTTTTTATCCCTTTCCCTCTCTTCTAATTATTTTACCTTTTCCCTCACTTGGTATTTTTTTTTATAAAAATAGAGTTTATACCCTCCTTTGTCGTATACACAAAAATTTAAACTCATAATCTCTTTGAGATAAGAGATAATGTCTCAAATTACCTCCAAACTTTGGATTGCGAAAAATTGATCCCCAACATTTTATTTTAAAAAAATACACCTATCGAACTATTCAATTCGTGATAAATAACCCCTCAACGGATAATTACTCTACTTCATTTTAAATTATAAATGACCAAATTATCCTTCTATGTGTGTGCATATTTAAAGTAATTATGCTTTATGAGTTTTTAATTGAGATAAAAGTCATCAACTATTTCAAAAAATATACGCACTCGTTAAATATTTAGAATAAATAATATATTTTTATTTCAAAAATAAAAGTGCAAAAAAATAAAACATAAAAATTATAAATGAAAAATTATAATATAAATTTCAATTGTTAATGTAATAATATATTACAAACATAAATAAAGCATATATTAAAAATGTAAATAATGACAATTTAAAATAGTTGTTAACTTTATATAAATTAAAATTTTATAAAATATAGTTACTTTAAATATCATGCACATACATACAAAATAATTTGATCATTGTATAATTAAAAATAAAATACTAAAGAGTAACATTTAATACTTTATGAATTGATCCGTCCGATCAACATTTAATACTTCTGATTTAACAACATCAGACCTGTATTACTATGAAAATCTGATCGAACGGTTAAAAATCTCTGCGGAGAGAACCCATCACGAGGATTCTTCCTCGGATTGAACCCCCTCCGACGCTCCGAATCTCGATAGCCGCTGCCGCTCTCCTCCGAAGGGGGAAAAAGAAAATTTCTGAGTTTCGCGGCTGCTCCGGCGCCCCCCCCCCCCCGGCCCTTGATCTCAGCTTGTTAGCAGCGTGTAAACCGTACTTTCCTTCCCCTCAGCGTCCCTTCGTCAGATTGCCAAACGACCCCAGAGAGGAACGCTGTTCCGTGAAAGGATTCTTGACATTTTTTTGAAATTGTTTTTATCAGTTGACAAGAAAAAGTAGGAGGTGGGGAAAAGATAATCCTAGTTAGAAAGAGAAGTAGAAAAGGTGGGAAGCATTGAACCTACCATGAGTGAATCGCGTGAAGGATCTCCTGATTGGTTACGAGAATTTCAGGTAATTTAATTGTTTTGTTGGAAACACTTTCTTGACTTCTAGTCTACAATCTATATTTCATTTTGAAATGTAATTTCTTTCCAGATACATATCTTATATGTAAAAATTGTCCTTTATTTTGCACTGACTTCTGTTTCGTCATTGTTTTTTTATCGAAAAAAAATATATATAAATCATATGAAAATATTTTATATTTATATACGTTCAATATTCTAATACGTTCAAGATTCTAATTCAATATAGCAAAAAAAGCAAGTCATTTTCAAATTTTATTAAAATTTGTTATAGGACTAAAAGCAAATAAAAATAAAAAAAAACGACTTAGAAAACTCGAAACCCCCCAAAAATTTTGTACCCTGTAAGATTTCAATATGAAGAATTTAATGAGAGTGATAAATTAAAATTTGAAGATCATTTGATATATTTTTTGAGCTAGAATCACGGAGGGGCTCCGTACTCCTAGGAGCACGCTAGCTTTACTCTCTATATATATAGAGAGAGAGAGTAAAGATACCGTGAGCTTAAGCTCACGGAGGCTTTCCGTGAGTTTAAGTCAAAAAGTATATCAAATCATCTTTAAATTTTAATTTATCATGCTCATTAAATTCTTTATATGAAAATCTTGTGGGATGCAAAAATTTGGACTGTTTTGATCTTTTTAAGTCATAGTTTTTAATTTTTGAAAATTAGCTCTAAAAATAATAATAAAATATTCAATGTTTGAACATCATTTTTAAAAATTAAAAATGGCGACTTAAAAAGCTCAAAACACTCCAAATTTTTGTATCCCACAAGATTTTCATATAAAGAATTTATTGAGCATAATAAATTAAAATTTGGAGATGATTTGATGTATTTTTTGAGTTAAACTCACGGAAGGCCTCCGTGAGCTTAAGCTCACGGTATTTTTACTCTCTCTCTATATATATAGATAAATGTATGTATGTTGAAGTTATTTTGATTTTAGCATTATAAATATAGATGCCTTGGACGCACAAGAGGAAGGGCTAGTTGAGGGAGAAGCAATTAAGGAAAAAACTGAGGGTCCTTCTGTAAGAATTGTTTCATCAGTTCTCTTTGTATAATGGTCATCTTATTTTGCATGATATATCCTTGAATTCTTTGAAATTTGTGGCTTCTTGAATGTGTAGATGTCTCAGAGACTACCTTTGGTGTTCCCTGAAAAAGTTCAACGTACCAAGGTATCAGAGACTTGAGTTAGAGGATCAAAGTTGTAATGATACCTTTTATGCTATGTGAAATTCTATAGAGGCCTTAAGTACTGCAAGGTTCTACTGTGCAAGGATTGCACGCTGTCCTGTAACCAGAACAATTAACTAGTATCAATCTAATTTGTCCAGCTGGTACTGATCTAACTCTTGTAATACCAATAATTCCTCCAAGAGGGAGGGGAGAAAGGGTGCAGTAGGGGTGATCTGATTGCCTGATTGATCTATGATTACTTGCTCTATAATCAAAATTTGGTAGGGAGCCAAAGGGAGGGGAGGGAAGGGGAAAGGGCTGCAGGGCGGCTTCCCTTCCTTAACTCTTCTATCCGTTCCCTTTCCTTGCCCTGGTGCCCTCTAATTGCTGGTTCTGGAGCAGACTTAAGCTCAAAAAACAAAGTGAAAAACCCAATGGAATTGTAAAAACAATTGGCACATGGCCTAAATAAATTGTAAAATCTGATATATGCATATTTATATAAATACTTGTTCTGTATTGTTGCTAAATCATTAAGGCACTTGTGGAGTGTGATGGTGACTCAATAGATTTAAGCGGAGATGTTGGTGCTGTGGGTAGACTGGTCATATCAAATGGACCTAATGGTAGAGATGATTTGTTACTCGACTTAAAAGGTATGCTCTTCCTTTTTTGTCAAAGTAAAGAAACTATTATATTGTTTTGTCTCTGACATAATTTTAGGATGAATTATTCTTTCTCCATGTGTCCTTCTGCTTGTGTGGTTCCCCTACTGTTGTTTTTACATTATCATTCTGGTCATGAAGTGTTCACAATTCTTAAAACTAAGTTGCTGTATCCTGTGAAATGTAGAGAATAATTGACTAAAATAGTTAATGGGCAATTTGAATATAATGTTTGCTATATATTATTCCAAAACATTGACCAACTTTTTGCAATGAAGGTTGCCTTCACAGATTTATTTTACTCCAGATTTCTCATGGGTGTTATTACTAATTTTGTTAAAGATAAACTAAAGAAGGTACTTTAGTCTATAAATGGTCTCTAATTGGTTAGCAAGGTGATTTTCTGCTATATTTTAAGAAAGAAATTTTCTTTTAAATGTACCACCATCAATACTAGGATTACTAACAAAATTGTCTCTTTTTCTGATTATTGTGTTAATCTGGGATCAGAGTTAATTTTCTCTGAATTAAGCTGGCTGATATTTCAATATTTTTTATTGTTTCAATTGCAGGAACAATATATAAGTCCACGATAGTTCCATCAAGGACATTCTGCATTGTATGCCATATAAATTCAGACCACATTATGATAATATTTGTTTTTAATTCAATAAGTGTAGCTTAGTTTGAAGCTAACTTCTTATCTCTCTGTATCTTTTCAGGTCAGTGTGGGGCAGACAGAAGCAAAGGTTTATCTACAAACATCTTCATTTGTTTATTTTTTATGTTCAGTGTATGTTCTACTGAGAAGTACTATGTACTTCCCTGTAAGCTCTTATGCAAAATTTCATAGATGGTTGCTAACCCATTATATGTCTATTTTTTGTGTTAAATGTGGAAATGGCAGATAGAGGCTATTATGAATGATTTCATACAACTTGAACCTCAGTCTAATGTGTTTGAAGCGGAAACCATGGTTGAAGGTTTGTTTTTTTTCTCATGATTCAACATTCATTTGTTTCCCTTTTTAGCACTTGATACTATAGGCGCACATATTTTCTGCCCATACTTGATACCAATGTTCCAGTACCTCTTGGTACGTGCGCAGAGGCGGACCTAGATATGGGCAAGCCTGACCAGCAAATACTTGGTGACTGGGCTTGTCGGGCAAATCGGACAATTGAAGTAATGAAATTATATTTTAGAAGTCCAGATTTTCTTTATTGGTCCAATAAATTAGAGAAGAAAATATGTACTAGAAAAATGTCATGTAAAAAATATAATTTATTATTCTAAAGTGGTCTTGTAAATTGTGCCCAAGTTTGTTCATTATCCTGAATCCACCACTGTACATGCAAGTAATTTACCAGAGCCACTACATGTGCATGTATTTATTTACTATTGTATTTGTATATTTAATCATTGTAGGTACCCTGGATGGATTTTTATTCGATTCAGATGAGGAGGCAGAAAAAGCAACTGAAGCCAATAAAAAAGAGAAAAATAATGGAAACGGGGATCAGCCTACATCTAAGAAGGCTAAACGAAAAAATGAGAAGTCACCAGTATGTTTCCTACATATGACCTTTTGGTTGTTCATTTGAGTAGCTACGTGGTCAATAATGGCAAATTACTAATTTGCGTCGTTACCATTTTTCATTTAGTTCTTTTCTTGATTAATTATAATTATTTTAGTTGTCGCAGGCTGGAGGTGTGCAGAAGAAGGCTAAGAAAGCAACAGCAAAACCGGCTAAAAGGGCTCCAAGAAAAACTCAATCTGCAAAGAGAACTAGGAAATCTAGCAAGTGAACTATTAAAGCATACTCATTCATCATAGTGCATTTGAGATTCAGAAGTTTCTTTATTGTACTTGACCAGAAGCACAGCGCTGTTTATCTAACATGGATGAAGTTTTGTAGGTTGGAATTTATTGACAATAATTTAATTTATTAACCTTGGAAGCTGTCACAAAATGAAGTTCATCAGTCGGAGTGTGATCTGTATTTTTATGAATTATGATTTATGAATATCATATTCAACGTTGTTTGACGAAATATTAAATGATATATTTGATGCAATTTGGCATTAAACCAGTTTTACAATTTTTCTTTGAAACTTCTTATTTTTCAAATCTATTTAAGAAATACCGTTACCAAACTTTCTATTAGCAATGTTAACTTTTTAAGTCATCGTACTTTTTAAGACATCATACTGTTATTTTTTATGTTATTTTATTTAATCATGTGTTAAAAAAAACTCGTCTCCTTTCTCGTTACTCCGCTCCTTCCTCTCCTTCCATTTGTCTCTCCGCCTTTTCTCTATTTCTCCCCTCGTCTCTTCATCTCCTCCCTCTTATCTCTTCTCTTCACCTCACTTCTTCTCCCTCTTATCTCTCTCTCTGCACAGTTTTAGTTTTAAGATTCTCCTCTGACTGGATGCCTGCCTAGTTGTGTCTGCCATCCCTCTACCTTTGTGGTCCTATCTGTGTCTGACTCTAATAAGTATACGTGTCTCTATTATTCGTTGCTCGCTAATTACTATGTCTATTCAAGTATTAACATTTGCCTATTAGCGTATTGCTTGCTTCTCACCGCATTTCTCTCTCTCCAAGTATCTATATATTTTTTCTATTACAAAGAGAAAGCCGCCGACATTGACACCATGAAATTGCCTCTCTCTCTCTCTCTCTCTCTCTCTCTCTTAGTAAAAAGCCTATAGGCGCTTGCTTCATTTAAACTAGTCTTTTTTACATATTGCATTCTTACACACCATCACACATTACATACATGAAAGAGTGGAAACATATACTCCTTTAAACTAAACTTTTGAATCATTGCCCAATTAGCTAATTAATGGGCCTCACTATTACCCTCTCACATAAATACACACTTGTGTTTTTGCTTTAAAAAATTGCCAGATTTTCATATTTTGCATATAAAATCTCCAATCTAATTCCAGTGGCGGTACATCAGAAGCTAGAATATTCCTGAGTTACATGCAATCTGTTAAAATGACAACTTATACTATTTCTCTTTGCCTTATTGCCTCTATTGCTATATACATAGCTTGTAATTCAGAATGGAATGGAGATTGGGCTTGAAAATGAAACACCTCATACTAAAGTAGCTCCTGATCATGAAACAAAATGTAAGCACACCTCCTTCCTGTGGTGGGAAAAATGAGCCATCAATATAGCATAACCACCTAGTATCTTGCCCTGGCTCAAGATCATTAGCTTGAATACACAAATTCTCCAACCCTTGAACTGTACCTGCCATTTTTTAAGGTATGTATCTGAGTTAAGTAGGATAGTGCCATTGACATGACTCTGCAAACCTCTGGTACCTTGCCTTCATAAATACTGGAACACCTGACTTTCCATAAAACTTGATACTGTACTGCATAATAGCATCATGATTTGAGGGATACTATCCGGCAGTGCATGAGATTGAATATCCAGCAGAGATGAAAGTCATACAACTCGAACGAAATCACAGAAAAATAATGCATGGGTGGCTGTATCTATACCTTGACCACAAAGAGTGCATGGAGGTATTAGTTGTCTTAACAGCCGCACTCATGATTCTCCTACTGGTAGCTCTTGTTGTGTTGCCTGTCTCTCTTATTAGTTGCTTGTTACTATGTTAATTTATGTTACCAATAAATAAGTATATAAATAAATTAATTAATTACTGTATGTTACCAATACAATAACATCTGATGATTAAACTAGATGGATCTCATTCTTCATAGTTCACATACTTGAATTGGATGTATACATACATTGTTTCGATTCACACACACAAGAATATAAGATCACCTCTTCCTTAGTGACCATGACTAATTCTAATTGAATGATTGACTAATATATAATATGAAAATATCAGATCTAGCTATTTGTTTGATTTTGGGACTATACATTAATCTGACAACAGAAATATTGGATTGCAGTACTGGCTTGGTGCAAGATTTAAACCTTACGAGCAAGGCTCTTAACCTCAAAAATCTTGATGCCATGGGTATGACCACCTATGTACAATGGGTATGTTATTTGAGCTATGAACACATATGATGATTAGGTATAAACATCTTGATGTAATGAGTATAAATACCTAAGTATAGTGGGTCTGAACACCAAGTTGAAGGTTATATAAACAGTATTCAGATGATGCTATGAACATCAAGAAGAGATAAGCACCAACCAGGTTCTCTGAACACTAAGCAGAAGGTGCTCTGAACACTTTGAAGAATGTACTTTAAACACCTCACAAAATGTGCTATGAACACCCTCTTAAAATCGCTATGAACACCCACCAGCAGATACTATAAAAATCCTTTTCAAGGCACTACGAAGGTGCTCTGAACACCATCTAGAAATCGCTATGAACACCCACCGAAATACGCTCTGAGAACCCTGCAGAAGGTACTCTAAACATCCCACAAAATGTGCTATTAACATCTTGAAGACGCTCTGAACATTGCTTAATGTTTTCTAAACACCTCGCTTACGTCTCTTTGAACACGCAGTTGATGGTGCACTGAAGGCGCTCTGAACAAGATTAATTTGATGTTTGAATTAATTTAGCATGTGAGTAATTTAGCGGAGTGATTAATTTAGCATGTGATAATTAAAGAATGATGGTTGATTAATTAGAACACGTCTAATTAGTAATTTGGGCGAAATATACTTTTTCATCCGTAAGCGGTCATTATTTTCAAGAATGAGCTTTTATCTACTCTAAATATTCATATCTCTAACAAAAGATATTCATACCTCTTTTGATATATGTTCATATATCTATACAAATATTCATACAACTAATAAGAAGGTGGGAGATTTTTATAGAAATACAATTAGTACACCCCACAACTCGGCTCATGCTGACTGAAAAGATTGCATACATTTTGTTATTCATCACACGGCACGTTGAAATCCTTCATTTAGTGTTTACCTTTTTGCTTGGAGAAGCAGAATTGACTGGTCAAAATTTAAAAATAAATATATTTTGCCTTATTTACGTTATTCGGTATATACCATATGAAGCCAGCATCTATGACGTTACGATGTTTTTTGTATTTCTAGTGTATCATTTATTCTTATTGTTTTGTTCATGATTCCCGTCATAAATGGAATATTGATTATAATGGTATTTGTCTTTTTGTGCTTCTTTCAAAATAATATAAAGTTACACTGGGTCTGCTGCAAAGCTGATTCAGGAGCTGGTAGATATATATGAGTTTGTGCACTTGAGTAACTTAATTTTTTTAATTCTCTTCTTCTTTTCCTGTTCATACTCTTTCCTAACCTTGCATCATATAAACTTTTATTTACTTGGTTAATAAGAGTTTTCATAGGTTATAACCTATTTCAGGAAAAATAAACAAGTGTTCAATCCCACTACAGACGCACGAGTATTATTACCCGATTCTTTTTAACGAGTGTTTACATAGGGATCCTCAATCACTGTTAGGTAATGATAAACGTGTCATATATATATATATATATGTACGTGTAAATATGAATATGAATATGTGTTTGTGTCTAAATGTGTCTGTACGTGACGTGTTGTTAAACGTACGTGATTAATATATAAATAATTTCGACACGGCTAAACACACACGTCTAACACGTGTAGTACGTGCAGCACGTCTGACACGTCTATTAACATCCTCATTTTTTATCGATATAATCAAAATTGCCACGAGTGGACCCCAAGCACATGGATGGTTCAGCTGACGGGATACCGCACGACATAATTGAAGAAAAGAAGCAATCTTGAGTGATAATTCTTGTAATATCTTATATAAATTCAAGGGTTTTTAATAAAAAGGAGCATGCCAGAATACATGAAGACGTGTCTAAAGGATTTGATGTCACTCTAAAAAAAAAAATTTGACCTGGTTGACCACTACCTAAATATTAAATATGATATTTAAATTTAACATTATATTTTAAATACGATATGCCATTATTAATTCGGTATCAAAACTAATTCAATTTAATGGCATTTATAATTTTTTACCACTGCATTAAGTTGATAAATATATATGCAGTACTCGTTTCAACGGTACCTTTCGAGTCTGCTTTTAGTGCCTCTAATAGGGTTTTAACCGATGATCGAAATCGTCTGGGCAATAAGACCTTTGAAATGCTTGTGCTTGAAAGATTGGCTTGATGCTGAAATTAAAGATCGGGATCACTCTAACATGTATGATAGTTTTGAATATGCTACATCAAATTTTGGATCATCACGTTATGATTATGATAATGCGCCTCAAGATGATAATGAAGATGAAGAATAAATACTCAAATATGAAAAAATAATAACAAAAGTATGCATTTTATATTGTTCATATTACTTCATTTCTTAAAATATTTTTAAATATTGTACTAACAAATTTTCAAGTTTTTAACTTTACCTACGTTTTCAAAACGTAGTCGGCCCCAAACCTGAAAAAAGAAGAGAAAAAAATAAAAAATTGTTCTTTAATAAAACTTTTTTAAAATTTAAATCAAGATTACCAATTTTTTTTTTAATTTTTCATGATTTTTCTTATATATTTATTTTATTTGAATTTTATTGAATTTATACATATTACAAGTGTTGACACATGCCAAATATGTATAAACACGAACACGTCTAACATAATATGTTAGACGTGTCACGTGTCTTAGACGTGCGTGTTCGGGTTTTTAAGTTTTTGACACGTTAAAACACACACGTTCAAACACGTGAACACGTATTGACACGACACGTTCCGTGTCAAACACGTCATGTGCTCGCACGTGATACGCACGACACATACGTTTATCAATACACTATCCACTGCTTCAACTATCATAATCTCTTTACAATGCACGCGCCTTATATATACTTCTTCTTTTCATCTTACTAGGCACTATACTTATTCCTTTATTAGTAGTAATAATACATACATGGTTTATACTTATTCTTATATTACTAGTTTTCATACATATAAAAAATAGACTATTTTGAACACTAACCATAGATTAGATGGCTTGGTCCTAGGCCATCCTCAATTTATCAGAAACTTAAACCAAATAGGTAATCAGAGAATCATTAGATGAACTATTTGAAAAAGATGGAAAGGAAAAATCATATTTCTTCATTTTAGTTGTCAGGGGATCCACACTGCTATATAGTAAGTCTAAAATATATGGATACATTCATGTAACACATCAAAATCTTAAATTTCAAATTAAAAATAATCGATCTGAACCATTTAATTTATTTTTCATATCAAACTCTTGTAAAAAATAAAAATTTATATTTTAAAATTTTTTTGCTATATTTTGAACAAAGAAAAAATTATTAATTTGAGGATTTTGAATCGTCCAAAATAATTTTTCTTCCTACCAAAAAATAGCAAAAAAATAAAAAAATGGTAAAAAAATCTGTAAGAGTATGATATATAGAATATATTGAATGAATGAACAAGTCATTTTTAAAAATGTGCATCGATATTAGAGCAATATGTGTTGTATGACTTATTACATATGTGCATCCATACAACACATATTGCATTATATGGAGTCACATACTTATGATTTTTAGTTTTCTAATAAACTGTTGAAATTACTAATGCTAATAATTAATACTAAAAAGGGAATTTGACTTTTTTTTAACTTTAACATGTCAGATTATCCATACAAGTATGATCTAGAAATTCAAGCTTTTCTTTTGTGTTTTGCACCGATATTAGTCTAATAAAATCTTGGTTTATTATGGGGTAAATTTTGTCTGTGGTCACTAAATTTTATATATTATTCACTTTTAGTCACTCAATTTTAAATTATTTATTTGTAATCACTCAAATTGATCATTTATTCATATTCAGTCTTTCTATTAACTTTTCCATCCATTTTTAAACTTTCGTCTCTTCTTTGATGTGTCTCTTGCTCGCTTCCATGGTGATAGGTTGGTTCAAAAAGCTTAACTCAAGAACAGTCTTCTAATGACCATGAAGTTAGAGCTTCAGTTCTTCTCTTCCGCACCTTCTCCTTCAGACTCATCACGGCAAGGTCTCCACCTTGATTTATCTCTCCTAGACAACCTCCCCTTTTAGATTCTCTACTGCGTTGAGACAGTTATCCTTGACTCCTTGTATTTACTTTGTGCTTCTTCTTTTTTTATAATTAGCCTCCACCATTCACGCACCTTCTTTGTCAATTCAACTAGCAAAATTTCTTTCAAACTTGTCTCTCCTTCTCCTTCTTTCGTTTGGTGATAGTTCTATTTATTTCATACTTTCAGATCTTGGACCGGGTAGTTTACTCGACATCTGTGCTTAGTGAGATCAAGGTGTTTGTGGAATTATCCCAATGACCTTCTACACTTCTTTAAAATGCCATATTTTAGTTTTTGCTCTCAAATTCAGAAATCAAATAAATTATGTGATGAGCTCTGATAGGTTTTAATTTGATACACTTTATACTAGGCTTAATCTCATGAATATGCCAACTCTTAGGGATTGAGATCAAGACACTCCTATATTTTATTTATATATAGAAATCACGCAATTGAGATAATAATTGAAGCAAAAATAGAGCAATTGAACATAATTGAAAAATACTCAAACACGAACGACATCAAGACGGATCATTAACAACAAATCATGATAAGTTCTGATCATAAATTATCATTTAATGACTAAGATGATATGCTATCTTGTAGAGATTATTCTTAGCTTTTTGATGTATCTTATATCATTCTGTTGTACTAAACATTTTTTTTTATTTGTCGATTTATAAAACAACCTTGAATTTTATAATTTACCTTGTTTGAATTTTGTGTAGGGATTAAAATATAATGGATTAGTGCACAAGAACCAAAACTAATGATGAGATACAAAAGCTCAATCAAGACTGCATTAGGCGTAGATTTAGTTAGACTCGAACTGGGTTGAATTGGTTAAGATAAATTGAGTTTAAACAACAAAGAAAATACTTCCGCCTAGTAAATCATTATAACGGTTTAGTAACCGTTGTAACGGTTCATCTCAATACTAAAAAATATAGTAAGGCAGAAAAGTTCTCAAAGAAGCCAGAGCGTATCGTTATGTAATGATTCAGTAATCGTTGTAATAGTTTGGAAAATCATTAACGGTTGATCAAATTATTATAATGATTCAGTAATCGTTGTAATAGTTTAGAAATTCATACGACCTGTATGCTCTAGATTCGAAAATTCAAACAAAGTTGGTTACAGCTGGTTGATTAATTTTTCTCATATATAAACCCCCTTTAGGAGTCTTTCTAGACTATTTAGGAAACCCTAGCCGCCTAAGGCGGTCTTGGGAGTTTAGAAGTGATTTTGACAGAGAAGAGAATATTGGAAGACATATTCAAATCCAACACTCAAGATACGAGCGAGAAATCAAGGAATTATTGGTGTACCCCTTTTTTCTTTCTCTCATCTGTCTTTTATTGTTGTTTTGCCATGCATTTTTATTGTTATTATTTTATCATGTGTGGCTAAACATCTGTTCTAAGGGTGCTGACTTGTAGTACTTGAATATTTTTAGTTAATATACTTGGTATTTGATTTTTGTTAGTAATTTTTATATGATTTATTTTTTGAATTGATTGTTTGCATGCTTGAACTGTAATAAGTGCTTATTGTGTGATGAATTATAGTAGATTATTAAAATATATTATTATAATTTCCGATCTCAAAGGGTAAAACCTATGTTTGCACTCAAGAGCTAGCGGTAACTTTACAACTTAAGTAATTATATTTAAAACTGAATGAAATACTGGTAAGATTTTAACAGCAAAGAACACAAATGGTTGAACTCGTAGGGTGAAATATTTAACCGTGAAGTTTGAATAGTTTAAACACGGCATTGACATGCGAAAACGTCAGTCAATACTAAACTAGAATTACTAATCTCACACCATTGAATTATCTAAAAAATGAAGACACCGAGTAGGTTAATTAACTAGTGAAGAGTAAAAGCCAAAACCACTAATATTTATCTTTTAGTTTAAAATATTATTTTATTAGTTATTATTTAGTTTAATTTTAGTTTAGTCAAAACCAACATTTATTTGTCTAAATTTGTGAATTAGTAAGAACCAATACTTCACTTTTGTCCTTGTGGATTCGACACTCCAATTATTATCCGACAAGGACATATGCTTGTGACCAAAATTAAATAGAAATTAGAATAATTATTAGCTATTGTTTAAAATCCATCAAGCTCTAAATCCCTCAAGAGTATACTTGTTTGGAGAGAAACTGAACTATCTGTCACACTGAATTCAAATTCAAACCACGTTGTAATCACACTGCGAATACAAAAAGAGGCCAAATTGGCTTCATCTACTTGGTTTACTTGGTTTATGAGAAAATCCTCAAGTAATTAGGAAAGACTGGGTCTTGAGTTCGAGGGTCTTGACTTCATCTTACGAATTCTCCACCATTTATATTTTCATTTACTTTCTGAAAATATTTTTTTTAGCAAACTTGAGTTCTAGAAGTTGAGTGAGAAGAGATTGAAAAGGGAGGAGACAAAAGTTTTGAAATGGAGAAGAGATTGCGTCCTCTATCTCCATAATTCATATATAATACAGTGAGTGAGAAGAGATAAAAGAGATTGAGAAGAGAGAAAAAGAAGATATAGAAGTTTTAGAATGGATGAAAAAGTTAACAGAGGGACTGAATATGGATAAATGATCAAATTGAGTGATTAAAAATGAATAATTTAACATTGAGTGACTAAAAGTGAATAATATGTGAAATTCAGCGAGTCAAAGAAATTTTCATCCGATGTTAAACTGATCGAGTTAGATCAGAAAAAAAATTGATAATTCAACCTACCTAACCCGTTGACACGAAATATGTACATTTTAACTTATGCAATATTAAGTAAAATTTTATTGAATTTTAGGAGGACAAAGATGGTAATTTTTAATTTTATATGACCAAAGATGTAATTTTAAAATTTTAAAAGGGCTAAATGGAGAGTATTGTACTTTAAAAAGAGTAGTTGTGATATTATAAATTCAGAGGAGGAATATGTAATTTTATTTTTTTATAAAGTATATATGAAATTTTCCTTTTCTTCTTTTTTAAAACACCAGTACTCATAAGTAAGGCTGTGCAAACGGTCGGTTTGATTCAAACCGAAATAATTATATACATCCGAAGTTTTTTTTAGCTTATCAAATTATGAACCAAACCAAACTTCTAAAAATATCAACCGAATAAATCGAAATTTTTTTGGTTTATTCGGTTAAGCCGAAATAAAGAGGAACACAAATATCAAAAGTTATAAAAATTAATAGAAAAAATAAATAGTTTAAAAATAAAAAATAACTAAATAAAACTTATAGAAAATAAATATATTTGTATTATCTTTAATATAATCCTTATTTATATCAAGTAAAATAAAATTATTTGATAAATTTTGGATTATTCGGTTTATTTGGTTTATCCAATTTAGAAAAATCAAAACCGAACAAAAGAATAAAAAATCGAATTAGCTAAAAATTTTAACTGAATAGAAAATTTTAAATCAAAAAATCAAATCAATAATTTAAAATTTAATAATTCAGTTCAAAATCAATTAAACTTATCCGTTTACACACCCCTACCCATAAAGCCATAAGTTTCCTCAGAAGACATGTTTTGATGAGGCCCCTTTATTTGAATAAGTTTATTCAGAGGCTCTATAGGGAAAAGCCTTCTTCTAACTGAAGTCGTTGGAACTTTTTAAAAAAGCGACGGAAGAAATGTAAAACGAAGAAATAAAAGGAACCGCGAATTGCACAGAAAAGCCTTGCGATCACCTGATCAATACCTCGAACTAGGGTTTACGGTTTTGAAATGGGGAGTCTTCCCAAGGGATGGCGCAAGGCGTATGGCGCGATCAAGGATTCCACCACCGTTAACCTAGCTAAGGTCAACAGCGAATTCAAGGTACTCCCTGCCGCACATTTCTTTGTTCATGTCGTGGATTCAATGTTGTTTTTGAAATCGTAATGCTGGTTGAAATACCATCAATTCTTTTTGTATGTTTTTTTTTCTTGGGACGAGGAATAATTGTTTCGAATTTTGAAGAACTACATTTCTGTTTCACCTGGGTTATGCTCATTTTAAATATTTTCCACTGTTACTTCCACATAAAACTCTAGTTATTCTGTGTTTTTTATTTTACTAATCGAACGCCTTTCTTTATATTGACAACTTGAGTACAGCACTCTTTTGTTGTCTTTTTTCTATTAAAGCATTTAGTTTGTGACGAAAATAAGTTTGAAATTTTGAAATTCAGTACTTTGTTTAGATTGACTATTTGCATGGATCTGCAAAGACCTATTGGGACATTATTTGTGCCTATTTAACCATCCTTTTTTTCTCATTTTTCTTTCTATCTTATTTTATCCTTGTATTTTTGGAGCTTGATTTCACCATTGATGTAATAGAGGCAACAATGTATTGCATTGATAAGTTAAGCGTAGTTGTAAAAATTGAGGCATTCAGGCTTCAATAACCTCAGTTACTCCCGTGAAGTTGCTATTGTTGTGCTTGAAACATCTACTTTCATTTTATTTATTTTTTCCGCATAACGAAGGATCTGGATATTGCAATAGTGAAGGCCACAAACCATGTTGAGAGACCACCAAAGGACCGTCATGTCAGAAGTATGTTATTTGTTCATTTGTTTGGTTCTGTATTTTGAAGTTGGTATCAGTATACCACACTGACATCTGAGATCTGATTTATTGGGGATACACTATATGATTGTTTACATAAAATCGTTGCAATAATGAACCATGGCACATTATTAGCCAGTCCTAGTAATAAATAATACATCAGTTTGGTAGAACTCCGGTGATAATCACAGACTTTGTTATTGTTGACTTGTTTTCTTAATTTAATTTATGTTTGTTTGTTAATGGTGGCTAACCATCCCCTGCCAGAGATATTTTATGCAACTTCATCTGGTCGGCCAAGAACAGATCTGTCATACTGTGTACATGCACTTTCAAGGAGATCAACCAAGACTCGTAACTGGGTGGTATGTCTTCCCTCTTCTCTGTGCTTACTTTTTCAAAATTTAATTAATTTTTAAATGATAATTTAATAAAAGATTAAAGGATACATGACAACTGACAAATAGAAGCATGTAAAGACCTATGCATTAAAAATAATCCTTTGGAAAAGGAATTCTTCTTTTTCTTTTATTGTGTTATATATATATCTATATTTGTGCTTTTCAATTGTACTACATTTTTTTTGGCAAATTGCATTTTCCTTTTGGTCCTGACAAAATTATTTTAAGTGTCTTTTTGGTCCAGCAAACTTTTAATTTACATTGTCCTTCTGGTCCCATCATTTTTAGTATTTCTATGAACTGCAATCCAAATGTATATCAGCATAACAAGTCATTTCCAGTTGTTTGTTCCATGTAAATGCGAGTGAGGTTTTCACGTACTCTTTTCAGTGAAAAGTGTTATCTGGAGCTCAGATCATCAATTCAGGTCCTTGTAAACACGAGGGCCCTTTGGATAGTTCAATTTTTTGTATAAGTTTTGGGTTGTTTAGAATTATATGAAAAAAAGGGTTCTACTTTGTTTGGAGATACTATTTGGGCTGCAAGAACTTGGTCAAAGAGAAGTGACTCTCCACTATTTCATTTTTTTATTTTATTTTTTGCTTTTTCTGTTTGACTATTTGTTATTTACAAAATAGGACTGCAGGATCATGCCATCTTGATAGCTATGATTATGCATTATTGCTTGCATGTTCAGGCGATAACAAATCCATTATGACATCAGTATTTTAACATCTCAAAATAAATTAAAATTTTATTTGAATAGGTATGTAGAATTAACTGCCGTATTAATTTTTCATTTGCAGGTTGCTCTCAAAACATTAATAGTTATACACCGCACATTGAGAGAAGGCGACCCAATTTTCAGAGATGAGCTATTGTCTTATTCTCGTCGGGGCAGTGTTTTCCAAATGTCTAATTTTAAGGATGATTCTAGTCCTCTTGGTCCGTCCCATAACTTTGTCACCTGGCAAAAAGCTCATGATGCTTAAAACTAGAATCTTCTTTTCATTGCAGTTATCTTGATTTCTTACTTCAAATTTATACTAATTAACATAGCTTGGGATTGCTCGGCATGGGTAAGGACATACGCAATGTTTCTGGAAGAAAGATTAGAGTGCTTCAAGGTTTTGCAATATGACATCGAGACAGAAAAATTACAACCAGCAGAAGATGCTCCTAAGGTCTTTTATTTTTAGAAGTTGAACTCACACATGAGCTAACATGACTTTATACTGCTCTAATAAGCTCGTACTTCACTATTTGGAATACATCATAGGGGAACAGTAGAACAAGGCACTTACAGTGTGATGACCTTCTAGAACAGTTACCGGCACTGCAACAGTTGCTCTTTCGCCTTATTGGCTGTCAGGTCACTAAAACCTTCCTCCCTCCCTCTTTTTTTTTCATATTTTGAAAATTTTCCGCCTTATGTTTGTCATTTGACACAAGCAGCCTGAAGGAGCAGCTTTTGGGAACTATCTTGTACAATACGCTCTCGCTCTGGTATTCTATTTTGTGCAGAATTTATTCAGACATTTCTCTCTTGACAACATTTTATCCAGCCATGAATCTTCTTCTTTTCTTTTTTTTTAGATAGCACTTTTTAATCACACTAGTTAATTCTCATCTCCAATTTTTTTGACTCAGGTTTTGAAAGAGAGCTTCAGGATCTACTGTGCAATCAATGATGGCATCATCAACCTTGTTGATATGGTACTTGTCTTTAACATTCAATGATATTTCTGTGTTAAACAAAAGACATGTTTTTTGCTCCTGACACCTACCCCTAATACAGTACTTTGAATTGCCAAAAATGGATGCTATCAAAGCTCTTGACATCTATAAAAGATCTGGCAACCTGGTTTGTTCTTTCACTTGATGTTTCTCTTGATCTTTTTACCATAACTATTTTGTGTAAACAGGTTTCGTGGAAATACCACATCCACTGCTAAGTTATTTTAAAAAAAAATAGATTCTATAGACAAGGATTTCTTAACAACGCCTTCTGTTTCGAAGATTCCCTTTCTTTATGAGCTCTGCTCTTTCCGTAAATTGATGGAAAGCAGGCAAAATCAGAAGTTCAGGGATCAATAGGATTGAGCTTTGAAGTTTGAAAAGGGTAAAATTGAAATTGGTTTTATGTTATGCGCTGAACAGGCAAGAAGCTTATCTGATTTCTATGGGATATGTAGAGGCTTAGAGCTTGCAAGAAATTTCCAATTCCCTGTTTTGAGAGAGGTCCTTTTCCTATTCTTGCTGTTTTCATTAGTTTCCATTTATTTCAAAATTATTTGCATCACTTTTAATGTGCTTTCTTGAATATAATATATGATTCTATGTAACTATAAATTGTCAGCCACCCCCAAATTTTATGGAATCAATGGAAGAGTATATCAGAGAAGCACCTCGTACAGTTTCTGTCAACAAAACTATTGTGAGCAGCTTCGTTTTTGTATTTAAGTAATATTACAGTTCTAAAATATGATGGAGTAATTTTTGTATACCCTCGAAAATTTTCTAAATGCCAGGTATATCCTTATACCTGTGCCTTCTGTATTTAATTCAGGAAACAATCATTTTGAATAAAAGGTGCAGTAATTTGGGCATATTGAATAATGTGAATTGAAGGGAAAATATGGGTGATATCCCTGTACTGACAAATAAAAGAAAGAACTCCATTTGAAAGATTATGAACTATATGCTGTTCTTTTCTTGGAAAATTTTGAACTTGTGCCTAATAATACTACCTTTATTATGTTGAGAAAAAAGGAATATCAGAAGAGTAGTGCTGCAACAGAAATTGAGGAAGCAGAAGAGCAAAAAATACCGGCACCACCTGAGGCCCCAGAAGTCAAAGAAGAACCACCTGTTTTGGTCGAAGAGCAGGTTGATGAACCAAAAGAAAACCCACAACCTGTTATTCAGCCTGATCCACAACCCTCTCTGATTGGAGATCTATTAGTATGCAGCATGAACCTATCTCCTCTCCTTAATTCAATTTGCACTTTCAAAATAGAGAATTATAACTCAAAATTTTTCCTTTTTGGTTTCAGGGTTTAGATGAGATCAACCCAGCTGCAGCTGAGCTGGAAGAGACTAATGCACTGGCTCTGGCTATTGTTCCTTCTGGTAATTATTTCGATCAGAGGTCATTTGTTTATGATTTTGTTTTCTTTTATTTTTACACACTGGCTCTTTAATGTGTGTTAATGGATATAGGGGACAAGGCAAAACCAAAAACAGCTGGTTTGTTCAACGGGATTGGTGAGACGTCAGGTTGGGAGTTGGCACTTGTCACAGCCGAGAGCAACAATACTGGACATTTGGCTGAAAGTACACTTGTATGCATTATTTAGTGTCCTCAACTTCTTATATCTTGTTGGAAAATTTTATTTAATTACTTAAAATATTTCAACTTACATGGAGAGGAATACTTAATTATGTATACTGAACCCTAGGCTTTGAAGAATACTAATTAGTTTCCATCCTGGAGTCAAACACCTCTTAGTTCTGTCCAGGTATTAAAGTTTAGAGAGAAGATAGTTTGCTTAAACTGAATTGCATTTCATTAATTATCATTACATGAGGAGTCTCTATTTATAGTAGAGGACTGTTACAACAAACTAACTAATTGTACAAAGATAATATGTGGCAATGAACTATGTGTCTTCTTGTGTTGTTGTTGATGCCTTGTCTTCAGTATCGCTAATACCAGGCATGCAATCATTGGATGCAAACCTCCAAAACTGCTGCTCACTATAGCATAAAATGTGAAGTATTACTGTAGGAAAATTTTCTTCTATTTCAAATGAGGTTACAATCTGTATTCTGTAGTATATGGTTCTATGAAATGCTGTATGGTAATCCTTGGTCAGACTATTTAAGTTTTTGCTGCATAAACAGGCCGGTGGGTTTGATAAGCTCCTATTAGACAGCTTATATGAAGATGCAACCAGAAAGCAGCAAACAAGCACCGCAAAATATGGTAAGGATGTGGGCGCTTCAAATCCTTTCAACCTGAATGACCCATTTGCCATGTCCAGCGGCATCGCTCCTCCAACTAATGTACAAATGTCCATGATGATTCAAGAACAACAGAACATGATGATGATGGAATCACAGCCATATCAGCATTACCCTGACAACCTTAATCAGGTCGCATCCCCTAATCCATTTGGAAATCCTTTTTCAGGGCTAGGTGTGCCTGCACATGGTGTCTCAAGTTCGTCTCTTTCAGGAAATGCTAGCTTAATCTGATTTGAGTACATGAAAGCAAAATAGACAAAGTTGATTTCCTGGAACTATATGATTGAAAACCAGAAATTGAACTGTTTAGAAAAGAAAGGCCGTGCTGCAAATAAATTTTGCAAATACAGTTTAATATAGTCAGTCATTAACATTCTTTTGTTGGATGTGTTCCTCCCTTTTGTCAATTGTGGATACTAGTTATTCTTTCTTTTTGTTGACATTTGATGATGATATGTAGAGTTTTGGATTTTTCTTTTGAGGAAAAAACATGCAGAATCTAATACTCCTTGATTAGAGATATTGTTGTTGCGTACTGTATTTTGTCAAGATAGATTTTTTTTTTTTTGAGAAATACTGGAAAATGGAAATCGATATTGATGTACTTCTTTTTATTGTTCTATCTATACAAATATTAGTACGTTCTTGTGTTGATATTACTTCTATATTACTGAATATGAGTTGGCGGATGCACTAAAGGTAGGTGAGCGAATAAATAATAATAGTTTGCTCTCAAGGGGATGTCCTCGAAAAGGAATGAGTTGAATAAAAGAAAAGAAAATCGATGAGAGTTGAAGTCATTTCAATTTCAATTTCTCAGGTCATCTTCCTTCTTCCTATAAATTGATCATTTTTTCGAAGCGGAAGAAAAAGTAGAACTCCTTTTACGATTCAACAATCGCTTGTCGTATAGAAATCTCTACTCTAAGAAACGTCGTGTGCATACTCATTCTTTGTTTCGTTGGTAGAACCTACGCCAATATCATAGACGACTTTCGAGAAAGCTATCTGCTTCACATGACCATGCTCCATTGCTTACTCTTAGAGCGGTATCTTTTGGAAATAAACTTAACGGCTGAATTCAATCAAGTCAATGCAATTGCGAGTCCCTCTATCAATTCCCGTACCCTAGACTTGTACTGATTCCCACCACTATATGTGATGTAATGATAAAACAAAACTTTATATATGTGGAAAGATTGAAGCTAGTCCAAAATTCGGAATAAATTTTCTTTAGAACATTTAGAAACGTGCAATTAAGATCAAAGTTTTTAATTATTTTAATTAAAATATTGAATTCGAGCTTGTGACCAATTTTTTTAATTAAGATCAAAGTACAATTTCAAATATTTGAATTATTTTATGTGTGGAAAGCTGGGGCACTCGATGAGCTGGCTAATAAATTATTATTATTATTAACATATAATTAAAATCAAAGTTCTTAAATTATTTTAGTTAAAATATTGATTTTAAACTTGTGACCTTCTGTACGAAAAATAAATATTTTGGGCGCTAGTCTATCTAAATATAATTCTCTCAGACTTATTGTCTCATTATCAATTTCTTTAATATATTACCCTAGAAACATCATTTGTCAACTAACATAATAATGAAATAATGGAGCAATTGAGATGAACTTTTCTTACATCCAACGTGCTAAATATTCAAATTCAATTTCTTACATAATAAATGAATATTTTCAAATAAGACTTCTAAGAAACATTACAAACATAATTTGAAATTCAAAAGGACAAATTTAAAATTCTATCCCAAGAAAAGAAAATTAAAATTATCACGGGCCATATTTTTTACAGTCCAGCCCATTCAAGATTTGAAACTCCGACTCCTTTTGGGTTGTGATTTGTAATCCAATTTACCAAGATCTGTGATTAACAAGTTCTATTCTTTTCTTTTTATTAAAAAGGGAAGTAAGTTTGAGATAATATAAGAATTCCGCTCTGTATTAGAAATAAATATGAAAAAATATATAAGAATTGTAAAATGTATAATATCTATCAACAAAAATCTTATATAATATAACAGATAAAGTAACGAAAGATATATAAGGATATCAAAATTTGGTGGATAAATAAAAATAGAAAAAAATAAAGATACTAGTCACAATTCCTTGCTTCCAGATTAAATTCCAGAAACTCTCTCTATGATCTCCAGTCTCCCCATAGGTCGGAAAATGCAAAAACAAACTTTACTAAAGCTAAAGCAAAAGCATATTTCTTTCAAGAAAAAAGAATAATAAGAAGAAGGGGCTAGTAGAAAAATGTATTCCGGTGCCACCCACTCCCACCCGAACCTTGGATGGTCACAGGGAGATTTCCCTGAACTAGGTGCTATAGGGAACGATATCATCTCAAGCTCAAAAAAAAAAACTCTCCACCTGTGGCATTTTTAATCTGAGTTGTCTTCTAATTTAACAATAATAATTTTTATACATTAAAATTCATGTTTAGATTTTCTCCATCTTAATTAATTTTTGGAGACTCCACAAAAAAAACTAGAGTTGTTAATGGATAAAATAGGGTAATAAAATCCCTTTATTCATATTCTTATCCGATAAATTAATGAATTTTTTTTTACCCATATTCATAATTGATAACTTAACGAAAATAAAATCTTATTTATATCTGTCTAGTCAGGTATGATACAGATCGGATAAATAGTCAAACGATTTTTAAAATGAAAAAAATTATAATACAATATAGCAATGAAAAAACTATAATATAATTAATAATAAAAAATATTATAATATAACTAATAATTAAATAAATAACGGATAAGGAATAATCTTTATTCATACCAATATCATATAAGTTAATGAATTTTTTTTGTCCATACTCATATTCGATAACTCAATAAAATTAAAATACTCAATAACACCTTATTGAATATGATACGGATCAAATTAATGATAAAAGGTACCACTCAAAACTCAAAAAATGCTCCAACAAGTACCAGCCGGTGCTATAGACCGACGGTTACAGTTCTCTTTCTTCCGCACTCTTGTTCAAACTCGCTATGCTAGTTTCTTTTTTTTTTTTTTTCCGAAAGATGAGAGTCAAAGCTCTCAAATTTCATAATTGTCCATAAGGACCCCCATCTGGGTTTCGAACCCACGACCTCCCACTCAAGAGGTGTTGTTTTTGGCCATTAGACCAAAGACTAGTTCTCTATGCTAGTTTCCTTATTGATTCAACCAAGAATTCGCTGTTGTTAAATTACATAATACTAGCTATATACCCGCGCATTGCAGCATACTCTTTTATTTAAACATTAAAATATTATAAAATAAAAAAAATCACATTTATTTAATATTAAATTATAAATTCACCAAATTATAAAGAAAACCTATAATAAAGACTATATTTAATCTTGGATGAGATTTTTGCACAATATGAATTAATGATTCATAATTTTTATGGCAAGAAAAGTAAATTATTCTAACATATATTATCATCATTAATTTCTTACCAAATATGCACAAGGTTTCTAAATAAAAAATAATAATATTATGGAAATAATAGTATTCAAGGGAAAGAAATGGAGAGAAAGAGGGGATCAATGGACACGATCATATACGTTCGATCAATCAAAAATAAATATTAGCCGTCTAATTGAGGGATAAAATGGGTATAATAAAAAATTACCATGACAAAAAATGGACTCTCCAATTCTTAGATGCTTTATATAATAGTATAGATATAGATTTGTTGCAAACAGATATTTGTTTTCTAAAATCGTCCTCTCTCTAGTTCGATGTTTATAGTGTGTGTGTGAATTGAAACCCTCTTTTCTTGCAATGCTGAAAACAATTACACACTAAATTGAAAGCCTGACACTGTAGTGTCTGTGTTTCTTAAGCTTGAAACTGAAACTCAGATGAGCATTATGTATTTGGGATTACGACATTAATTTTGCGTATGAAGAAAAAATATAGCTGAAACCCAATAATCCTGACATAACCTATCTCTACAATTTGCGGTATTCTAAAATTATCCAATGAAGCAATCCGGAAAGGAATTGATAGTTTATATCTCTAGGAGAAAAAAAAAACCAATAGTATGAGAATTTCACTATGCAAAGTTGCATGCGGAAAAAGACGCACTTCCGTGAATTCTTTCCCAAAGAAATGGGCAGCTCTGGAGAGAAAAAACTGAAAAGAAAATAATGAAACGGTTAAACGTGGGAGAAAGAAAAAGAAAAGAAAACTTGGGGAATGTGATGAAGTGGTTCGTTTGCAAAGGAGAGCAAGATACCTTCTTATAAGAATTGAAAAGGGAAGAATCTAATAGAAGCTTACAATGGCGATGGGTGGAAAGGCCAAAGATTTTGTATTCTGCCTATTAGTAATTCCATATGCTGAAATTTTATGTCAATACTATTTTGATATGTAGGATTGATATGTAGGATTGAGGCTTCAAATAGGTGTTTGAATCTCAAGCGGGACGGAATCAAAATTTTTATATAAGGGTCGAGATTCGGGTATACGTCACTAGAGTATTAAAATTGATAAATTAAGAGGGACCAATACATTGCACGAAATAAAAAAATACATAATAAATTTAAATCCGTAACTCCCTTGGAATTAGGGGGGCCCTTGATAAGCCAAAATCACACATATTTTGATAGGACTTGATATCTAAAACTATATCATCTTACTCTTTTTTATGCACTTTTTAGTTCAATTAGTTGATTTAATTTAAATATTGCACAAAGTTTGAGATACTACCATAATTTCTTTGATTTTAGGACTTTTGAAGCATTTTAAAAATATTTGGATGAAGATGGAGTAAGCTAGGCACAACTAGAACAACAAAGATCTTGTTGGAGAAAAACTGCATGAACCTTTTGACCCAAAAAGTTATCTTTTTGAGTCGAAAAGAACTCTCTATCAAGAAATCACGCGAACTTTTTAGGTCAAAATTTTTTCTTTTCGGGCCGTAAAGAGTTTAACTGTTTTGCTCTTGAAAGCGTCCTTTCGTCCTAGAAGGCTCCGGATTCGATTTTAAACATGAGAGAACGCCTTCGAAAGGCCATAACCGCCCTAGGACATATCTGAGAGGAGAGTTTGAGTTTCTTTGAGAGATTTGGAGAGAGAAGAAAGCAAAAGAAAGATAAATCAAAAAATTGAGTGTAACTTTTATTCTCTTGATGATTTCTTTTTGTTTTTCATTAATTTTATGAATGATTCTTTCTCTTCTATGGAAGAGTAATCATTTTTCTAGGGTTTTAGGCATGTAACTTGAAACTTAAAGTTTAATCGTACTTATTATTGTTTTAATTACTTTATTTTATGAATTATTTTTATGATTGAATTACTGTGCATTGATTGAATTGTTATATGTTTGCATTAGTAATCCGTCTGGGATTAAAAACCCTAGATAGCATAGATTCATAACCTGCAAATGAGATTAGAATTTCACATGTATCTTAGAGAATTATTTAGATTTCTAACCAAAATCTAATTGTTCTCCGACCCCAAAAGCGATATCTAACCCTAAATTATGGACCTAACCGTGAAGTCTAGATTAGTTAGATTTTTTTAACATTTAGAGTATTAATTAGATGGATCTAATCATGAATAATTAATCTTTAAAACGTTTAGAATTACCAGAACTTAACGGGTTTTAATTAGGAAGAACGATGAACTTATCCGTGAAGTTTGTCCTAATTGAAATACTGTGTCAAACCCTAACCAGGAACTTGGTACTAAATTAGATAGTAACTCTCATAAATTAGCATTAAGATACATAAATAGTATTATTAAAACTTAAGTTGATGGTGATGCTAAAACCTTAGACTTTCTTAACCTTGAAGTAATCCAAACTTAGTTCAGTCTACTTGTTTATTTTAGAAATTATTTAGTTTAAATTTTTTTTCAGATTTTATAGTCTAGCTTAAAGAAATTATCTATATCGGTAGTTTAATCAGTCTCTGTGGGATCGATATCTAAATACTACATAGTAGGTCGTGCGCTTACGCTTCCTATTGTGTGTATTAGATTAATTTTATTAGTTTGAAAATATCACAACAGTCCTCCCCAGCCCCCTAAATCTGCCCCTGATCTCAAGTCCATTGCCGGGCATAATAACCCACTAGATTCATGTAGAATTGGTGATGCCTACGCACCAGTATGTGTGGTATATTCAAAGTTCTTTGCCACTGAATGGATTTGTAAAGGTACATATACACAGCTAGTTGAAAATTCAGTGACATTTGGTGTTTTTTGTGCTTGCATCGGTAGTGAGAAAATTAAGCCAGAAAAAGTGCTAGAAAGAGCGGAAAAAGAAATAAAAAAGTACAAATTTAGTATTCGGGAAATTATTTGTGAGTTTAATTTGTTTTTTTCTACTTGTCAATGTGGTTCTCATCAGAGTTGCTTGGAGTGTCCAGAAAAAAAAGGTATATAACTTTTCTATTTCTTCTTAGATAGTGATAACTGCATACTGAGTTGAAAAGTGGAGAATTAAAAATTATATTTTATTTAATTACTGTAATGTCTTTATATAAACGTACAACCAATACAATAAGTAGGTAATCAATCCTAAATCTCTAATTAATACAGAATATTCTCTAGGATAATTACAATATTTAATAGCTCTCAACGTGGGCGAAAAATATCCACTAACCCATCTTATCACAAAATCTAACTAGGTCTGATGAAGTAAGTCCCTTAGTAAGACAATCTGCCACTTGCTCTTCAGTAGCAATATGATTTAATCCCAGTAATCCATTGTCCAATTTCTCTTTAATAAAGAATAAGTCAATCCCTATATACTTGGTTCTATCGTGCTGCATCGGATTGTTGACAATGCTAATTGCCGACTGGTTGTCGCACTATAACTTCATTGAATCCCTTGATCAAATTTTAGATCTGTCAATAGACCTTTCAACCATAACATCTCAACAACTTCTAACGCCATAGCCCTATACTCTGTCTCTGCTGTCGACCTTGCTACTACCGACTGTTTCTTACTCTTTCAAGAGACTAAGTTGCCCCCTACGAACATGCAGTATCCTGTTGTGGATCTCCTATCATCAGCACAACTAGCCCAGCCAGAATGTACTGTTCTAGGATTTAGACGGATAGCTTTAAATTTGATGTAATAATCATACTTATTGTTTATTTTGTGAATTACTTTTGTGATTTTTCTGATTATGCACTAACTGAACTGTTTGATGTTTGTATTAGTAATATGTTTAGAATTAAAAATCCTAAATAAATATTAGAACTACGCATATATCTTAGAGAATTGCTTTGCTTTTTAACCAAAATATGTCAGTTTTAGACCCCGAAAGGTGATATCTAACCCTAAATAAGAATTTAACCGTGAAGTTTAGATTAGTTGGACTATTTGTGAACTTTTAGAGTAATTAAATTAAATGTACTTAATTATGAACAATTAGTCTTTGATTGTTTAGAATTATCATAACTTAACAAGCTTTAATTAGAAGAATAAAATACTTAATCGTGAAGTTTATCCTAATTAAAGTATGTTGTAAACTTTAATAAAAAAATAATACTAAATTAGACGATAGTCCTCATAAATTAGTAATAAAATATAATAATTAGTGGCATTAAATGCTCAAGTCGATAGCGATGTCAAACCCTAAATTTATTTTATCTTGATAAAAACCCTAATTATCTGTCCGGATCAACTTGGATTAGAATTAATTTAGTTTAAATATGAACCAAACTTTATTGTTTAGCTTAGAGAAATTGGTTTATATTGGTACTTTAAATCAATTTCTGTGAAATCGGTATCTATTTACTATGCGGTAGGCCATACACTTGCGATTGTCAGTTATATTTACTTAGGTTAATTTTATTAGTTTGAAAATATCATAACATTATCATATAAAAATAAATCTTTTGGAAAAATATTATTAAAATTCATCAAATAATAATTCTTCATTTGATTTCTAAAAAAAAGAACCTCTCGAAACATCATTAATTGGAGATTTACTCTTTTTGAATATCTATTCATCAATATATTAAAATCTTAGATATTACCTCTCAAAACATCTCTACTTAGATATTTATCCTTATAAATTTGAAATTTGAAGATTTATCTCTCAAAACATCTCTACTTAGATATTTATTCTTATAAATTTAAAATTTGAATACATATACATCAATATATTAAAGCATTGAATATTTACTCATAATAGATCATATCCTCATAAAATTTAATTTAAAAATAATTAAGATTATAATATGACAAAAATGTTCTTCATGCCAATTACATAGATATACAAAATATGTGCAAAAATTTATGAAGCAGCGCCAATAATTTATTGAGAGCCAAATTTCCAATAATGAAGAATTGATCAGAAAAGATCATTGTATTGGTTAGTATTGGTACTTTTTGGGTCTCAGGTTAATTTGGGTTTGGTGGCATTCAGATTAGTTTGACTTTTAAAAAATCAGATCGGATTGAATCTGATATGAAAGACAATTTATCATATTATAATTTTAATTAGTTTTAAATTAAAATTTTATGAGATATGATTTGTTAGGGATATTTAAGATTTTAATATATTAATGAATAAATAGTCAAATTTCAAATTTACAAAGGTAGATAAAAAATTTGGGATGTTTTGATGGATAAATATTGAAGACTTTTTTTTAATATATTGATGATATTCGATGAGAGATGCTTTGAGGCATGTATCCGATTTTGCCAAAGAAAAATTAGTAGGGTGAAAAAATCGTTTCATCTGTGACTGTGAGTCTGTGAGGAATAGAAATGAACACGCTCTCCAAGGAAAGGAATCCGGGCCCAAACTCAAATTTTTGCCGTACAGAGTTGCAGACCATCTATTACGCTCGACTGGCCTTTCCTTTGAATCGACAACACGCGCTGCTCCAAAAGGCCGAAACTCTCTTTCTGATTTTAAATTACCTCCACCTTTGTACTGGTGAAAAATCAAATCTAAAGAATTGGCGTAACTCCGGTGATCGGAGGAATAATCCAACCACTGGTTCACCCAGCGCCGATTCATCCCTCCTTTTCCCCCAATAATCCGATCGTGGGCTGCCAACAACAGACTGTTGCTTGCTCTGGTTCTGGTAGAAGGTCCTAATTCTAAGGTAAAGGTACTTCACAAACAATCTAACGGTGGCGGTGGGGGTGGGCTTCCGCTGGCCACTGCCTCGCTATCTTTGTCTGTTACTTCAAATTTTATCACACATCTTGCTATTTTAATTCTGTGTTAACTTCACTGACCAAAACCTAGAATTTACCAAATTGTAGTTTCATCACGTGGTGGGTTTTCATTGTTATAAATTAACTACAAACTGCATTCAGACCTTGGTTTATATCTCTTGAAGTCGCATTAGAAAGTTTGGGGTAAGTAGTAAAGGGCTAATTAGATTTGATTACTAGTATTAAGGGTGTGTTTGGATCGTGCAAAGAATAGTGTAAGAATAGAGGAATTAAGAATAGCAAATGAGGGATAGTGAAAAAATAGTAATTTTTAAGTTAGCGCAAGGATAGTAAAAATGTGATGCTATTCCGGATGGTAGAAATATTGTTTGGATTGTTTGTTGGGAATAGTAATGGAGAGTTGAGAAGAACAACAACTATTCCATCCTCACCACATTATAGCAGAATAACAACTATTATTACTGTTCCTGAACAACAGATTTACGTTTGGATACACAACTGCTATTCTTATTCTGAGAACAACAACTATTCTGCTATTCCTGGCCGATCCAAACATACCCCATACCCTAAGGGTATGTTTGGATCATGCAAAGAATAGCGTAAGAATAGAGAAATTGAGAATAGTAAATGAGGATAGTGAAAAAATAGTGATTTTTCGGTTAGCGCGAGGATAGTAAAAATGTGATGCTATTTTGAATAGTAGGAATGTTGTTTGGAATAGTAATGGAGAGTTGAGAAGAACAACAACTATTCCATTTCTCCCTTCGAATGACAGAACAACAACTATTCTCACTGTTCCTGAACAACAGATTTGCGTTTGGTTGCACCGTTATTATTCCTATTCTGAGAACAATAGCTATTCTCGTGTCATCCAAACATACCCTAAGTGATTAGAGGGGCTATTTACATGCTTCAAATATAATTTCACTTAGAAAATGAATACTAACTATACTATTTTGAGATTTAGGGAGGGGGGGCGTGGCCCAATTTCTTATGGGAAGTGCCGCCACTGGGGGTAAGGGTTCAAGGTAAGTACAAAAAAAGGAGGGTACTATAAGCAAGGGTGGATTTAATTAACAGGGGGTCAATTGATCCCCTGGATTTTAAAAAATAATGGTTTTAGGTTAAAGCTTTGTTAATTTGATCTCCCCTGAATTAAATTTCTGATCCATTTGGATTGTCTGATTATTTTTTATTGAGAATTTTTTTTTATAACGTGGATAATTAAATAAATATGCAAAAAATTTAAAATATCAAGTTTTATAAAGAGATTTTTTTATTGCAATGATTATTTATTATTTTGACTTTTATTTTTATTATTTTTAATATATAAAAGATATTATTTTAATATTTTTATTTAATACCCGATTAGTTAATGGGTTTGAATCTAATAAGCTACTGAATCTGATTATTGATTCCTCGACCAAAATCCTGCATCCACCCCTGAGAGGATCCACAATGTCTTATCTTCAACTTAGAAAAACATGTCTCGCTGGATGGTCTTACATTCATGTAAACTCTTCTTAACTAATCAGTGGCCACGGTTACACTAAATGAATTATATACACAGGAATGTTACAAGGTATCCTCCACTAAGAATGCAACTTTTTTTTAAAAAAAAAAAAATTGGTTGGTCGATTGGGTTGTATACTCACCCTACTACGAAACTACAGGCTGAAGGCAAGCCCAAAACAAGTGATTTTTTTTTTAGAAATATTTTTTGAATCAAATTCTCAGACATTTGTTTTTGTAGAATTTAGTAAATAAGAGAAAACATTGTTTGTGTAAATTATGGTAAGAAAAGGAAGTTTGCTTGTGACAGCACAAGGTGGAGAAGTAAAAAGGAATAAGAAATATCACCTACAAGCATTATTTATGTGTCAATTTTGGGAAGCTTGTTATGGGAACTTTGTGTAAAGAAAGAGATAGGGTGACTAGTAGGTGTGTGTCCCATTCTTGTGCGGGAGTAGAGCGAGGGTGATTAGTAGGTGTGTGTTCCGTTCTCGTGTGAGACGAGAGTTAGGGTGTGTAGGGGCTGTGGTCCCTACTTTAACATAATAGGATTTATAGGAAGTGTCCTTGTATGAAAATTGAATAATCTCTAGTTATTATATTATTAGTGTTCATAATGACATCAATTTCTAGCTCTACTATCATTTTTTGGGGAATATATGATAATTTAATCGCAATGGTAAAATTTTCCAAGATAGTGTTTAATGGATTGTTTTGGAGTTGATTTTTTTTTCTTTTGCATGATCTTTACTGCAGTCATGGTTCTTGTCGATTCTTTCATAAAATTCCATGCCCATTAGAATATTTTACCATTAAACAAAAGCATTAGAACATTCCAAAAAACATAAAATTCTCGAGTTCCAAGAAACTTGACAACACATTTGAATTTGAGAATTTGAATGTAGCAAAATGTAGCTGTTCAATGTAAAAAAAAAATTAGAAGTGGAGACATGTATTTTGTAATGTAGAAGTATATGATGAGATTGATCTCATAATGAGAAGTAATCTTGACTTGTTTAGATGAAATCTCTTATCAGGTAAGGAAAGGTTGTGGATTATTGGAACTAAAAGTGAGTTATGATAAGATTAGGAATCTACCTCGTGCAAATGTGAAGGAATATTATAGGTATGTTCGAGAAAATAAATAAAAGATTGAACATATTTCTTTCTTACTGTTAAGGTAAGTGGTATTTATTAGGTAACTCAATGGGATGAGTGCTAGAAGCACGTGGAAGGACTAACGACTAACAAACATATCTATTGCAACCTCAATTAACAACTTACATGTTTGTAAGCCCAATTCATATTACATTCTTTATTCCTACTTGGCACTTTGAAGATATCTTTTAGCCATTGACTTTGTAAGAATTACGTATATTAAAATGTGATATTCTTCTCCAAATGAAACCAAATTAAGTATCAAACATGCAAAATTATGGTGCAATAGAGTTATAGATTTCACGTTCTTAGAATTTTAGTGTTTAGATTTAAGGGTTTTAGATTTTAGAATTTAGGATTTAGGAGTATGTTTTATAGTATAGGTTTACCGTGACAATTGTTATTAGTACTAGTATTATTATTACTATTACTATTATTATTATGGATATTTGTGTTATTGTTATTATTATTATTATTATCTTATCATCATCATCACTATCATTCTCGTTCTCATTTTCATCATTATCATTCTCATTATTCTCATCATGATTAGTATCAGTATCATTGTCACTATTACTATCATTGATTTTCTTCTTTATATATTTGAGATCTCTTGATCTCTATGATTTTGGAATGGGTTTAATTTTTAGCCTACCCTAATTTATTTGGGATTAAAGACTTTGTTGTTGTTGTTGTACACCATGTTAGGGGCCTTTTATTTTGCTTTTTTCTTAAGAACAAATGGTAGGCTATTACATCATGTGTCGAATTGATTATGTTTGTTGTATATTCTAGATTAGAGGTGCCACTTTTACTTGCTTATCCAATATCAAATTGAAATCGGTTTAGACTCTAGATCTAGTTAATTTGGATAGGATGGTTTAAAAAATATGACCGCTTAAATTATGGGTATGGTCACAAAACTATTATTTTAATATCCGATCTAGATTCAAAATAATATAATGAAACCCGGACCCATGAATTAGAGTTTAGGAATAGTGTTATAGGTTCTCAAGCTTTAGGATTTGATTTTGCGACTCTAATTGGGTTTTATCTATAGTATACCCCAATTTATTTAGAACTAAAGGCTTTGTTGTTGTTGGGATATGGGTATGATTAAATTATTTGACTTAAAACCAAACCCGACTCAATACCTGTATAAATACCCAATGCAATCCGATACAATGTTAGTACAATTCTTTTGTAACTAACTAATATAAAGGCATGTATTAATAACTTCGGAAGGGCACATGTACTATGTTTTTAGAATACAAATATGTATACAACAACAACAAAACCTTTAATCCAAAATAAATTGGGGCAGGCTAGAAATAAAAACCAATCCGGAATCATAGAGATCAGAGATCTCAAATATCAAAAATCAATCAATTATAGTAACAATGACAATGATACTTATAGTAATGAGGATTCATAAAGAATAATAGTAATAGTAGTTGTAATAATAATAATAATAATAATAATAATAGCAACAACAATAAGCGTCCAAATATAGTAGTTGTGCAATCCCAAATACTTTTTAGAATAAGGGTCTGAATATAGTAGTATTTGGACCTGCCCTGCCCCAATAGCACCTCTATTCTTGATGCAAAGAAGGTTACAATTAGGATTTTGATTGCGTAAATAGAAGGTATTGATGATGATGTTCCAAAATAGGTTTTTAAGTATATAAACCTTCCTCAGGTCTATTTATCATCCTTTTTGACACCTTCCCTTTCTTCTCTCCTCATCTCTTTCTCTTCCTAAGAATCGGAACGAAGCCTTCGTATATGGTTTAAAGGTAATAAGCGACGCACTTCTACGATCTCTTCTGTAAGCATTTACAGGAGATCTTGCTTTCGTTTCTTTTGTTTTAGTAATTTGGAAGAGAAAAATAACCTAGAATATAAGAAAAATTATGCGTGTTCACGGTCCTTTTGGTTTGTTCACACAACCTTAATGATTCATTTAGGGTTTGGTTTTCATCGATGACCCAGTACAATTGAATTATAGCACTGTATCTGTGATGGTCTATAACACTATATTTATGTTGTTTTTGAGGTCAATTCAAGTTAGGTTTTACAATTAGAACTGTGAATTGCCAAATTAAAATTAAAATCTTGAGATTCCAATCTTAATTTCACAACAATTATTTTTTTTCATGAGGTTTTAATTTTAACATATTTGTTGCTAGAATTTTTTTGCTATTCTCCTAGCAGTTTCTGGGAGAAGCCCCTCAACCCCCCTACTATCATCTCGTATATACCAAGCTAGATAATTTTTCATAGTTTCACAAATTTAACTTCTCCAAAAAACATCTGCTTTTGGTCAAATACATTACCATTACATGATTTGTATACAAGTAGTTTTCACATTGAAAAATTTGAGCAAAATTTGTTTAGCTTCATTTGCAAATTTTAATGATAAACTTTGTGAAAGCTGCTCTTTACCAGTTTACATGTGCCTTGTTTTTGTCTTGTTCTTGTTTTTGCTCTTATTCTTCTTTCATGGGCATCACTTGCAATAATATTTATTGGAATTTTATTATTTCTTATTTATCCCATGTCCATTTTTTCCTCTCGACCAGGATGATTTTTAACAACCTCACAAAGTGATTCTACAGCAATTCCAGTTGTCAAGCAATTAAACTATATCGATGATCACAATTTATCAGCATAGGTGCACTCAACACCTTTGCTGACAAATATAGTAGGATGATAATAGCAGAGATGTCTTCTTTCAAATCTCACCATGCAAAAGGACAAGGGACTACTGACCTGCTATGTGATGCAGATAGGAATCATAATTTATTTCAACAAGGAAATAATGAAGATTGTGCAAAAGTACCAAAAGAGAGCACACCAACTCCAAATGGGGATGGTTTTTTCTACAAAAGGAGAAGGCTTTCAAAAGGTGGTGTTGCTGTCTTACAAGAAAAGGGGCTCCAAGACCAATCTTCTGATTTTGTACGAGGTTTAAACAAATGCACAACTAGTACTTCATTAGCAAAAGCCCTTGAAAGGGGAAATATACGCTCAAAATCAACAAAAAGCGCACATGCCCAAAAAATATCTCAAGGTGCTCTGGCCCATGTTGCATGTAAGAAGTTGTGTCTATCAATACTAAATGATGCTGCACTTCTTGGAGATCACCACATTTTCTCGCAGACCTTTAACGGAAAAGATATCAGCATCATAGCTTCTCTCCCATGCAAAGCTTGTGGAAAATTTGAAGAATCCTCCAAGATGTTGATATGTGACTGTTGCGAAGCAGCATACCATCTGTCCTGTTGCAAAACTTTTTCAAAAAACCTAGGGGAAGATGAAGACTGGTTTGATTGGTATTGTCTGGCTTGCTCTCTGAGCAAGCAGGCAACACGATCAAGCTGCGAGGGTGAGACCTCAGGGGAGGGGAGAAGCATCTTGACCAACCCCATACAAACCATGCTGGTTGACAAAAGGTCATATAGAACTGCAGTGCGTATCGGTGAAAACTTCCAGGCAGATGTTCCCAACTGGTTGGGGCCTGTAAATGAGTATGTGTTTTTTTCAACTGGTGTTCTTATTTCTCTGGTATATTTGTTGTTGTAGATGCATGTAAGGTAGGTCTTTGGGCTTGTTCTGGTGCCCAAAATATTGTAAAAGAAGCCTATATTGTGCTTCCTGTTGTGAGTAGTTTCAGATTGCATTAACCTATTGGAAACTCTATGAGTTCTTTGAGCAAATTAGATCCCTTACCTGAGCTTTTCAAGAAACCCCCTGATGATCCCTCTTTTGCCCAAACATCTTTCATTTCTGGCAGTCTAGTAAATCAAATACTTGTCTGCTTAGAACATTGAAGGTTGATAGGGGCTTCTATTTTTTCTTCTCCTGGTAGACAACATTTGGGACGTTGGGAAGCAATTGTTGAGATGGAGGTTAAAAGCGCGTGTATCTCCACTTGGGATTAATTGCAGTATTGACATTGCTAACATTCCTATATATTTAATTAAATGTAGGGAGTCAAGTGTCTATTTTTCCAAACCTAAAGAGTTGGATGTGACTGATGATTCTACCTCAAAAGTAAGCTTTGACTCTTTTTTATAAATTCATGAAATAGAAGGAATATTTTGAAATTTAAACCGGATAGTGTCAATTGCCAACATCTGTAGAATGCTTTCTGAATCAGCAGTTTTTTGTCCCCCATAATCATTTTTTATTTTTCCAGAAAATCAATTTCTTTGGATTGTGAGTATCCAACTTAGATTTCAAACCGACATATTGACTGAAATGCATTTTAGATTTGTTATATCCAGTAACTCGAGAATTTTGTAGAAGTTAAATAAAATTTTTGGGGCTTAGACTTGTTATATTCATATTATAACAGCAGGTTTCGTTTTAAACTTGTAACATTTTCAAATTATTTTTCTCAGTTGTGGTGTAATAGACCCAGATCAAGGTCATTTGGCAACTGGGTTCAATGCCAAGAGATTATACATGCAAATGATGGTAATGAGGTGACAATTTGTGGCAAGTGGCGAAGGTAAAGTTTGATAGATAGTTCTAAATTTATTATTTGTTGAATACATTGCATTTCCAATTGTTTGTTGGAATCATGTTGAGAAAAGATGCTTATATTAAGATTGCAATGCCTATATTTTATTACTGGGATACAGACATATCACACATGTATAGTACATTATTGTGGTTTACTTCTTTGGCTGAACCGATCCAACCCCCCTTCTCCCTTTCTACCTTGATGTTTTCTTGGCTTGATTTTACCGGTTTAACTGCATTGACCGAACTGCCTCCCCCTGGAGATACTGTTAGTCTGACAGTCAGGTCTGTTGTGAAAGTGGTTAAATTCCTGATGCATGGTAATCATTCAATTAGCCATGTCAGCTTTATCATGCTTTTCACTTTATTGTTGGAAGAGGTTAATTTCATGATACTCTGACAGTCTTGTGTTTCTAATGCTATGTTTTGAAATTTCAGAGTACCATTTGAAGTTGTACAAACAGATGACTGGTACTGTTCTTGCCTTCTCCCCCATGATCCTTTTCATGCTGACTGTGCTGTTCCACAGGTAGTCTCCTCATCTGTTTTTGTACTTATATTAGGGTATCGCCACCATAGAAGTTGAATCGTAATTCGTATCGTGAATTGTTGCATTTTGTATCGTATCGCGTATTGTGTATCGTATCGTTAAGATACATTAAATTTGTCATAATATGAGTTAAAACAATTAAATAGATCATGTAGTGAATTTTTTTTTATTTGAACATCATTATAATTATAGCATTTTATTTCATTTATGCATTATAATAGCACCACTATATGCACTATATGAGCATAACTCCTATTGTAGACATACAATAATTGAAATAGCACAAATTATTAGTCAATAACTTAAAATAATTACAAAGTTACTTTTTTTTTCAATCAATCGTATATAAATTCAATATATATTTAAGAAATGAAATAAGATTATAGAAAGGCAAACTTATATAATGCATATAAATTCAATATAATAATCTTTTATTTAGTATATTAGAAAATTATTTAGTTTTATATTGTCACTTATTTTGTATTTAAAAATAAAAGTTAAATAATAATTAATAATATATTAAAAGTACCAAAAAATAAAAAAAAATTATAAAATAATTCATTGAAATTTAAATGTTACTTAACCTAAAACTGAAAAAAAAAATTAAGGGTGAAATATTTATAAGTGCACGGCCCAACTCCTCTAAACAGATGTTTTTTATTACAATGTGATCTTCTGACAATGGTCCCTACAAGTCATAATCATCTCCTTCCTTGAACCGTTGATATTTACGAATTCCGATTTCATATTACGACTTCACGGTGTCAGATAAAAATCAATCGCGAGTTCACGACTCATAAAAAAATGATGTATCGTAAAAATATTGTATCTTGCGATACGATTCGAATCGCGATACGGCAACGATTCTTCCGATTCTTTTCTCCACCGATACAAAGTATCAATTCGTATCTTCAACTGTGTAAATCGTATCGAATCGTAAGATTCGTATCGTTAATCGTAAGATATTGACTTCTATGATCGCCACCATATACTTTTATTTCAGTGAAGTTGGCACCCCCTCTAAACTTTGAATTAATCTTTGTCAACTTTTGTAATTTGTAGCATCCACGATTATTTTTCTTCAGATAACAGTCCTTATAGCAAATGAGTAGAAGACCATCTGTTATTAATAATGACTTTACATTTAGGAATATTACAATAGCAATATTGATCTTGGCAGGTCCACCTCTCAACTGCATGGAATCACATTATTATTTTTTTTAAAAGAGGCAAATAATGTTTAAATAAACGTTAAATACACAGTTCATCCATTTTGAACAAAACCAACAAGTAACACCTAAACACCCCCATACTAAAGCCCATCAGAGATTGTCTTAGGTTTTTATTGCTTCATAGAGCCTCCTAAGTAATCCTTTTAGTATATACGTAACATCTGACATTTGAATTATTTAGTGACATCTCAATCTCCATATCATCATCGGCAATCTCTTAATGAAAAACAACCAATTACCATCTGACTAGTAAACTAAACCACTAAACATTTCATACCAGCCTCAAGCTGCAACCCACACAAAACAGAAAACAAGCAAACATTCAACATAGCAATAGCACCAACTAGCACTTATTATAAAACTGCCATTAAGCAAAAACAAAGGGCAGAACAGAAACATGCCTAATGCCATTACTCCTCACAGTGACTGTCATAACCCATGGTCAATGGTAAAGCTAAGGCCATCACTTGTAATAGAATCATGTCAAAATTCTCAGATAACCACAGTTTCATCTTACGGACTAAAACAATAGTAAACCCTCCTGCCCAATAATTAACAAGAGATGATCAGACATAGTAAATTCATAATGGATGTATGACTAGAAGAATTGAATACTAATTTGTTTTTATGCTTTCACAAGGACCAGCACACAGTACAAAGAGCAATTAGAAAACTCTTTTGCATTAGAAGAGGTAGTGACAAAGCAAAATTAAACACATCCTTTATTGAATGCCAATTAGAAAATTAGTTTTGGCTTAAACCCATTCAAAACTAGATTTGTTTGGCAATATGGCAAGTGAAAAATAAATGAGATACTGATTCCTGCTCATCACACAATACGGATGAAGTTAACCCAACCAACCCTTCTCAAATTATCTTTTGTCAAGATTTTATTATGCATAACCAATCACATGAAAACTTTGATTTTAAGAAAGATGGGGAGACTCCACCACAAATCAACTGAAGTATCAGTTATACCCCTAAACATTAACCATTGGTACACTTCATAAGTGGAGAATTTACCATTATGAGCCAATCTCCAAAAAAACCTTATCACTCTCAGGATGAAAGAGAGATGTTGCTTACCATGTTGTATAGAGCATTTAATTCAACTAGTAAGACTCCATTCAGTGTCCTAGAAAAAGATAAAGCAAGCCCTCTGGACATCACTACCTCATATACAAAAATATTAGACTGCTGGCATAGTTGAAACAAGTGATGAAAATGAGACATTAAAGCACATTTTCCAGCCCATCTATCTTGCCAAAATGAAGTATCTTTACCATTATCTATAATCATAGCTCTACCAGTTTGACCCAACTGAAAGAGCCATGATTTCCTTCCAAATAGGAGATAGTTTAGAATTAGGAGTGAGATCAATATATTTGACTTGTACAATTTGTTTTCAAATGGAATTATAAGTGGGATCCATAAGCTTCCACCATCATTTTAATAGCAATGATATATTCATGCAATGTAAATCAATCACTCCTAACCCACCTAATTGTTTTGGCATACATATTCATTTTCAACTGATCAAAGCAAACTTCCTCTTTTGAGTGGTACCTTGTCACAAAAACTGACATTTGATACTAAATCTCTGAGGCTACTATTGAATAAAACTGAAAAGTGCAAAATATTTAGATGGGCAAAAGATATCCACTAGGCCCATCTTGTCACATTCTCTCGCTAAATCCAAAGAATCGAGTCCTTTCGTCAAACAATCGGTACGCTGGTCTTTAGTTGAAACATGACCTAACTCTGTGAGTCCACCGTTCAACTTCTCCTTGATGAAGAACCTATCGATCTCGATATGCTTGGTTCGTCATCTTCCTTATTTGGGTTGTTAGCGATGCCGATGGCCGACTTGTTATCACACCACAACTTCATTTGGGTCCTCGTCCATCTTGAGCTCCAACAACAAAGCTCTCAACCACAAAGATCTCTCGCTACACTTAGGGCCATGGCCCCGTATTCTCGCCTCACCAGTGGACCTCGCAACCATCGTTTGCTTTTGCGCTCTTCCAGGAGACCAGATTGCCCTCTGAACATACAATATCCAGGACGTGGACTTTCTATCATCGTAACAACTAGCCCAAATCGAATCACAAAACCCTCAATGTTCAGATGTCCATTCTTCCTACAGATCAACCCATTTCCAGGTGTACTTTTCAAGTACCTCAGAATCTGGTACACAGCATCCATGTGACCTCTCGGGATCATGCATATAGCGACTCACCACACTCACTAAAATGATATGTCGGGACGAGTGTGGCTCAAATAGATCGAGCGACCAACCATCCTTTCGTACCTCTCTCTATCAACTCGCTCTTCACCTCAAGACTAAGCTTGGACTTTTGGTCAATGGGAGAAACTGGGTCTAAAACCCAAAGATACCCGTTTCGTAAGCGGATCCAAGACATACTTCCTCCGAGATAAGACAATTCCTCTGCACCACGAGCTATCTCGATCCCAAGGAAGTACCTCGATTGTCCCAAGTCTTTCACCTCAAACTCCTTTCCCAATTTCTTCTTTAGCAATGCAATTTCACCCTCATCATCTCCCGAGATAATCATGTCATCCACATATCCGCAAGCACTTGTAATATGACCTCCATGTCGTCGGAAGAACACCGTATGGTCTGCGTTGTCCGTCGATACCCCACGCCTACCATGCTCTCTAATACGTCAAACCAGGGCCCGAGGGACCGCTAACCGGCCGTAGAGTGACTTCGAGCTCCGCACACCTTACCATCCGTTTGTTTCGTGCCAAAACCTGGTGGTATCTCCATGTACACCTCCTCCAAAGAAATCACCATGGAGAAAAGCATTCTTCACATCGAGTGGTGTGTAGCTTCCAACCCCCATTTGCAGCCAAGGAAATCAGTGTCCGTACTGTGCTCATCTTTGCCACGGGTGCAAATGTCTCATCATAGTCAATGCCATAAGTCTGACTGTACCCTTTGCCACCAATCGGGCTTTGTAGCGCTCAACCCGACCCTCCGGTTTTGCTTCACCGTGAAGACCCATTTGCGACCAACCGCCTTCTTGCACGTGGTAATGACACGAGCTCCCGTGTTTTGTTCTTATCCAGGGCCTCGAGTTCCTCTAGCATGACGACTTTCCACTTTGGATCTTCCTTAGCAACCTCGCCAACACTTAGGGATAGAGACAATGTCCAATGATGCGATGAATGCTCTACATGCGGGTGATATGTTAGAGTAAGAGACAAGCGAGCAATATCATGTGGAAAACCATATCGATCGGGGGAACTCTGCATTGTTGCGAGAAGTCCTCCTTATCGATAGGGGAGTGGGAGGAGGAGAAAGATGAATCATATCACTTGTGTCTTATGAATCGAGGTGGATGGTGTAGGTGTCTCGGGGAGTCGGAGGAGGCGGGGACGAGGGACTTGGCACAAGTGGTGGCACCGTAGGCACTTCTTCCTCATTCCGCTTTCTTCTTCTCGTATACACCCTTAACTCCCCGAGCTCGAGTTTCATCATTTCCGGTTCGGTCCCCACAACCGACACCATAACCGAATCCACAAGCGGACAAGGAATATCCCCACACTCACCATCCTCCTCTCACTACTACTATCACCCTCCCCTCTCGCCTTATACCTCCCGTATCGAGCGAGTCACCAGTGGCGATGTGACCGGATCGAGTAGTATGGTTCAAGCTCTCTAAATGTGACATCCATGCTAACAAACAATCTTCTCTCTACCGGGACTCCAAAGACACATACCCTTTCGAGTAGCCGAATACCCAACGAACACACACTTCACCGCTCTTGGATCTAGTTTTCCCACATTTGATGTCATTATCTTGTACAAAACACACACGACCAAAGGTTTTGAGAGGCAAAACATCCTCATTCTTGCCTTTCACATCTCGATTGGCGATTTTCAATTCAATACCCGCGAGGCATCCTATTGATCAAGTAGGCCATTGTCGAAGCTGCTTGCCTTCGACGAAATAACAAGTATTTTGGTACCTTCATTGACATCATCATGCTCAGAGTAATCTCGAGGAGATGTACTGTTCTTCCGTTCGCTACCCCATTCTCGCTCGGTGTGTATGGACGGGTGGTTTGATGTTGTATCCCATGAGATGACAAGTACTCCCCAAACGCCTTGTTGGTGTACTCCGTCCCATTATCGACTTTAATACCTTCACAACCGCACCATTGTGGTCCGAATCCCTTTGTGGAAGTCTTTGAAACAAGCAAACACATCACTCTTATTTTTCATCAGATAAAGCCAAGTCACACGAGAAAAACAATCAATGAAAAAATAAAGTATCTAAATCCATTCATAGCAGTTGTGGGACAAGGCCCCCATACATCAGAATGCACTAAGTCAAAAACAAAAGAACTCCTACTCCCAGAATTAGAATATGAACTCCTCGTGTGTTTCCCCAACTCACACGCATCACAAAATAATTTTTCCTTATTAGCCTTTTCAAACAAAGGCGGATACAACCTACCCAAAACAGAAAAAGAGGGGTGACCCAAGCGCCTATGATGGAGCAGTAGTAAGTCCTCCACACTCCTTCCAACTCCTCATGTACCCTCCACAATGGATGAAAGAGCCGAGTCCATACTCTCCCTATCCAGGTACCACAAGCCACTATGCCATGTGTCAGTCCCGGTCTCCTTCTCCTGGAAGATCACCTTTGGAATATCAAACAAAACCACACATTTTAGTTGTGATATAATGACACTTATGGACAAAAGATTCACGGAAAGGAAGGAGCATGCAAAACATTAGACAAGGTCAAAGTGTTGGTACGTTGCACGGTACCACTTACCAATTCTGGGATTGAGCCGTACCATCGGCCGTCCCTGGATGCTTTCTGGGACTGCTAGGTGAGTATAGGAAGAAAACTCCCTAGCAACACCAGTCACATGTCGAGACGCACCAGAGTCAACTATCCAATCTGGTGCTCTGGTGGTAGATATGGATGCAAGAGCAAGTGTATCACCAATACCCGAGACCGAGCGAGCGAAAGGAAGCGATGTTACCCTCGAGGAAGATGAGGTGGATGCATCATCGAGCGCACGCTTCCCTTCACCCGCCGTTTCGCTTTCTTCAATATCTCTAGAAACTCCCCGATCCTCCTCGCAAAGACCACGGTCTCCTCACTCTCCTCCTCTCGCTACCGTTAGATGTGCTCGTAGCCTACTCTTCCATCCCTCCGCCACCTTTGCCTCGGCCACGACCTCTGGCCGACCTCTTCCTCCCAAGTTCCTCTCCTTCGGTGGCTTAGTGCAAAAGCGCCGGGTGGCTCGCTCACCGCAGGTTGTAACACTCTCGAGTCTCGCCCCCGTACCGGTATTACCCGACTTGGAGACCGAAGTGCGACTTCACCCCTAAGTCTGCCGTACCGACCCGGAGCCCATCCTGCTCTCCTCCTGTATCATGGCCGAGATCGTCTCCTCCAGTGAGGGAATCTTCGGCTGTGCTAATAACCCTGCGCACCTCAGCTCAAATGTCGGGCTCAACCCCCTTATGAAATGCATAGTCCTCCTCTGATTATCACGTGCCCCTCTCTGGCACTCAGGATCCCTACAGCATACGGCTGGCGAGAAATGATCATAATCTGCCCACAATCGCTCCAGATCTGTGACATACTCCTGAATCGATCCATCTCCCTACACTACTGTCTCTATCTCTCTCTCAATCGGAACACCTCGGATTGTTTCCCACTCCATTATAAGTTCTCTTCGAACTTCTCCCAGACATCCTCGACCCGCTCTATGCCATCCACCGCGTGGAAGCGATAGAGGAGTCATGAACTCGAAGCCATATATATATCGTCATGTGAGTGGACTTCCACTCGCCCTCGGAGAGATCCTCACCGGCTCGTTTTTGTCCCCGGTCAAGTACCCCTCTGATCCTTACCTTCCAGAGTGTACTTCACCCGACGCGACCAGCCTCAAGTACGGTGATCCATCAAGCTTCTGTCAAGCACTTGGAAGATCTATCCTCTCGCACGGTCTAGGTGTGCTCTCGCTCGCGGCCCACGATGAACGCTCGCATCGGCGTCCGGAGCTCGGTGGCCGGCGCTCGCCTTCGCCATCACCCCCTCCATTGGGATTCTTACCTTCCTCTCGCCATAACTCGAAGCTTAAACTCACTCCTATCTCCTTCTTGACTCAATCTTGATTTATGTCATCAAGATTCGAGCCGCTAGTCGCCAAGCCGTCGATCAATCCCGCTTCTCGGGTATCGTGAGGTATCGGCCCCCACGCCGCCTCTCTTCAACCAACTAGCACGGTCGGATCCGATCGATGGGTCCGATCGATCGAAACGATCCATCTGATCTGGCGGCGGCGGTGCTCGGTGTCGGTGCTACAGTGCGACAGCTACAGTGTCGGCGCTACAGTGGAAGAGGGGGGTTAACTTAGGGTTTTTGGCTCTGATACCATTTGAATAAAACTGAAAAGTGCAAAATATTTTTTGTGTATTGAATAATGGTCCTTTGGGCTTATATAAGCCTTACATGTCTTCTTACAAATAACCCCCTAACTTTTAACCTATTTATTTCTAGGTCCCTGGAAACCCCAAGAAATCCGTAAAACATATAATATCTCAACACTTTTTCATTAACCTCTACCTTAGAGGCATCTTCAAAGGAAACTGTTTTGGTTAATTCGGTCATCTCGTTAAAAAAAATACTTGTAACCGGTCATATGATTGCTGGCTCCCGTGTCAAGGTACCACAGTATCACATCCCGAAGTCAAATGAGTTTGTGCCATTAGCAACATTTTCTCATTTTCGATCACTTCGACCCCGAAGTCAAATGAGTTTGTGCCATTAGCAACACTTTCTCGTTTTCGATCACTTCGACGTAGTTGGTTTTGCTTTCTACTTTCTTCTCTGCCCAACAATCTCAGGCGTAATACCCGTGCTTACTGAAATTATAGCAATCTACATTGGGTTTTCTTCTACCTTCTTGGCTTCTCCCTTGTCCTCGCGAGGTTGGGCTTGACTACCCCGACTAGCTTGATTCACCTTGGTCATGTCGTCCATGATCTCCTCGGTCGCGTGCCTGTTGTGCCTTATGCACGTACAACACTTTCTCTTCGAGAACCACCTTAGCTTGAAGGGCCTACTCGAGAGTTTCATTCTTCTTGAGGTTCTCTCTGCTCATGTACTAAGAGCGAGCGGCGAGTTCATCAACGATTAACTCTATCAAGTCCTTTGACTCCTCTTTCGCACAGATCACGTTTTCGAACGTGTCGATTAGCGACCTCAAGATCTTCTTCACCACCCTCTGCTCCGAGAGACTTTCTCCATTTCTCTTCAGTTGATTTGTTACTGTCTGTACTCTGGTGATATAGCTCGAGACTCCCTCTGTGTTGTTCATCCTTAGCATCTTAAACTCACCTCGTAGAGTTTGAAGTCTTATCTGTTTTACCCGGTTGGCTTCATTGTAGGTTGTTTGGAGTATTTCCCATTCCTCTTTAGAAGTTGCTTCGGCAACCTTCTCGAACCCGACTTCATCTACTCCTTGATATAGGATGTAAAGCGCCGTCTTGTCTGCTACTTTCTTCTCCTTCAACAGCTTTAGCTATTGCACGGTCGAAGTGCGACATTCTCGGATTCAACATACCCGGTCTCGATTATATCCCACATCCTGCACTCATAGCAGGATTTTGATCTGGATGCTCTAGTTGTCGTAGTTCGACTTTGTCAACTTGGGCACCGACATGTTTAGTGAATTGTTCCCGAAATCAGCCATTAGCTCTGATACCAATTTGTTGACATTTTGTCTATTTATCCCAAAATCAGATTATCTCGAAATTTATCTCGAACTCTTTGAACTCGAAATACTATCCCGAGGTCTGACACAGGTGTTCACTCTGACAAATAAGAACAAACGAAAAACTGAATTAAATGAGAATAAAACAAATTACTAGATCGGGGAGAAGGAAGAGAGTGCTCTGAAAGTTATTTTCTTTATAACTCAATCGTGTTTACAAAGTGTTTTCTCTCTCTTATCTCTCTTATTCTTACACTATATTATTCTTTATTTATAGTGTTCGGTGTCATTAATGCAACTGCAATCTTATACAATCAATTTAATTCTAACTATTATAGCTATACAATGACATTAATTGTCTAGCCATATATCTGTCACTTTCACTGTTGCTCCCATCAGCTTTCTCTGATATATGTGGCAGATGTTAGAAGTGTCATGTTCATCATCCATCTCGAGTTTATTTCGAGCTTCCTGATGTTCCCGAGTTGTTAGGCTCTGGTCCATCTCGAGCTTTGTCTTTGGCACTTGTTCGTCCTTAGTGTTGCTGTTTCTTCGGGTTCGGCATGGGGTATCTCGAGGTGGTCGGGTTCCCGAGCTCTTGGTCCTTCGGGATCGGAACTTAGAGTTTATTACTCTCAACAGATTTGGTGCTTCAATCGGGAAGCGTGAATCATCATAATATCGTGTTATTTAAGTATGTTGAGGCATTTGATGTCGTAAGGTAGCCTCAATCTGATTCCTACCCATTCCGATCGTATCAATAAGAACGATGCTATTCTCAAACGACACCTCTAGCCTCAGAATAGCCAAAACGTATCACAGGCGGGAGGTTCGCCATGTCTGAATGATTTTTCACAAGATCTGTATGAGAAGGTACTCGATCGGAACTAGGAGGAGCTCAAACTGAGATACAAAAAACTCTATCAGGCGGAGTATCCCGATCTGAGTTGATCGAAGCTCTATCAGGAAAAGGAGGAGACGCCGCAGAGCGACATTGGAAGGATTTATACCCTAGTTTCTCACAGACAAAACAAACAGTTACATTACGACAAACTTGTGTCAGATGGCCATGATCTCCACATTTAAGACAGTGTAGTTGAGATTTCGAGACTAGCTTGATTGCCTCTACCTGAGCTTTCGCTTTCGCTTTTTTCAGACTGCTCTCCTCCATTGTTGAGAGACAGTAAGCACCATTGGATCCATTCTCCACCAGATCTTCACAAGATTAACCGATTTTTTTTTCGTGGAGTTTTTGCTGGATCCTAAGATCGCCCTCCCCGATCCCTCAGATCTTCTACCTTTTCTTCTTCATGTCATGGAATCACGTTGTGTTGTTGTTAACTTCTACTATTTTTTTTTTAACAGGAAGCTGGAAACGAAGAAGTGATCAAGCAGTTGAAAGTTTTAGCAACGGTAAGTATAATTAATCGTACTCTCAAAAGAAAACAAAACCCTGATCTGTTAGCTATTTCCTGTTTTCATTTCTGTAATTTTTTCCACAGACTATTACCCCAGATATTTCATTTTTTTGTGTATTTCACTTTCGCTGAAGAGAATTTCTGGCCAGTAATGTATAGCAACTGTTCTGAATCAGATCCTGTGCTTGTAATAACCTGGAAATATACTTCAATGTATCTGTAATGCACTTTTGTATAAGACCTCAAATTTCAGATGGTCAGTTGTTTTCACTGTTTTGATAGGAGTGATAGAAAGGCAAAGGCAGTTATTGAGAATGATCCGAGGCTTATTTTATTGACTCCTTGTCTTGTGTTCTCTCTTCTTCTTTTTTTTTAATTCTGGATTGTTACCTGTAGTTAATATTTTGACTTGCAGGCTCGAAATTTGCTAGAAAATCACAAAAAGAAATCTTAGCCAATCACAATTCCAAGAATGTGACACCGTGAAGGCGAGGAGCACTTTCCAGTGTACAATTTTGTAATGCTTTGTACCGGCCTTTTTTCTTGAATAGCTGTACATGTAACGATTAGTCAATTGTTGGTACCGGTAATAGTTGGTTGTAATTGGCAGACTAGAAGCGGATGAAGAATTCGCATTTTTGTTGTTGTTTATGCTGTTTGAGTTGACTCATCAAATTGAATACAAATATTTTTTTTTCTTTTCCGAAATATTCGAGTACAGATCAAATACAGGCGGGCGGATTTTTTTTCATTTTTTTGGGGGAGGGCTTGCCTCTAATCCCACCCCCATGAGTTCCACGTCAGAATTAAAATTTATCATATATTTTTATTTCATTTGATATATCAATCTCTTCTAATTTATTAATTTTAATATTTTAATAATATATACTTATATCTCAGCACCTCTCCTACAGTACTAGCTCCGTCTTTCTTTTTGTTTGCCCGAAAGATTCGAAACAGATGCTGTTTCACCCAATCAAATCAAATGCAGATTATCAAATACAGATTCAAATGTACGATTTGACTTGGAAAAACAAAATGAAACAGCAGGTATTGTAGGGTGGAGAATTAGAGTAAGAAACTTTAGCTTCTCATTTGTTTTATCGATCTTTATCTATACATCTCGTTGAATTGGAGCTAATGTTCCTTTAAGAAATAAAAGAAAAACGGAGAACAAAAAAAAATACTAAGTCTTGGCCTTCTTCAATTGAACAAATGGCATATACATCACGTCTTGTACTTGCGAGATTGTCTTCATTGTTGCACCACTACAAAATCCACCATACGCCAGCAACAAAATTTTCTGTAAATTGTGAATCCTGTTTTGCAGTGTGCACATCTTCCTCACCGGATCCAGCCATACTCCATGTTCAACCCCAGTTCCTTTTTGCAAATCCGATCTTTTTCCAGGGATGCTAAGCAAATCTGTTGCGCTCGTTATATGCCTTGGAAAGTGTGGTTCTGAATGTGGAACTTCATCCTATCCAAAATATTTGTAAAACAGACGAAGCTAACATGTCAAAATTTGCAAAAAAAAAAAAACTACTAATTGAATCTCTAAAGGTGAAATTATCAAGTGAAACATTTTTTGCATGCACACTGATAAAATTATATTACATTTTAATAAATAATTACCCATCCAATGAACAGTTGTTGAACAGCATACTTACCTTTCTCAAGTGTTACTTTATGTTCTAACACTAATTTAGAATTCAGGAATCGGTATACACACAAAGAACTAAACTATATAATCTCAACCTGGACCACTGCTGTTTTGAAGGCCTTACTATTTCTTTGAAGATTAGTTGCTGATCTTTTTGGTACATGAATTAGTTCTGACAAAGGAATGAAACAAGATGCATCCAGTAGCAGAACCTCATCAGACTTCCTGTCTTTGCCCTCACAATTTGAAACTGATGCCTGAAAACAAACAATTCAAATAAATTCACAAATCACAAGTAATATCATTCGCGATTTCTTTTAAAAAGGAATTATAATACCTTGTATAACCGATACAAAATTCTTAAAGTATTTTCTGAATTAAATTTCTCAAGTCCCTGACTCAAATTTCTTTGTGAGTGCCCAAATTACCCTTGTTTCTTATTCATTTATTAGAATCTTGCAGCAAGCGAGGAAGGAGGGCAAGATTTAGGTAGCACGTTTCAAGTAAATACATCATCTATTTTTGCTTGTTATTTGTAAGCTTAAGACATAATATTAATATATTACCTTTCTTTGTTTAAGAGCAGCACATGTTGCATTTCTAAACCACACATCAACCTGTATAATGTTGAAAGAGCATTTTCATCAAAGCATAGAATGAACAATAAATTAAACAATTCAAATATTGGACGACTAAAAAAAGTTATAAAAAAAAAGAACATATGCTTCTTTATTTATTGTAAATATTCAGTCTATATAATTACCTTCTCCAGGGGAAGGCCGAGTTGGTTGGATAGGTTCTCCTTCACAGCTCTTGAGGGAAGCTCGTTCCTAGAAAACACTTGCTGAAGCTCCTTTTTTGTTTGTTCAAATAGACCCCCAAGTTAACTTATATCAATGTACAGAATAATAACTGAAGTATAAAAAATGAGCATTTATAAAGCTATCAAATAGGGCCAACAGACAAAAACATGCAATTCCAACTAACTGCAATAGCTATAATGAAAACCCAAATTAAAAGATCACCAAGTATTCAGAATCTCATATGTGGCAATATAACAAGGAAAAACAGTAACCTACAACACATAACACACATACCCCTACGAAAAAGAGTCGTACACCTTGACAGCTGAGGGGGGATCCTACAATACTTTAATGTATGTGTTGGTACATCATCATTTAATACTTTATTTGCGCGTCTGATTGAATTAACCACCATGCAATCATCCTCACTAGCTTATTTTCTGCTTTTCTTTCTGACATGCAGACCCCATTCTTCATCTTCACTCTCTTCTTCATTTTCTGCATCCTTTCCAAACATCTCCTGCATTGTTGTGCAGCTTGTTTAGGGTTATATTTTATCTTAATTAGCAGAATTGAAAGAAATATCAAACATGCAAAAATAATAGAATATTAGAATCCATGAGACCAACATCATGAAGCTTCTTATAATCAACATTCGTCCTTTGCCTAGGCCGATTCATCTTCTCACCGTCACCAGCTTCCCCAAAATTAAATTTGTCACTGATAGAGTAATAAGTTGTGCTGTTGGACAAATCAAGCCCGTCAGAGTCCATTTCTTCAGTCTCACTACCATTACAGCAAGTAACTTCATTCAATTCAGGATTGTAATCTTCATCTTCTGATTCATCAGAGGGACACTCTTTCTCATCATTAATTTTTAAACCCTTATTGTCAGGTTTAGTGGCCTCTTGATTGAATATTTGAATATATCCTGTCAGATTGGAGAAAAGAACTGAGAATAATTTAAAATTGATGCAGTGGTTATTCATAAGGGTTATGGCTTATCACTATTACCACATAGGAAGAATCAAGGGTTTAGCTTGTGCAAAGATGTGCATTCATAGCTTCTATAATCATCATCTTATTCTCATCATACTTGCACAGCCTTTTGTCGTCAGCAGCAGGTGCTGAGATAGAGAAGGAGATCACACAAAGGATTGTAATTGTAAATGCAAAATCAATTAATGGGAACTCACTACAATTAAGTGTTTTGATCTATTAAATATGGCAACTATCTTATTCTGTATTAATTAAAGATTTAAAATTGATTATTTACTTATTTTATTGGTTGTACATCTATATAAAGCATTGTAGTGATTGAATAAAATATAATTTTCAGTTCTCCACTTTTTAATTTGGTATCAGAGCCAAACTCTCTTGTTCACTTTTCAGCCAAAAAAAATATCTACAGTAACCGCGAGCTACTGCCGTCCGCCACTACACCAGGTCGCCGACGGAGATAGACATGTTGCTACAGTAAACATGTCTGCTACAGTATCACATCCTTGAGGTGATCCCGTGTGGTGGGGGGCAATACCCTACCGATCCTGAGAAAGGGTTGAGATGAGGTAGATCTAGACGAGAAAAATATGTGTGTTCTAAGTTAGTTGTGTTACGCACCATTAATGTTTTGAGATTGATCAAAGAAGGAAGGAAGTAAGTTATCGGGGTAAGAAGAGTGTGATTGAGTATTCATCCAACTCATCTCCTAAGGGTAACACTGCTATTTATGTTGACTCAACTAAAGGTACTCATAATACATATGCTCTTGTTTCTATACCTACCATTAGATCAAGAACATGAGTAGTAGATTCTGGGGCATCCCAACATGTGACGGCTGTTGTTGGGGAGTTTTCTTCTTATACTCGTTTAGTAGTTCTAGAAAACATTCAGACGGCCGATGGTACGACCCGACTAGTGGTTGGTAAGGGTATTGTGAAATATATCGATTCAGTGACTCTGACCAAAGTGTTGCATGCTCATTCATTTCTCGTAAACCTGCTATCGATTAGTGCCATTATTCGTGAGCAGAAATATATTATGACCTTTGATATCCCGAAGATGGTCTTTCAGGAGAAGGGAACATGTTGAATACTTGGGACTGAAACATGGAGTGATGGGTTATGATACTTAGATAGAGAAGAGATGGACACAACGCTAGCGACTGTGGTAGATAAGAGTGGGAGCATGAGGATTTAGGGTAAGTGCAGATGATGAGTTGCTTCTGATTCATCGACAGATGAGGCACTCTTCCTTCAGCCTATTAGAACATTTGTATCCTTTAAAGTATGAGGAAACTGACAAACATAAATTTGTGTGTGATAGATGTGAGTTTGGGAAACATACAAGGAGTTCGTATGTAAGCTCAGGAAGTAGGAGTTCTCACGCATTTGATCTGATACACTTGGATGTATGGGGATCTTACTCAACAACGGAGATTATTGGGCATAGATTTTTATGACTTTTATTGATTGTTATACCCGTACCACATGGTTATACTTGATGAAGAATAAGAGCGATGTACTTGCCTGCTTCAAGCATTTTTATAAGGCAGCTCAGACTCAATATGGTGCAGTGGTGAAGGCACTAAGATCTGATAATGGGACTAAATACACAAACAAGGCATTCGAGGAGTATTTGTCAGCTCATGGGATACATCATCAGACCACGTGTCGTTACACACCAACACAAAATGGGGTGGCAGAGAGAAATAATAGACACATGTTGGAGGTAGCCCGATGCATGATAATCTCCATGAATGTTCGGAAATATTTATGGGGACGAGTGGACATGACAGTCACACAATTGATCAACTGAATGTCATCTAGAGTATTGGAGTGACAAATTCCGATGAAGATGTTATAGGGAAAGAATGAGAGCATTTCTCCTCCAAAGGTGTTTGGATGTGTGTTTTGTGAAAGACAACAGACCAATATACTGATTCTCTCAATTTTAAAAATATTTATATATAAAATTAATTTTATTATAACCAAAAATATATATTTTCACTTAAATATAAGTAATATTTAAATCAATCATAAAAACTCTTATTTAAAAAAAAATTATTATTTAATAAAAAAATAATGTATAAAATATAATAACATTTTTCTATGAAATGTTGTATAATGTGTAGTTTTTTAAATAAATATTAATTATAGTTGATATTTAATTATTTTATATATATTTTTATAAAATAATTATACTTAACACTAGTTATAAAAATAATATATTTTACTTAGATATAATTTATATCTATATCAATTACAAAATGCTCTTAATTTTTTAATAAAATTAATTCACTATTTAATATAATATAATATACAAAATATAATATTTTTTTAGTAAAGTTGTACAACACCTAGTTTTCTTTTTTAAATAAAAAATAATAATAACTTATGTTTAATTTATTTGATATATAACTTCTTATTTTTTAAATATTTTATAAATACATAGTAAAAAATAGCAAATAGAATGGAGAGAAAAAAATGAATTTGATTAAAATCTAAACTGTCATTTTTATAAAATCAATCAATCTCAAATTGAATATGGATGTTTCAGTCATTACACATTATCTGATAACATTAATGGACAAATTCAGTTCATGCCCTCCTTATAATATAATATAGATGATATATGTTCAAGTTCTAAAAAATATATATATATAAATAGTATATGTTAGAATTAATGAGAGACTTATTTGAAAAATAAAAAAAAAAGTTGGATTGGGAGATTATATTTAGAGTAAATATGCCCTAAACTTAACCTCACAGAGATCCTCAATGAGCTTAACGTAAGCAATATATCAAATTATCTATAAATTTTAATTTATATAGGTCCATAAATTTATTATATCAAAATATTATTGAATACAATTTTTTTATTTTTTTATTATTTTAAATATTTATTTTTGATTTTTACATGACTCTAAAATATTAATAAAATAGTTAATATTTTAATATGAAAAGTACTCACTTTTAAAAAAATTGAAATAAATATTTAAAAAATTTTAAAAATATTTTTTGTATCTATAAAATTTTTTTATAAATAATTTATTGAGAAATATAAATTGGAATTTAAAAATAATTTGGTATGTTTTTGACCCTTGTGACCTTAAGCTTATGATAGATTTATTCTTGTGGTTGAGAGTACTATTAGTCTCTCTTATTATTCACACATCATAATTATAGAAATTATTATATTTCATGTCATTTTCAGCATAAATTAATTGATATATAATTTTTAAATATTTCAATGAGTTCAATTTTTATTCTAGATGCTTATCTGATAAATGAATTAAATGCTATAATTTAGATTATGTCAAGTCTCAAAACTTAGCATTTTAGATTAATTAAGTTTAATTTAGGGTTTTAATTTCTCAAATTTAAAGTACTGCCAAATTTTTATTGATATTTCAGGTTAGAAGATTTGAAGTAAAAATATGTGAATCAGAGCTAAATTGAACGAAAAATGAACTCGCAACGATTAAAATAATTTCCAGCCCAAAACTACTACTGTTCAGACCGAATGTACTGTAGCTACTACTACGGACCGAATGTTACTGTAGTTCAGACCGAAAGGAAGAAAGGAGATAGTTGCGTAGAATTGAAATTTAGGCAGTTTCCTTATTTTCTGAAATATTTTTAGAGTTTTTTATATAAAGGGGTCCAGAAGCTTAGAATCATCCCGAATATTTTTAGATAGTTTTTTTTGGAGAGAAGTTCATTTTTAGATAGAGAGGAGAGAGAAGAAGATAGAGAAGAAGAGATCGAATCGCTCCAGTAACATCTTTCTTTCTCTTTGATTTCTTTAATGATTTTGTACGATGTGTTTCTATGATTCTCTCTCCTTTATGAATTCATTTCGAGAGATGATTTTGATTGAGTTCATTTACTTGCTTTACCAAAATTTATTCTTGGATAGGAACGTTCTATAATTTTATATCATCCGTCTTTCTATACAATTCCTATGTTCCTCGGTCCACATATATCCAGCATGATATGTGCCGAGATAGGAAAAACAATGTGGGGTGAAAACAATATAAGAGTGTCATTAATTTATTAATCAATAATAATATTTCTTTATTGATTAACCTCTATTTTGTAGTCTTAGAAAACATATTTTAGTCATTTGATACTCAAAATTAAATGGTCTAAACTTATTACAATCCATATAAAATCATAAAAATCTCTCAAAGCATAAATTATTTTGTGGTCGGTGCGACTAATTGATGGGAGTTTAATTTGAAAAGTCGTCTATAAAGGAAAAGTTATACGGATCTAGGGGTGCAATAAAAGTTTGTAATTCATAATTTGTTTGGTGTTTGATTTGATTTTAGTTCGAGTTCGTTTTGTTCGCTTAGATTTTTTTGTTAGTTCAATTCGAGTTTGATTCGATAATTTTTTCAATAAACTAGTTCGAGTTCGATTCGTAATAGTTCGATATGTAGTTATTTGTATATATTTTTAACTATTTAGTTAATAATATATACAATAATATAATTATTTTATTATAAAATTAATAAGATATTATTAAATTAATAAATCTTAGTTAATTTTTTTAATTTAATATAAAATTAATAAAATATTAATTATTTTAGCTCTAATTATTTATGATAATATGAAAATAAATGTATAAATTAAAATAATTGAGTTCATTTAGAGTTTAATTTCAGTTCGAGTTCAATTTAGCTCGAGTTCAATTTAGTTTGAAATGATTTCAAATCAAACTCAAACACTAGTTAGTTCGATCGAATTCGATTCGTCTGTAGTCCTATACGGATCATACCTTTCACTTAGAATTTTCAAGTGACACTCTCTATTTAATTTATGATTTTATCCTCCATTTGATAAGCATAGTAAAACTAAGTAAAGTAAAAATTAAATCACTTAAAAATAGTGGTGTTTGATTGTAGTGAATTTTAAATTAAATAGTTGTATTAGAAATAATTAGGACTGTTCATTTCAATCAATAATAATGAAATTCTAGTTGATTATGAATTTATCTCATATAATTTATTATTCAGATTAAGTATTTCTAAAAATAAATCTGAAGTTTATCAGTGCTCCACTGAAGTCCGCCAGGAATCAGTCGAAGTTATTCCGAAAGTAAAAGAGTAATCATTGAAAAAATAATTAACTAAAAGTCTTAATAGATCAAATCATTTTTCTAATCGAATAAATTACAAAATATTTTGAATATAAGCCCCCAATAAATTATTTTTTAATACCAAATAAGAACACCCTCAGAAAATAAGAACTTTTTTGGATAATGACATTCGAATTAAATATGAGACACTTCATAACTACGACATCATTAATCCTTCTGTAAATTTAGACTTCATGAAACTGAGGCATTCTTTGAGGACTCAAAATAGAGACTCCTCAAATCCGCATGGACTCCTCAAATTAAGAGCGTCATCAAGTCCATATCGCCTCTCTCCGGGGAATTGGATGGGGATAGGGTGTCACACTGACAGTTATTTTCATTATCATATTTATTTGAAATATTTTTTATTCATATTTATTTAAAATATTTTTATTCATTAAACAGATTTATCTATAAATTAAAATCTATTTAAAGAAATGAATAATAAAATAATAATGAATGCTAACAAATAATACTAAATTGAAATATAGTTATGCAATCAATTCTAACTTGACTCATTTCAAAATAAATAAATTAAAAAAATACAAGCATTTCTTGTCAAAAATTTTAACTAGAGAATAAAACATATTAAAAGTAAAAATAATATCTTATCTAAAATAAAATTTTATATTTTTTTATTCTATTATTTTAAGAAGTATACTACTAAATATTATTTAAAAATTATAATTTATTATATTTATCATATGGTGAAATATGATAAAATAATAATTATAATTCATAATAATTAACATAATTCAGGGCAATTAACATGAATAAAAATTATTAGAGGAGACAATTATATTGAAAATAAAATAACTTATTTTTTAATAATTTACCTTATAAGGCAAACATGTACGAAATGATCTTTACTAATATCCTTACTCATTTACTTAATGAAAATAAAATTTTAGGTACCCATGTCAAATAATTTAACAAAAAATCTTTACCCATACCCGTCTTATCAAATACGGTATGTATCAAATAAATGGATAAAAGCATATCATCGACACCCCTAGATGGGGGGAGCGGGGTACGTTCGCACCCCTTCGAACCCAAAAATTGGTTCGAATGGTGCATGAGCCGTTGATTTTGCATCGATATTCATACTTTTAATAAACCTTGAGGTCTGAGATTTGCACTTACAATGATCGTTATGAATCTCAATGCAAAATCAACGGCATGCGCACCCTTCGAACCAATTTTTGGGTTCGAAGGGGTGCGAACGTACCCCGACTCATAGATGGGGAGGATCTATAACTGGAGGATACATCTAATTAGAGGAGTGCTTGGGACTAGAGGTGGCAATCGAACAGATCAGGTTGAGTTCAAATTTGGATGGGTCAAGTTGGGTCATTTTATTCTTTTGGAAATAATTATGTCACATCCGATCGGATCATATTCAAGTCTGAACGATTGAACAAATTTGTTAAATCGAATCGGATTTCGACACCTAATGCTATAAACAGGACGGATGGTGTTGAAACTATATTTGTATCTATTTTTTATTTGATGGATATGGATGTAGTACATATATTAAATAATGTCAAAATTCAAAACTAAATCCACAAAAAATGTTGATAAATAATACTATTTTATAATATATGCACTATTTCGGATACGAATAATAGAGTCTAAAACTAAATTTGTATATGTATCCACTGTTAGTAAAGTGACCTAGATGACCAATCATTTATGATGGTGCTCTTATTTTGTTTTATGCATTAAATGATTTGTATCATTTTGTTCCTTGAGTTTTAATATTTTATAGATTATTTGAGTTGATGACTTACACTGTGAAACTCTATAATTATTATTAAAATACTGAACTGTCTCTAGTTCCATATCATTAGCATGGAACACTGAATGATAATATGAACTAGTATGTGGATTAATGTGTGATCATGTTTCACATATCACTGATACGAGGTATCTATTTAATTACATAAATATACATGTATGGGATGCATGATATTGGACCTGACTCACTTTGACTTACTGTATGGATTGTGTTCGTGTCACCAGCAAGGTCATAAATTAGTATTAATTATATTATCTGAGATATTCATAATTCCATATGCTTTTAACCGAGTACTATAAAGGTAATTTCCGGATATACATGAATTATGCTATGAATTATGGATAGTCAATAGGATATTTTGTCCGTCTCATTTCTTATGAGATTAGTGATATCTCTGGGACCGTTGATGCAATGATAATTATTATGCATGCGATTTGTGATTATGGGATGATCACATATAAATAATTATGCACTGAGGATCAAGAAAATAATTAATTATCAAGGATGACACATTCCGACGCTTGACATTAATTAATAGATATCACGTGACAAAGAAATTAAAGGATCACGATTTTTTATGTTTGATCAGGTGATCATAATGCATTGCTAGATGCCAATTATGATTTATAAATTAATACATATTAATTTATTACTGATCAAGATATGGATCCTACTGGAGTCACTCTTTTTGACAAATTGAACCATGAAACAATTAATTAATTTTGTAGGACATAATTAATTAAATTTAAATTGGATCAATTTGAGCGAGACCTAAATTATGGATGAGATGTATTTGAACTCGGGGCGAGGGCGAGGCCAAAAATTTATTCGGCAGAAATAGAAGAAGAAAAATAGTGCAATAATGGGAGGTTATAACCTCCATTACCACTAATCATTGCAGATTAGTGTTAACTAATCACGCGCCACGGAGGAGTGGTTAGAAGTTTTTTTTTTTGGTTTTTCTTCTCTGGCCTCATCACCAGGCCACGATTTTGGTTATTAATTTTTCTCTCTCTGTTTTAATAAGGTAAGAGCGAAAAGGAAAAAAAAAAAGGAAAAGGGGATATATTTTTATGCCGAATATTTTTTTTGTTCTATCTAATTGATCAATCCCTCTCATATGTTGAGACCTAAAGGGATTTGAGATCTTGTTTTATTGGAGGTCTAGTAGCCTTGTTTCGACGCGTCAAATAGTGCACGCGGTAGAAGCTTCACATTTGAGAAAGCTTTCGAGAGACGATATTAACATCGACGTCCTTGCAGTGATTGGTGAAGGCACATGAAACCACCATTCAAAGAAATTCATCACGCTTTGGTTACGATATCAAGTAAGGTACATTATTCATAAATTTATTTGTTAGATTCGAATTTTATACACATAATTCTTGATTTTCAATTGGGTTACATGAAAACTTTTGAAATTCTGCATCTCATGCACGTCTCAAACCCAACATCCACATCATTTCTTACGGATACGAATCGAGTACAAATATGAATAATTAATATTTAAATACGAATGATATATTTTTGAATTTTTTTCAAATACGGTAGCAGATATTATCTGTTCTATTTATACCCCTATCGCCACATATGTAAAACTATTTTTTACAAATAAAAAATTATAACTGATTGAAAATAATTCTAACCTTTCAATTTCATCGGAGTTGGAAGATAGCGAAAATTATAACACTATTTTTTGCTTGATTTCTTATGAAATGACAATAATAAATAAGTAACAATACTAAACTATTTTTTAATTTTTTTTTTTGGAATAATAAAATTATAATCTGAGAATTGGAGAATATAAGAAATTTTAAGATAAAAGAATTGAGAACAGAGAGAGTTTGAGTTTGATGTGAAGATGTGAGATGAAATGGGTGACATTTATAGGAAAAAAAATTAAAGTGGAAAATTTTAACTCTTTTTTTTTTAAAATTTTGATTTGTTTTTAGATTTTTCTTGAATTTATACCATTGGTGGGTTTAAATTTTGAATTTATACCGGGTTGGTGCCGGATTTTATGGGTTTTTGGGTTGGAGTCGGGTTTAGGGTCGGGTTTGCTGGGTTTTTGGGGGTTAGGTTGAGAGACGGGGCGAGGCGGGGCGGTGCACTAATTAGACGGAATGGATTATAGACGGGCTTATTTGGAAAAAAATGATTGTAATCCGTGATTAGATCATGGGTTTGCTGATCCACGGATTGGGTCAAGTTTTGCCTCGGATTGGGATGAGTCGGGGTACGGACATGAATTCTCCGAGTCGGATCTAATCCTTTTGGGTTTTTTTAAATACTACCTCTGCTTGAACCTCAAGGGGAAATGAATCAGCTGCTATAGTTGAAACTATGGCAGCGATGTCATTTTAAGCTGACTGTAGAGTCCACTCAATAATAAATCCATTTAAATTTAATTTAAACCATTTAAATGAATTTGATGATCTTGGATATCATTTTTTTTGTATGGCTGTGAGTCCGAATCCACCTCACTAACTAACTAACGGAGGGAGTGTTGTATTAAATTCGGACATCCTTGGCTGTTTCGTTGAGAACGCCAACGTTCATCTATTCCGCTTTGAATTGACTTCGTATTAAAAAATGAAAATCTGTGTTTAAATATTAAATGTTCGGAATAAATTATAATATTACCAATAATATCTCCTTGTTAAAATACCGGCGTACAAAAATATATGTACTTGTGACTCACAAAATATCACTACAAACACTAAGCCTATATATTTGAGGCCCAAATAGACACTAGTTTTCCATGGTCCCTTCCCTTGAGACTGTAAAGCTCATTCCTGTGATGAAGACTGGAGATCCATTAGCTTATTGTGGGCTTGCTTATTAGGTGTCGTTGCTGAGAAACCAAAAGAGACTCCAATAAACTAACAAAAGAACCTTACTGTATTCGTATCTGATAATCTAATGTTTTTTTTAAGCTGATACAACATATAGTTGTTAATACCATCTCTCATACAAGCTTTATTATATGCATTAAATGAGTTATTATGAATGTTAATGACTTTATTATGCGAACTCATTGTTATACCATATTGTCATTATTTAACTTAAATGAATTATTATGCGTATTAATGGTATCTAAATTGAATATATCTCCATTATATTTGCCAATTGTTTTCTATCCATACAAGTCTTATAGAGTACAAGCACAGATCTAAACGGCTAAATAATTTTGTTGATAGAAGTATAGAACCCAAACATCACAACTATATGTTACTATCACGAAAAGTTGCAGGTTCAAATTGTGTTCTCCTTTGAGTGTGTTTAGTTTCTTGCTGTCTGTAATTTATTAAACAAAAATCGCAAACCACTAGATGTCAAGATAAAGGTTACTGAGCCCTCCTCAGATATATTTTAAGAACCTCATAACCTTAACTAGATCAAATTAGGGATTAGGCTGGAAAATTTCACACTCCAGTTGCATCGAAGTTGTTACAGTGGGACAGATATATAATCAAGTAGTCTGTTGTTTGATTAAAATCAATGCAAGTTCATTAATTGTTGGTACCAGTAAGGTTCTTGTTTGCCTACCTAGCCTTTCTGAAAACAAAAACATCAAATAGCAGTAACAGATAACACAAGGGGAGATGTTTAACTAACTGTGATCTCATTTTATTCTATTTCCTCATTAAAACTACTCTCTCTTGATGCCTTCCTGGCCTCCTAAAACCACACTACTTTTCTTTTCTCTCTCCTACAACAACTTTAGAAACGAACAAAATTCTCCCATATTTCATAAAGGAGGTACAACAGAAGAAAGCCAAAAGCTATCCAAAAAAAGAAGAAAAAGAGGGGGAAAAGAAAAAAAAAAACTCTAGACTATCCTTCCAACTTCTCTTCTTCTAATGCTTGTTGAAGTAGAGATGGGCTTCTCACAAACCTACCCTGTACAAATAAAATAAGTTGTAAATAAATACAAGCTTTTCCTAAAAAAAGAACAGGCTTTTAGAGTGGTTTTACAATATTCAGTACACTAAACTACATTCTTCTAAATAGGAAAAAGTATATATTGAAAATAATGATTAAAATCTTACACTTGCCTTCATCCTAGGACGCTGATCTGCATTCACCTTTCTAACTTGGTATCTAATCTTTTTTGAAAAAAGACGTGTCCGCCTCTTCTCCTTGTACCTCATCACACTTGCCTCTCTGATGCCATTGGGTCCACCCTCCAATGAAAAATCAATGTTTGCCTGAAAATGCAGTTCAATAGTTAAGTTCAGTTGCACACAATTTCTTTTATTTAGAAAAACTGAGGGGTAATTAGCTAAGACCTTAAGAGGTTGGGACATGAGCATCATCACACTGGTCCCAATAGACTAACCAACCAAATGCATTATTCTCAGAGCCTGACAAAATTATCCTAAAGTATTTAAATACTTTCATGTAGGTACAAATGATGTGTATATTTATGCATGTGAATGCCCAAAACAAAAGAGCATGGGGTACTTGTAAAGTCCAGAGCAAGATGCCAGACACTTGAGCCCAGCTGTTTAATTCAAAATCAGAAACTCGTACTTTGTTTTCCACTTTACAGTAAAAAAAACACATGACTCAACACTACCACAAAACACAACATGGAGTAAAAAAAATAAAAGAAAACACGTGCACATTCAGAAGTACATTACCAGACTATAAGCCTATCAAGGGGGTAGAAAATTGAAGTCAAAGGGTCCCATTACAACATTAACAGTTCTGAGTCATACTAAAAGGTTTTCTTATTGTAACGAAAAAAATTCCCTCATGATTTACATATTTTATAATTAAAACAAGAACATTCTTGTGCTTGCTCAAAACTCTCACAATTACAACCTAAAAACAAACCTAATGCATGCCCAATGAGATTTATTTCAAACTATGTGAGGATAGTCAACCTATTAAGATTATTTTGATGGAATAAAATAACTACATTTGGAGACACATGAATAAAGCCCATAACTATGGGCCATATCTGCACTGAATCTGAGCCCAAAGAGACAAATAGGAAATCCCTAGGGATCTGGCCTCTATTATCATTATTTATTGGTACCCATAAGAAAAAAAAAGTCTGACACAGATATAAGATCATCATTTTTACAATTTTTCTAGACAGAACCTCAGTAGAATTTCAGTGTAATATCCAGATGCAAATCCAGAAAATATGTTATATCTCAATGGCATACAAAATTTTATGTCCAAAAAGATAATGGCGGAGTTCCTTATTTTGGATAAAAACAAGAAAAAAAATATGCTGGCTTCTGACAAGAATTCTTTACCCATAATTAAGCAAAAAAAAAGGATGGAACCCATATAACCATGGTGACTTTGCATTTATATTTCTGAAATTTTTGCTACCTGTCTCAAACTTCACTCAATGTGGGAAAATTTAAAATTGTACTTTGGAATGCATACTGAGCATCTCTGACACTATTCTTTCATGTCCATTAAATACCATATAACTTGGATGTTTGTGTTCATGTAGTGAAAACTGTGCAAAGGCAAAATTAACAATTCTCCTTTCTGAGGTAAATAACAATTTCAACCTTAAAGTGGATGACAATTTAAAATAAATTACGTTAATCATTTGTAAATGCTTTCCGATTGGGTTTCATTTCTAGCCTACCCCAATTTATTTGGGATTAAAGGCTTTGTTGTTGTTGTTGTTGTTGTTGTTAATCATTTGTAAATTCAACAACGTTTATGTCAAATTCCAACCAAAAACTAATACTAAATATCTGCTATAACTTTCATCTCCATTACAGAAAAGTGAACAAATGGTACCTCAGAAAAATAACTACAATTTTGAAACGTACCAGGGTTTCAGCGGAAGGTCGCAGTGAATCAGGCCCCTCTGAAAACATGGATCCTTGGTTTGACCAGGCATTGATGACATCATCATGGTTCAATTTCAGGCCCAACTTAACCCTTGGAGCTGCACCATCCTTCTCTGGTTGATTTACAGTGCTGCCGCATACAGCAAGTTGTTTTCCACCCACCACTTCCCCAGCATACTTTTCCTTCTCCCCCTTGTCAATCTTCTTTTTCTTACTACTCTTCTTCTTTTCTGATGCGACTACTGGAGGCTTGAATTTTGTAAATATTTCCTTCATGGGTACGGCAGGGGAATGGTACCAGTCAGTACCATTCCCCCGGTTTTTAAATGCTCGATTGAAGTGCTCCAATTTTGAACATAATCCAAGCCCAATTAAGCTCTTTAGGCAAGGATTCATGTTTGAATTTAGATTTGGAGCCAAGACTGACCCTGAATCATTAGAGCCATTATCAGTACCACTTCCGGCACCCGTACCAGTATTGTCAACTGAGAGTGTACCCATTATGCTATCAATCCCTTCTCCACTGCACCCAATTGATTCTTCATCTAGTATGGATTCAGTGTCAAAATCATCATCTATAACCTCGCTGCATAGACTCGGGCTGGAAACAGGTGAACCAACAGGGTCGCGAAAAGAGTATCTTTTAACCCAGCTTGATGGACTTGGCAGTGTTGGCACAAACTCTGATGCCAAGAATGGGTCATGGAGCAAGAATGCAGCAGGACCAGGTACTGGAAGTGGAGGGAGGAGCACTGAATTCAGGTTATCAGGAACATCAAAAGTTAATGGGTTGAGTTGCGGCTGCTTGTTGGGCCTCTTATGGATTGGCTTGAGGGTCTTTTGGGGGTTAAAAATGGAGGGGTAGATAGAGGACAGCAGAGCAGCTGCCTCATTGTATGTTTGGTTGGGACGCTTCCGGGGCGCACGGGTTTTTTTTATAGAAATGGAGGAATTGGAATCTGAGATTGTAGAGGAAGGAGAGGACTGAGAGGAGCGAGCCGGAGAGGTTGATACTGATTTTATCATATCAAGTTGGTACGGCCGGCCCCCTCCACTGGAGAGACAAGATGCCATTTTCAGCTAGGAGGTACCTTTTGCCAAATTAGTGACCAGGAGGTTTGTGTTTCAAGTAGTAAAAACCCAAATTCAGGAAAAGGGATGAAAAGAGAGATTGGATTCAAAACCACCAAAATAAGGCAATTCAGGGCTGATGACCCTTTCTACCAGGAAAACTTCAAAAAAAAAAATCTAAACCCCAACCAGAGACCATAAAACAAAAGAACCCAAAACTCGAGTCGATTGCAAAGCTAACAGCCCTGAGAGGGAATCTAAAATCCTAAAACCCTAGTGAAGAAACAGTACCCAAACTCAAATTGGGAATAGCCTAAGAGACACAGATGAAAATTCTACAAGAAAAACTCAGTCCGAATTTCGAAATTCAAAATTTTCCTAAACCCCAGTAAAAACCCAATGATGGGAATTGAAGCTGGACTCTGTTTTTCAACCAAAGACGGGAAGCAAAGCATGAAATAACTTTCTGACGAAAGCCCACGTTGCACGTACCAATTTGCTATTGGTATCGAACAGAGGAAGATAGAACTGGAGTTCGTTCTCCTATTCTTTCCTGTTACAGCGGAAATAGTATCGGTCGACGAAAGAGAATGGTAAAGAAGGGGAAGGCGAGAGGGGTTTAAGAGAGAAGTACCCAGGGGAAGAGACAAGCATCGCTTTCAAAAGCCAGGCGCAGGCCAACTTAGAGAGAGAGACAGAGAGGCAATCTTCTCTGTCACAACATCTCCGTATCCGACCTTGTTACAAGTCACTGGCAGGATAGAACACGGAATTATCCCGACCTTGTTACAAGTCACTGGCAGGATAGAACACGGAATTATCCAAGAATGAAGATGTGGTGTTATGCGTAGTTAAATGATGTTGATTGAATTTATTATGAATTTAAAAATATAATTAAATTATTTTTAAATTTTAATTTATGAATCTTAATAATTTTTTATATCAAAATATGATGAGATATAAAAAATTTCTATTTTTTGAATTTTATAAGTATTAGTTTTAAATTTTAAAAAATAATTTAGAAAATATATTTTATTATTATTATTATTATTATTAAATCATCTTAAAAAAATTAAAATTAATATTTAAAAAAATAAATAACTTTTTTTATATCCCATCATATTTCGATATAAAGAAATTATTGAAATCTATAAATCAAGATTTAGATATAATTTATCAATATTTTTAGTTAGTAGCAAATTTAATTCATTAACTACGCTGTAGCACCATAGCCTAACTCATTACCAAATACCAATTACATCGACTGCCGGTTTCCCTTTTGGTTCAATCTTGGGCCCACGCGTCAGTAAACTGTGACAAGGACTTCAACGGAAGAGATGCATCAGGGGATTTTGATTCAGACTCCAGAGTAGTTATGCGTCTCTCTCTTGCTACTCTCCTGCTTCGTTGTGACTTGTGATCGATGCCTTTCTCTTAATTCTTGTGCGCTTTTGCACACTTTATTTCTCTATAGGCGCACAGGTGAATCTCCGTGTAAAATGTGCAATTAATTTATCTATGCTTCAATAAACACTAAGATGCCCCTCATCAGGTGCTTATTGCTCAGTATTTTAAAAGTAAACTGTCGTGAACTTTCTTAATATTTCGGCTTTTACAAAGTCATGGAATTCTTTTTAGAAAAATGGTGCGAAGTCCTTTACTTTTTCGGAGAAAAAAAGTGCAAGTCTTTGAGGGTGACGACATGACGTACTGTTAACTAATAATATATTACTATATATTACTAGGGACTATGTTGTAAAACATTGGAAGTCGTTATATGACGAGAAATGGCCATGAAAAACTATGTCAATATTCATGTTTTGTTTGTACTTTTGTGCTCTTAAGGACATGACGTACTGTTAACTAATAATATATTATTATATTAGAGCATCACATTAGTGTCGTCAAAATTAAATTTTTATATTATATCATTAATTGATAATTTATTTTAAGAGTGACATTCCTGAATAAATAAAATTATCAAAATAACATTTTCGTAATTAATTTTTTTATTTCTTCACTGACGTGGCTTATCAAATGAATTGTCAAATTTAGATAATTGTTTAATTTTGTCTAATCTTTGCATTCCTAAAATTTAAATGACAATTATTAAATGAGATTTGACAATCAATTTGACAATGAGATGCGGATGCTCTTAGAGAATATGATGTAAAATATTGGAAGTTATATGACAAGAAATGGCCATGAAAAACTATGTCAATATTCATGTTTTGTTCATACTTTTGTGCCTATATAATGTATAATTTTATTATTCTTGGGGGTGATCGTATAATATTCATGTTTTGTTGATTTTAGCACGCCATTATTGCAATTAATTTCAAAATAACAAAACATATTTTGGGGGATTTCGGGTAGAATTTAAACACTTTTCAGAGTAGTAATTACTCACGAAAAAACACTAAAACATAGGTACAATCGGACTTTTACTGTTCACTGTTTCACTTGTGCTTAAATCAAGACAAATAAGGAGGAAGGACAAAGATAAAGACGTTACGAGGATGAATAAGTTTTTGTTATTAATAAAATTGAGGAATTAATTTGCCGAAATAATAAATAATGTTCTGACTCACTCTGGTTGTCAGATTTACACAATCAATAATTACAAAATTAGAGAGAATAATTTTTATTAACACAAAATGACCCAGAATATCAATTATTTGTCTAACTAACCATTGAACCCGACCCGAACATAAATGGGTCGGGTATGGATTTAATTTTTCTGATCCGAATCGGATCGGATCGGGTTAATTATATTTTGAAGTAATTTTATTATTTAGTACTAATTAAATCTTAAATATACACTAATTATATACTAATTAAGATTAATTATAAATTTATTAATATTTTATTAGTTAAAATTATATAAAAATAATTAATAAATATTTAATTATTTTATAAATTTATTATATACTAATTAAGATTAATTATAAATTTATTATATTTTATCAAGATTTTTTTAATAAATATTTAATTATTTTACACCCGAATTTAATTTTTTTACGAATTTAATCGAAAAAAAATAATAAAATAATATGACCCGACCTGAACCTGACCCAATCCGACCCATTGACACCCCTATGTGTGTGTATTTCATAATATTTATACAAATTAATTTGTATCTCCACTCTTTATTAAGAATGAAAGTATCACAATCCCACATCTGTCAAGATTGATGAAATTTATTGATTAATTTTTAAAGAGAATATGAATTGTTAGATATATTAGAGTTTTTTGTGATGTGATAGATTACAATAAAATATTGAAATCTTTGTTAAATTCAAAACACATTTGTAACATTAAAAATTATATAATTTATGATATTTCTTTTCCAAAAGACATTATTTTGTTGAAAAAGTTATCAAATTTAAAATTTGATTATGTATTTTTTTAGAAAGTTATGATTACTGAATAAAAGCAATTGATTAATTATATTTGCTTCTTACTTTGTTTGTTACCATATTTTGTATTGAAATATAATGATATTTTTAGATTTTTTATGTAGAAATATTACAATATAGAAATCACCTCTAATACAATATATTAATGTTTTAATATTTGTTTATTGAAAGGTGAGAATATGATTAAATGTTCAAGTATTAATCTAACTAAATTTTATATTATAAAACATGCGAGTTTCTTGAAGCTATAAATTTAACGTCCGCCATATCTTTCATTTATCATTTGTAACGAATAGTAATAATATTAATTAATTTTGTGTGCAAGTATTTATATTTCTGTTAAAATGAGGAACATATAACCCGATTTCACGTATTTTGTAAATAAAAATTAATTTATGCGTGCATTGGTATAATCTTTAGTAAAAAAATGGTATAATCTTAATAAATATTGATGCACTCTGAGGTCACTTTTGTTGTCATAAAATTTTGGCACCCGATCTATGTTTGAATGAGATGACACTTAAAATTGAGTACCATAATTCTGATAATTACAAGTAGTGAAGTAATAGAGTTGAACTTAATTGGTTCAATATAACTAGTAGTGAAGTAATAGAGTTGGGCTATGATGCAATGCATAGCACGGATCAGCTTCGTGTTATGAATCGGTTATTCATTTTCAAAGTTTAAATAGTCGATCTAATCGTACAAAATGATTTTCATATGGATATCTAGATATAGATCAAATTTTAGATATTTTTTTAATTTTTTTTACTATTTTTTAAGATAGTTAGAAAATCACTTGATTTAGTTATTATATGTCATTCAAAAGAAGCGATTATCTAATTATTATAAAAAATATAATATTTGATTCACATCTAGATATTCATACGAAAATTATTTTGTACGGTTGGATCGACCATTTTTAGTTTGATAACGAAGAACCTATTCATAGCACGAAAGCGATCCGTGCTATGCATAGTATCATAGCCCAAGTCAAGTAATAATAGTTACATTAATTCCTTTCGTCTGCAAAAATATATACCGAATCAAACTAATAAGAATCACAAGGCGAACTAAAATTCAGAGTTCAATTTAACTAAGTAATGGCTATAAAACTAACATCCAATAGTTCGTGACCTCAGATATTTACATATTTATTATCTAATACATTGGTAATTATAAATTGTATTTACTAATACAAATTCAATTTTCTTTAATTTAGTTGGCTTTTAAGTTTGAAAACTTCATTATTTTTATTTTTGAACTGAATCCAACCAAACAAACTATACTCCAAGAACCATCACTAAATTTTATTTCATTTCTGATAAACCAAAATCACATATATATTTGATAGGACTTGATATCTAAAACTATATAATTTTACCTTTTTTATGCACTTTTTAGTTTAATAGTTGATTTAGTTTAGATATTGCACAAAATTTGAGATACTACCATGGTTTCTTTGATTTTAAGATTTTTGGAACATTTTGGAAATATTTGGATGAAGATGAAGTAAGTTAGGCGTAACTAGAACAATGAAGATCTTACTGGAGAAAAATTACATGAACCTTTTGACCCCAAAAGTTATCTTTTCAGGTCGAAAAGAACTCTCTGCCAAAAAAATCGCGAGAACTATTTGGGTCAAAATCTTTTCTTTTCGGGACGTAAAGAGTTTCACTGTTTTGCTCCTGAAAGCGTCCATTCGCCCCAGAAGGCTCCAGATTCGATTTTAAATAGGAGAGAACACCTCCAAAAGGCAATAACCGCCCTAGGACGGAGAGGAGAGCAGAGTTTGAGATTCTTGGAGAGATTTGGAGAGAGAAGAAGGCCGAAGAAAGAGAAATCAAAAACGGGGTGTAATTCTTATTCTCTTGATGATTTTTTTTTCTGTTTTTCATTGATTTTATCTGTGATTTTTTCTCTTCCATGGAAGAGTAGTCGTTTTTCTAGGGTTTAGGCATGTAACTTGAAACTTGAAGTTTAATCGTACTTGTTGTTGTTTTAGTTGCTATATTTTATGAATTATTTTTGTGATTGAATTACTGTGTATGGATTGAATTGTTGTACGTTTGCATTAGTAATCTGTCTTGGATTAAAAACCCTAGATAACATAGATTCATAACCTGTAAATGAGATTAGAATTGCACATGTATCTTAGAAAATTATTTAGATTTCTAACCAAAATATGACGGTTCTTCGACCTCCAAAAACAGTATCTAACCCTAGGTGATGGACCTAACCATGAAGTATAGGTTAGTTGAGACTTTTCTGAACATTTAGAGTATTAATTAGATGAACCTAACCGTGAATAATTAATCTTTGAAAGGTTTAGAATTACCAGAACTTAACGGGTTTTAATTAGAAAGAACGACAGACTTAACAGTGAAGTTTGCCCTAATTGAAATATTGTGTCAAACCCTAACCATGAACTTGGTACTAAATCAGATGGTAACCCTCATAAATTAGCGTTAAAATACATAAATAGTACGATTAAAACTCAAGTGGATGGTGATGCTGAAACCCTAGACTCTCTTAATCTTGAAGGAATCCAAACTTAGTTCAGTTTACTTGTTAATTCTAGAAAATTATTTAGATTAGAAACTTTTTCAGATTTTAGAGTCTAGATTAAAGAAATTATCTATATTGATAGTTTAATCAGTCTATGTGAAATCGACGCCTAAATACTACACGGTAGGTAGTGCGCTTGCGGCTTCCTCTTGTGTGTATTAGATTATTTTTTTTAATTTGAAAATATCACAACAATTTCATTACATTCCATATCATTCAGTCACCCAAACCAAATTGAGGCACCAAATCAAGGCAAATTCAATGGCAATAATGTCTTTGTTTGTCTTCATTGTAATTTTTATATTTTCTTCTGATAAAACACATTTATAACCCCCCCCCCCCCCAAACCAAAAAAAAACTAATGAGGTGAAAAATGAATAACAAGGACCACCCTTCCAAATATGGTTGGGCATTTTTGGAAAGTATATCACCACCAAAAGAGCCGAAAAGAGTCTCAGACAGACTCAGTAGTACAGAAGAAAAGCCACAAACTTTTCTTTCCTTTTTCTTTATATTTTTTTACAATGAGCCCAAAGTTTCCAGCATCTTATAAGATGGGAATTATTTAGCTTCAGTGCCCCCATGGCCCATCTGATCTTGCTTTTCAACTTTCAAGTGAGGCCCCTTCTTATCTGCTGACATGGCGTCTTATTATTGGCTGAGATAGATTTTAGGGCCAACGTGGCAAATACCTTGACAGCTTTCACGTGAATCGAGATTTGTGTGGGTTTCTCTTCCTCCTCGGTTGGCGAGTCTCATATGCTATTATTATTATATTATCTATCCCAATTTGCACCTGTTAGTTCCTTGTGGCATTGACACGTACCCATGACCATGAGGCTACTGGTTAAATTTTTAATGCAAATTAACTGTACGAAGTGAAATTGCTGACCCACAGTGATTTACATAAAAAACTGTTCGCTGATATAATATAATTCCATCAAATGAGAATGATGATTCGCCCAATAATTAATTTAGAACGGCTACTTGATTGCTTGTTGCGAGGTAATATTCTATGAAATATTATATTGGCTTTCAACCCAAAACAATTTAGCTTGATATTATATATCTGCAGGTGCAATATATTTATATTTATCAACCTTGATTTGCATTTAATATACACTTGACTAATGAGGTATAAACAACTTTTACCACTGGACATACATTTCATAAAATGATTATTCTAAGATACTATATGCAAACTAAAAAAGAATACTAATCTCAATTTGAAAATTTGATGACCGATCCAAATTGTTCAGTATCAAAAATATTATCACACCAGATTTATATCTATTTTTTTTTTACTATTTTAGGCACTGTACTATAATTTTAGATATACACGAAGCAGACATAATTATTGGATGAGCAGGCTAATTAATTACTGCAACATATTTGGGTCACAATTTGGAGTAGAATAACATTGCATGCATGATGCATCTCTCTCAGCCCCGGATCTGAACATCTCAATGATTTTGGATTCTTGCACAAATTGTCTGCTTTTGGCTTTTGCGGTTGTTAAAACTCCTCAGTAGTCCCGGTCCTCAAACACCAATATGACTGACAAGATGGAATGCACCATCAGATAAGCACCCTATCACAATTCAAACAACGGATATGTGTGTGGTTGCTTTTGCTCCTACGTTGTGTCCCTTGGATTCAACCAGTAATGATCATAGGCCTCTCTATCCCCAAACTAGTTCGTCTCTTTTTCATAAATTTAAGTGAAACTAACGGCTCTTATTAGTGAAACTAGAGATATTTATTTAGATATTTACACAACTAGAAAAATTGTTGGTTGTGCCGAGCCTTTTTAATTTTTAAAAAAAAATTGTATAATATTAACTTTTTAATAAATAAATAAATAATATATTTTACTTATATATGATTTATAACTAAATTTTTAATTTTTTAAATAAAATTAACTTACTATTATTTAATAAAAATGTTTTATAGAATATAATATTTTTTCTTTTCTAAGTAAGGTTGCATAATGAGTAGCTTTTTTTAATACAAATTAATAATAGTTGATATTTAATGCATTTGATGTATAACTTTTTTTAGAATTTCTATTAATGCATGATAAACAAATAACAAATGTAATGGAGAAAAAAATAAGTGGCCTCGACCAAAATCTAAAACATTCATCATTATAGATGTTTGATCCTCATCGACATCAATTTAAAAAATGGAAAACTAAAAGGCTAAATATTATTGGATTTTTTTTCGCTACATATATGCTTTTTATGATAAAGTATAGATATTTTCCTTAAATTTCTTTTTAAGAGAGAAGAGACTTATTTCATGCCATTTTTTTCTGAAACGGATTCAATTCCCTTCGACAGATGTATATGTTTACACGTACCTGGAGAAAAGATCAATAATGAATAATGAAATTCACAGAGAACTTGCTATTTGTTGTGGTTCTAAAAATTGGGTCAGAATTGCTTGGCAATGTTTTCATTTGTCTTTCTGATTTTTCTGCAAGAAAAAAAATCAGAGACAGTATTTACACTTTTACAGTCGTAACAGTCAATAAAAGTTGGTGTCTCGATGTGTTTTCCTCGAGAAAATATACTGTAACCGCTATAATATGACTGATCGTTTTACACAAATAATGATTACTGATCATTATACATTTATACTGGCGCTTACCTACTTTACCTCAAAAAAAGAATTCACAAATACTGTGAAAATTTGCGCACACAATATTCTCTCAGGGTCCGTTTGGTAAATCAAGGAATAGCGTTGGAAGAGTGGTAATTTTGGAAGAGTGATAGAATAGTATTTTTTTTAGAAGAGTGGTAGAAGAGTGGTATTCTTGACTATTCGGAAGAGTGAAAATATCGTTTGGCAGTTGTTACTCAGAATAGTTAGAATATGAATAATTATGATACTAATAATGATAATGATAATAATAATAATAATAATAGTAAAATAATAATAATAATAATAGTAAGATAATAATAATAATAATAAAGTAATAAAAAATAATAATAATGAATAATAATATTATAATAGTAATATAATAAAAATACAAACATAATTATAATATAGTAATATAATAATAAAAAAATTATAATTACAATCATAATTATAATAACAATATAATAATAAGTAATCATAATTTTAATAATAAAATCATAATATAATAATCATAATCATAATCATGATAATAATAATTATAGTCATAATCATAATAATATAACCATAATCATAATCGTAATAATATAAAAATAAAAATATAATCATAATAAAAAAATAATTATAAATAATTCTAATTATAATAATATAATAATAAATTAATCATAAATATAATCAACATATAATAATATAATACAACATAATAAAATAATAATAAAGTAATAAAAATAATCATAATAAATAATAATATTATAATAGTAATATAATAAAAATATAAACATAATCATAATATAGTAATATAATAATAAAAAATTATAATTACAATCATAATTATAATAATATAATAATAAGTAATCATAATTTTAATAATATAATCATAATACAATCATAATATAATAATCATAATAATAATCATGATAATAATAATTATAGTCATAATCATAATAATATAACCATAATCATAAAAATAATTATAAATAATTATAATTATAATAATATAATAATAAATTAATCATAACTATAATCAACATATAATAATATAATACAACACAATAAAATAATAATAAAGTAATAAAAATAATCATAATAAATAATAATATTATAATAGTAATATAATAAAAATATAAACATAATCATAATATAGTAATGTAATAATAATAAATTATAATTACAATCATAATTATTATAATATAATAATAAAAATAATCATAATATAATAATCATAATCATAATCATGATAATAATAATTATAGTCATAATCATAATAATATAACCATAATCATAATCATAATAATATAATAATAAAAATATAATCATAATCATAAAAATAATTATAATAATATAATAATAAATTAATCATCACTATAATCAACATATAATAATATAATACAACATAATAAAATAATAATAAGTATTAATAATCATAATCATAATCATCATAATATAATAATATAATAATAAATAATCTTTATCATAATAATATAATAATAAAATAATTATATTTATATTCGTAATATAATAATATAATATGAAAATTATATTTATAATAAAGACTTGTTGGTATACCTGTCTTCTGAAATTCAAAATTAATTCGCCTAACTATATTCAATAAAGATTTTTTTAATAAAAACCATTACCGAAGAACTTATTTAAAAAAATAATTTATAAAAATAATGTGGTCCTTAATTTAGTAAAGGGTAATTTTAACTATTTTCTAATAATCGTGAACCTATGAAGAATAAGCGCATATATATATATATATATTTACTAACAGCATACCCGCGTGTTGTGGCGAATAATTTTATTTATACTATTCATATTTATTTATTTATTTATTTATTGAACTAATAATGCAACAACATTTATGATAATTAATAAATTTTAAAAATGCATTGAATATAATAATTATTTGATGGCAGATTTTATCCATTTATAGTTGATTAGTGTTCCTGTACTTACAAGTTCATAATTGTTGAAATATGTGTTAATTCTTTCTAACCCATTAATTATATAATGATATAAATATTTAATAAATAATATCAAAACTTTGTTGATCTAATTATTCATATCATTATAAATGCTGGGACAAATTAATATAAGTGATGATATAGTGTACTTGTGAAAATAAATTTCATGAGATTTTTATATGATGGTGTAAATTGTTATCGATTATTGAGGTTTCGGTGGTATAAATACACAATGAAACAACACAAATGAGATAACTCAAATTCATAAACCAACAAAAAGAAGTAATAAGATATGATATTGGGAGTAGTGATAAATTTCCCCCCTCTGATAAGAAATCCAATCTCAAGCAAATATTATCAAATTTTAAGATATATTTCACCTCAGCCTCAGACATTGATTCAAAATATGAAAGTAAACAAATCAATATTATTTTATCTAGAGAAAGAATAAAAGGAGGGGTTTAATGAAAAATCAAAGAAAAATTAGTCACGTAATCTTATAAATGGATCATTAATTGTTAAATCTTGAAAAGCTATCCAAAGAATACACAACATATATTCTTCTTACTAATTGGGAGATATAAATTAATTAAATTATATAATAAAAAATATATTCTTCTTATAAATGGAGTAGCCTCTTATCAAATATGTATTAGGTTGATAGGGAATCCAGTACATATCAATTTGAAAATGGTAAAATAAATAGAAAGATACTAATCTGAATACAATTTAAATCTTTTACATAAATATGCTTCCAAGTAAGGATCAAGATTTTAGAAACCATGAAATTAAAAAAGGAAAGATGTAAATGAAAATTAGGGATAAGTCAATAGAAATAAATAGTCAGTTATGAAATCAGACTAAATTTTAAGTAAGGTAAAAAATATTTAATGTCATCAGGGGGTGCAAATATAAAGTTCCGTAGAAAATATACATAATTTGGCAAAACATGACCCCCCCCCCCCAAAAAAAATATATATATATATACCTATGTCCCTATAAATAGTAAACATTAAGTAAAATGATAACTAAAACAAAGACAGTCAGCCAACACAGTTGTCAACAAGTAGCATAAAAAAAAAGTCAAATATTAGTTCCAAATGGATTAATGAAGTAAAAATGAAATTATTGCACAAATGCAAATTTTAGTACATCTTGTAACAAAATAAAAATTTATGAAACTGCATAACTTATAACAATTGATCAAAATGGATGTACTATAATAGACTAACTGTAGAAATATTATTTTTTAATATATTTTATCTTTTTATCATTAATTATATTTTTCTATACTTGTAAACTATTTTGTGTATAGCGATGATGGCATCATCGAAAGAAAAAAATAGATTGAAAAAATTAGTGTACCAAACCAATACATGTATTATAATAGAGGCTAAATCATTTTTTGGCAGTTTACTATATGAACCTCAATTTTATGATTCATTTATATAATGATATGATGCCCTCTTCAATTTGACTAACATAAACAAAAAGAAAAAGAGGAGACTAAGAAGAAATATATTATAGTATTGAATATTTTCTAGATAAAATATTATAATTTTATATCTCCTTATTTGGGGTGCCTTTACCAACATGTTTGTCGAGTCTTATGATTTAAGTCTTACCATATCTGACATAATTAGAAAAGTACAAACTCTTTTTGTCAATTCCTCTCTCTACTATTGCAATCAAGTAACAAATGTCCGACCTTGATTGTTGCCCTCGCTCGCTATGGAATGAATCCCAAGCTGGCCATAGCAATTGAAAAATAATTAAAAGAGCGTGTTTTGAGAAAAAGAGACATGAGACAAGAGTAAATATAGAAAAGAATGTCACTTTTCGTAAGAGGCAATAAAGAAAATTTTGAGGAGATGACAAGCAAAAATGGATGAAATCTTAAAAATTATCATTTGTGAATGTAATACAACTGGAGATGATTTTATTAAATTTAAAATAATCACAACCTTTAATTTTAAACATAATTAATTAGATCGAATGCAACAAGAGTATTTTCGGATATAAAAATGTTTGAAGAAAATAATAAAAAATGGACTCTCCAATCCTTAGTTGCTTATATAATAGTGTGTGTATATATATATATATATAGTTTGTGATACGGTGCTTTTGTACTTCGCGTCATAATTCTCACTTTCAAATTTAAAAAGCTGTTCAACCATTCAATGTGATTTTCATATTAAAATATATTAGGAGATCAAATCTAAATGAGTTGAGTAAAAGAAATGTTGATCCAATTTTAAAAGAGTCGGACCGAAATAAAAATAATAAAAGTAATAATAACCTGAGCTAAACTTGACCCGATCCGACCGACCCATTAACATCCATAGGCTACATAACACAACCTGGGTCCCGAAGCTACCTCACAGTCTTTGCTATGATATTCCTCTAGCATCTGAGTAAGACATGCCCTCACCATACATAGGGGCGGATGCAGGATATTGATCTGAGGGCAATTATCAGATTATAATAGCTTATCGGGTTCAAACTCATTAACTAATTAGATTCTAAATAAATAATAATAATTTAATATATACATATATATTCTTACCTAATAAATAATACCCTTTTATATATTAAAAATAACAAAAAAAAAACAAAAAATAAAAAATAATGAAGTTGGTGAAGGAAAAATTTCTCAATGAAACTTTATATTTTAAGATTTTTGTATAATTATTTTATTTTGCACGATATTAAATATTTTTTTAATAAAAATAATTAAATAATTCAGTGGACAAAAAAAAAAAAAATTCAAAAAAATAAATTACCAAAAATATTATTTAAAATTCAGAAAAATAACTATCTCTACCTATATTTACATCCGCCCCTAACCATGTACATAGGTTCCTCCTAAAAGTCACATATTCGAAAATCATTTTTTGAAAATTACCCAACCTGTTACGTAGGGAAAGCAACCCGCAACCTATTGTAATCGCCCATATGAACGGAGACTTTTGGGGCTCGCTCTCTGGATCCTAAAGGTGGCAAAGGCACAAAGAAGGATAAAGCTTCGCAAGAGGTGACTCAAACAATCGGGTGAGGCGGGTCGGATCGGGTTTGGGTTTGGATTAGACGGGTCGGGTTGGTTTAAATTTTTGAAAGAAATTGCGTCGGACCGGGTTGGGTTTTAAATTTTATGTATTTCAGATTTTTGATAGATTTTGATTAAATTACAGGTCATTTGTTTTCGGGTCAGATCGGGTTCAGATCGGATCAGATTAGTTTGATTTTTTTTTAAAAATCGGATCGGGTCGGATTCGAATCCGGATGGGTCGGACGAATTTCTCAGATCGGGTCATATTCTGCCCACTGGATCCTATAGGAGACATCCCGGATCCGAACCTCCCAGGAGGAAGGGCAGAAGTGTTTAAACGGAACCTACCGGGTGGGCAGTTCTTGCCTTTTCCTGATGCCCAAATATCATGCCTTTTCAACATTTGAAAATACCTACTCAAATCAAAATACACTGCCTAGATAATCCCCATTAATTGTAAAATTCTCAGAATTTTACATACAAGATCCACTGATTTGACCTAGCTCACCCATCATCCTGGAGTCGATTTATGAATTTAATCATGTATTCAGCGTATGATGAGATTTTGCTTTCTCAGGCTGCTTAACTTTGTTAAAAGGCTAACTAATTTGAAGTCGTAAGAATATCAATATCTTTAAAAAACAACGCTGAAAAAAATGGAAGATGGCAAAATAATATATTTACTTTTGCAAAATATATATATATATATATATATATATATATATATATATATATATATTTTACTTTTGATAAATCTTCTAATTAGAATAACGATTAAAACATCATAGTTCAAATTCCTACGAGTATATGAAAGGAGAGCAAACTCTGCCTTCACTTAAAAAAAAGTTTTTTATTTTTTTATTTTTGAGATATAAAAGACACCCAAAATGTCATTTTTTTCTGTAAGCATATAAGGCTGCAAACTTGTGTTCTGGACCGCTGGTTAAAAGCTCAAGTTTAGTTACATCAATTATCTGGATAACAACTGTTTGGCATTTCATTATCGAAAAGTGCCGCCTCTGCTCTCTTTAGTTTTATTTTAAAGACAAGTTTTTTTTCTGAATAAATAATTTATTGTTAATTGTATTTGAAAGAATTACAGTCATTTATTTTGGTTTAGTCTTTCTTTATAATTAACAAAAGAAAATTTTATAATAATTTATTTGAAAGAATTACATCAATTATCTGGATAACAACTGTTTGGCATTTCATTATCGAAATTTACGGCCTCTGCTCTCTTTAATTTTATTTTAAAGACAGTTTTTTTTCTGAATAAATAATTTATTGTTAATTGTATTTGAAAGAATTACAGTCATTTATTTTGGTTTAGTCTTTCTTCATAATTAACAAAAAAATTGGTTCATACTATAAGATAGAATGGCCTTACTTTCATTGTGCATATACTGGTTCGATCTCATTGACCTAAGGTGTAGATTTCTTAAAATTTAGTTAGGTAAAAAAAAAATCAAATTGCCTAACTCCCCTTCAAACCGCCTACTAGGACGACAATTTTTATCCTCTATTGTATAACGATGATATCCATTAATATAAATATTAGCAAATCGCCAAATACTATGCGATATCATGCTAAAACAAACAAAAAGATACACTAGAAGAATGATTTGGCTTATTTAGAAGTCGTTTACCAATACGAGGCGTGTTCTTCACCATGCATTCTTTGTCATCAATTTATTTTGTCAGTCGAATTACCTGTTTAATTAAATTACAATGTTGCCACTTAGACATATCAAGTCGGCAGCTCAATTATTTAGATTACACTATTTTATTAGCTAATAGCTATACTAACAGTACTGAATTTATAATATCTATTTAGGACTTGATTTAAACTATCTAGTACTTAAATGGCAAAATTGAGTATATACCCCTCAACACATTTTAATTTGGATATTATCCTTTCAAATTTAAAAATTAGATATTTATCCCTCAAAATATTAAAATCTTGGATATTTACCCACAACTACTATTATCCTCATAAAATTAAATTAATAATTAATTAAAATTATAAAAGGATAAAAATATCCCTCCGCTAGTCGACAAATTCGCCTCAATTTCGTTCAGAGCTAGCAAATTAAGAAGTGTTAATTTTATCTTTACCATCTGATCAAATTTAATTTCCTCCACCTATCAAATCTGAAACTCTCAATAAACACATATTCTTTTATTCACGGTCATGATCTAGAAGATTCAGTCACATGTGTCTTTGAGAGGTTGTTGGAGCTCAATTAGTCTTTCAGGAAGGCTAATGGTTGTACCGAAGGTTGCTGATTATCCCTTTTCGAGCTCATGAAATCCATGAGAAAATAAATGACAAGACTATTTAAAGAGACCGTTGTAAATTTAAGTAAATAGCGGGAATAAAATTAAAGGTATTTTTGTCCTATTATAATTTTAATTTTTATGAGGATAATAATAATTATGGGTAAATATCCAAAATTTTGACATTTTGAGAGATAAATATCCAATTTTTAAATTTGAAGGGGTAAATATCCAAATTAAAATGTGTTGAGGGGTATATACCCAATTTTGCCTAATTAAATTCATAATGGTAGGGTTATTACTTATTTGACATATTGATAATTTTTTTATTTCAAATTGACAGTTCAGTTATTAGCACAATTACTGTAAAAAAAAGACATTACTAGAAAATTAAATATTAAGATAAAAAAACTAACCAGGCAAACGTTAGCATTTGTATACATATAAATAATGGTCCCATTACTATATTTGTGAACAAATTTTTTGATCTTATGCCATTTATTATTCATTCATGATTGCAGCAATGTCGTTGCTCAACTAAAATCATACTGTGATTTCTTCGTTCTCTCGTTCTAAGAACAGAACAGCACATAGCATAACAGAAAGAACCAGAAAACTCAGAGTCGTACAGGAACTTTTACATGAGATATTCATATATTTTACTTCGAAAAACCCAAAACTTGCCCCTTAGATCCTTTGTGTCTCCAAAAATTTTCCTAAAATTGATACAAGAAGAGAACCGACCAGTTCTTCTGCAAGTTCTGAAATCATAATTAATGCTGGTAGCCTTCTCTGCACCGTGTTTTACTTTTACCAGAAACATACAAGATCTCTCTGACTAGGTGAACCTTATCATCCCGGTACCACTGCGGTTATTTGGAGGTTTATCGACCTCTTGATCTGGATAAACCCTAGTGAAAATTCAAATATGGGCCCAATTAGGCCCCAGCCATGATGCACGTGACCTCTTTTTTACTTTCTTAGAATGAGAGAAATCCATCTCTTCTAGAAAAAAAAAAAGAAATCTATCCATACAGCGTGAGAGAGAGAGAGAGAGAGAGAGAGGGTCAGAGAGAGACCAATGATAATCAGGTAGAGATTGTGAAGATTTTCTTGAAAGAGAAAACATAGCCCCACTGTTCCTGGTTTGCATTTTTCCATAGAAGATTTCACTGTCAGATACTAAAATGCTAGCTTATGCATAATTATTAATTTAATGTTATATTGTTTGGATATTGTCTAGTGCTCTATTATTATCCAATATTCTTATAGAATTATACTCTCTCTTACAGGGAGAACATAAATACATGAATTACATGAAGTCACTTTTCTTTTTCCTCTTTCAAAAGATTGTATTATTATTATTTAAGTCAATGTTGTTTACTTGTGTCAGATTGAATTAGCCAGTTATGTGAATGCTACATAAACAAGGTCTCATTCTGAATGGGCATTGCATACAGTTTCATTGCAGTAGTTTAAGATAATTACTTGTAAATTCATATATTACTCAAAAATATTTCATGCAAGATATTTTGCCGCTCAGAAGTTGTTCACAAACAACAACAACCAAGAACATCTGTTTAGATGATAATTCCATGTTTCCCAACTGACATTATTTTCCCATATATTAACAACACTAAACTTAAAAAAAAAATCTGCATGCACCCTGATAAAGTGCCATCAACGGTGGCTGGAGATGTTTATCAATCACCATCCAAATTTCCTAGCCCTTGCACAGAAAAAGGCAAGAATGTCTCTATCACAAACTACCAGGAAATCTACCTTATTTTATCTTATCTTCTCTTTTGTTAAGTTTCTACCCCTTGCAACTATATCAAACCATTTGCATTATTGGTTTTAGGCCGGGACACATATCCCACTTATCCACCGTTCTCTGTGGATAATGTACAATTATCACATGATAACTCTAATCTAATTGGCTGTGGCGTTTCTTAGTGGAGCTCACGAACAATTAAGATAAGATTTCCTACAACAGTAATAGGCCAAGATGGGCCGACTTATTTTTAAATCTCTTATAACTGACTATTGGGATTTCTATTCCTTTCTTCGTCTTCATGGGCCCATTTAGAAAAAAGAGAAGCTAAAGGCTAGGATTGAAGTCAAACTTGTATTAACTTAATGAATAAAAAATGTTGCCTTAAAATTAACTCGTTGAGTTAAAGAATGAGTTGAGCTGAATTGTTAACAACTCATTTAATAATTAATATTATTTTATATAAATATTTTATATCAAAATTAAAAAATAAAAAGAATTAATGACAATAAATTTTTATACATATTTCATATATACTGAATACTTATATAATACATTAAAAATTTATAATAAAATAATATAAATAATAAATACAGCCTAGTAACTTCATTCACAGCCAGGCATGCTAATGGACAAGAAAATTCATGGACAAATGGATTGGACAATAATGAATTGGGCTATATTCGGTTATGAGCCCAAAACTCGAATACAGTTCAAACGTAAAAAACTGAAATGGGTAAAATATGGATAATTCATGGACAACTCTGGACAGAGCGTGGACAACCCAAAAAAATTTTGTGGACAGACTTGACTCTTTGTATACTCTAAACCAATCAACCCTCCTCGGTCCGAGTTCGATCTCTCTCTCGTCGACTCTCCGTCGAACTTTCTTCCTCCAATCACCGAGTCACCACCTCACCAGCGTCTCCCTTCTCTTTTATGACTAGCTCCTCTTCACTACCACACTTCCTCTCGATCGAGCTCTTTCTCCTCTCTAGCTTTAGTTTCTCCAAGCTTCATCGGTCTGTTGTGCATCATATCTTTCATTGCCATAGTGTGCCATCTCTCTCCCATTCATAAGAGGTGAGATTATTATTTATAATTTTGGCAACAACCCATTGAAGTGATCTCAATAATGATTGAATTCGCAACTTTTTTCCGTTTTTTTGGGTTTATATGCATTACATTTAAGTCATTTATTTCGGTAACAGAGAAATGGAGATCTACTAGTGTAATTTGCAAAAAGAAAATTAAATGCAGATTATCGAGATGTCAGATTATAAATTATGCGGATGATATTGTTATTGTCAGTGAATTAGTTATTGGTATTGTTTTTAATGAATTAGTTTATTTCTTATTTTTCTACATTTTTAAGGTGATTAATGAATTAGTTTATTTCTTATTTTTCTACATTTTTAAGGTGAAAAAACTGAACCATAATTTAGGCAAATGACTTAAACTTTATAAATGTAGATTATCAAGATGACAGATTTACTATTGGTGTCGATCTGCGTGATATCCAGATATTTAATTTTAAATTAAATATATTTCATTGCTTGTAACACTAATTTATAACCTTACAATAGGTCTGGGAAAACCCATATGAACAATATTCATGAGTTTCAGTATTAATTTTTTTCACTTGGAGTTTCAGCAAAGTAATAAGGAACTAAAGAGTTTGAGCCATCTAAACTGAGGTGAGCGACATCTAAAGAATTAAGTTGTGAAAGTGATGGCGTAATAGGTCTCGAATATGAAATCTTAGTTGAGCTTCTCAAATCTTTTCGGAATGTGGTTATATGAGAACAAGCATAGTGACCTTTTTCATCTCAATTCATCCAAAATTAAATTTCATCGGATAAATTTCTATTGGCATAGCCAACCTCACAAACTTGCTCTCATTTGTCTCTCTTATAGTTTGGACTTACACTTGACGAACCAGTCTACAAACAATTATTCATAGTCTTAGCAAGTTGAGGGAGCTCCATCTGGATATTGTTAATAACTTTGAGAATGGAACAAAGTGATGTGAAGTTCTATTTTAGTCAGTCCCTCTATTGTGAGTGTGCAACTGTAATCTTACGAGACTTATTAAACCATCACTTTCATGACTTAATTCTTTAGTTGTCGTTCACCTCAGTTTAACTGATTTAAACTTCACAGATCCCAATTGCATTGTTGACTTCCCATTTAACAAGGTTTTGTTCTTTCCATCCTGGAGGATGTTGTAGTTGGATTGAGTTGTTAGGTATCAGATCTCTTCAGTGCAATCAGCTCGAAAATCTTATATGCGAGTAATAGTTTTTTTAATTAACCTGTCATCAGTTGCACTAATATTCTTTTACTAAATGATGATATGAAATATGTTATTATGTGGCTTAACTGCAAAAATAGGTTCTTTTCAAGAGCCCTTGGTTAAACTTGGTCTTTTATTGGGTTGGTAATTAATTTATAATTTGTATTCAATTCAGTTAATTGATAGCTTGTGGGCATATTTTTCAGATAATAAGGTATTTTTGTTTTTATTTTTTTTTATTATAGGAGATGCTGTGGTAGGAGATGTGGAGATGGGTTTGCTTTAATTTTTTTTTTGCTGAAACTTGAGGAAAAACTAACATGATCATAGCTATGGTAGTATAATATGGTATTGATATGATAGATATGCACTTTGCTTTGTTTGCTTTACTGCTTATCTGGTACAAAATTCTCCTTTGCCACAAACATGAGCTTAACACTTTTCAAACAAATCTTCTATCTGATAAGAGTGTGCATCAAGGGAAGAGTTATTTTATGTTGATTTTAGTTTATTGCAAAAATTATGAATGACTTATTTTGTTTGATACTTGATAGAGTTTAATTTCAAGGGCTAAGTTGTCATTGTTGATTTGTAGCATGTTCTTTTTGTGATTTTTGGCCTCTTATAACTCTTATTTTTTTGTTTATTCATAATTTTCATTTTGTAAGCTCTTATATATTATTAGAACAGTTTTGTAACAATGTTTGAACAGTGCTGTAATATTTTTTCTGCTCTTTAGTTGGTTGTGTGAGTTTGAGTTTGGATTTATTTTCTTTTTTATAATATTATTTTGGTTGATGTTGTATGGAAGTGAAATATTCAGTTGAAGTATTGGTGAATAAGTATTAAATTTGTATTTTTTTCCTATATTAATTTGATGATGAAATTTAATATTTTGAGATTTTGATTATTTACATTTAGTTTAGAAATTATAAAGTTATAGTACAGCTAGATAGTAACTCTGCTTCATAGAAGAACAAATAGTGTCGGGAGTTGGAGCAGGCTCAATCAAATAGGCCATGGGCAAAACTATGGGTTTCCCTAGGACATGAGTTGGGTTGAAACTGGGTTGGGTTGGGCCGGACAATAACAGCCTTAGTATGGGTTGGGTCTGAATATGAGTTTCCATTTTTTATCAATGGGTTGGGTCTGGATTTGAACAAAAAAACGCCCATTAGCAGCCTTATTCACAGCACTAGAATATAATTACAAACTCAATATTTTTATATTATTTTATAACAACAATTAATAAGGCCAATAAGCATATATAATCCTATCTATTTAGAATAAAAAAGATTGAAATTAAGAAACTCGCTACTTGATTTAGTTTCGCAATATCATTTTTTTCATAAGAAAATCCATTCAAAGCAGTAGTAATACTCTTTGGTATATTTTTCAAACTAATAATTTAATCTAAGTAATAGTAATGGACATTCGTAAGCGCACGACCTACCGTATAATATAAAGGCATCGATCCTACATAGACTAATTTAAATTACCGATTTCGATAAATTTTCTAAGCTAGACAATAAAATTTGAAGTTGTGTCTAGACTAATTAAATGATAAACTAAAATTAATTTGGACAGAAATTAGAATTTTATCAAGATAAAAAGGAATCTAGGGTTTCGATATCACTATCTACTTGAGTATCAATCATAATATTCATAGATTTATTTCTAATTTTGTGAGAGTTATCGTCTATTTTAGTACTAATTTTCTGATTAAGATTTAGTATCATACACTAATTAGGGTAAATTTCATAATTAAGTACTTTGTTATTTCTAATTAAAACTCATTAAGTTTTGGTACTTCTAAATAGTTCAAAGATAAATTATTCACGATTAAATACTTTCAATTAATTACTTTAGATGTTCAGAAGAATCTCATATAGCCTAGACTTCACAATTAAATACTTAACCTAGGACCAGATATCGCTTTTGGGTCCGAGTACCGTCAGGTTTGGGTTAAAAACCTAAATGATTCTCTCAAAACAAGTGTTACTTAAGTGTTGTGTTGCAGTTTATGAATCTATGTAATTTAGGGTTTCTAATCCCAATCATATTACTAATATAAACATAACAATTCAATTCATGCACAAATTGTTTAATCACAAAAATAATTCACAAAATTAAGAATAAACAAACAAAACAAGTACGATTAAATGCTACAAATTTTAAGTTACATGTCTGCTGTTCTAGAATAAAATCTGTTCTTTCATGGAAGAAAGATAATTATAAATAAAATCGATGAAAAATAAAAATGAAATCATAAAGAATATAGAGTTACGCTCAATTTTTTTATCTTTCTTCTTACCTTCTCTCTTCTTTCCTAAAAAATTTCCTTTTCTCTCTCTTCAAGTATTCTCAAATGTAGTAACTCTATATAAAATTTGGATCAAAATTTCTTCTTTTTTTATCATCAGTGCTCCTACTTGATCCCGATTTCTTCTTAATTTTTTTTTCACATTGAAACATCAGGCTTTCATGTTCTTTTATCAATAGGTTATTCCTCCATTTTTGTATATCTTTATCCAATTTCGGTCTCGATTAGTTTACAAGATTGAATTGTTAGCGCCCTTATTCGATTTTTTTTCATAGAATGTTGAGCCTTGTGTAGCCATGTATTAACATGGCGGCGCGCAGCGTTTGACTTACGCACCTGGCTTCTATTTATTTTTTAAGAACATGAAAGATAAGAAGAGAGTATGGAATAGAGAGGAATGGGATGAAAGAGGAATGTAGTTGACACGACTAACTGGATAAGTATCAATAGTTGACTGATTTTAATGGGTAAGTCCCGATAGTAGAAGGAGGGTGTGGGTAATGGAGGTTCGGATAGGTAAGACAAGACTGCGGCGAATGAGTAGGATAGATAGATATGTGGATAGTCTCACCAAGACGACTAGGGAGGGTTTTCTCTCGGTCTTTTAAGCAGTAAACTCATATATATTCTAAAACTTCATTTCAGACCTTCCGACACTTGAGGATACTCCCCACGGAACCTAATTCTTTCTTTAACTAAAAGAAACCTCCCTTGGGAGGAAAGACGAATCTGATTTTGTTCTATCGATAAAGGAATTCTTTTCGCTTCGCACCTTTGTTTGATATATGGGCGATCAAGACGCGATGCTCTATGGTTTCTATTCTATTTCTCTCCTTTTAATTCCATTTGTGTTGTGACGAAGACTCGGTTTGTCTTAACTAGGTGTTAGATCTCAAAGTTATATCCGATCTAAAATGAACTGGCTTGACCGATCTTGGGACAGTCAAAAGAACTCTACTAGTTACCCTACCTTTTGTTCTCTGCTTTTTTCTTTTGCCCAGATTCCCCATGGGTGAGGAGCTAGAATCAATGTTTTTATATTAGATATGAAAAACCCCTCTCGAGTCTTTCATTCCTCCATTGCTTTCCACCGGCCTAGGCTTAAAAATGAAGAGAGAAGACTCTTTTGTACTTGTTAAAAGAGATAGAGCCTCTAGAGAGGTAGGAAAGATTTTCCCGTTCTTAGTTCGATTCGATGATTACGAAGGTTTCCTCCCCTAGTGAGGAACAGGGATCCCACCGAATCAATCATGCGGCCTGAGTTTTTGTCTTAAATAAAGCTTTTTAGTGTGCATTGCATGCTTCATAATAGTACGCTTATCCTTTGTCTAACAACTTCTCTGATTCCTTACAAAGGGATGAGCCCCCTAGGCTTAGTAAAATTCGGCCTGACCTAGTCGGAACTATGATTCCCGTTGCGCGCCTCCCTCACTCAGAACTACATTCCTGGATTGGTTGATGTTATCTCAGTTGATGTTTGAAGCATAGTGAAAGTGAAAGAGATCCCGATGAGAAAGAAGACATGAGTGTTGCTTCCAACCAGCTCGTACCTCTCGGATAGTCTAGCTTCCCTCCCGTAACTAATTAGGCTCTTTGTGGCGCGAAGTGTACTGTAGTGGCAAGTTTCTAACTGTCCACCTGTTGAAACTCGTTTAAACTAGATCGATTGCTTAATGCCTACGAGGCCCTGTCGGTTGAAGCAAATTTTGAGCCGGGCCCATGAACAGAGACTTTGATTGCCTACTTTTTTTACTATTTAGCTGGGAATAAGACCGATACTTGTAAGCTATAGCCGTAAGGAAGGTCAACGATTGCTATTAGTACTTTTCTAAGTAGAGGCAGGAAAGGTCCCTCCTGAGTTAGTGAATTATGGTTCAGTTCAGGCCTATCCCTATCAATCAATTGCTAAGGTAAGCAGGCATACATCTAGGATAAGTAAACAAAGCAATCCACATATCTATATTTTCATCTTCCCCCATGCCACTACTGAGATGAATCTGATAGAGAGTTATTAAGCGTGATAATTAACTTAGGAAAGCGTGATAACAGGATTGGCTTTCAAAGAGATAGACTATCACTGGATTACTAGCTCAGTTCCTCAATAAAACTGCTTTCTCATGCTGACGCACCTACTATTTTGCTAGTTTCGTATTTCTCGATTTATTGATTTTTTGATTCTATTAATTTACCATCTAAGTAAATATCTACTATTTTCTAGTGTGAGATTTCGGTTATTGAGCAAGTTCTATATTAGATAGAAGATCCGCTATCGGCTATTTTACATTTGAGGGAGGGGGTCAAAGTAGAAAAGTAAAAAGCTAAAAAGCAAAGCGTAGGTGCTCGTTCTAGTGCTGAAGCAGAGTAAAGAGCTATGGCCCATACTGTTTGTGAATTATTTATTTTGGCTTAAATCGTTGTTGCAGGAATTTCAAGTTTTGGTTGAAGAGCCTATGCGGTTATATTGGAATCCTCGATCCCGAGACTCACTCTTGGATTGGCAGCTTGAAGCGTAGTAAGAGAGCTAACCCATACAGTTTTCGCACGCGCCTTTAGAACTTAAACAGGCTTTAGAGGAGTAGGGTAACCGATCGCTATATTCCAAAGTCTAGACATAGACTCAAGTAAGTTTCCTATTCTCGCTGCATCCGTTTTCTTGCTAGTTCTCATCCATGCGAAATTTCTTATAAAAAAAATTCATAAAAGAGGTGAGTTTGATAGTCTCACTTCTTTTAGAAATGTGCAATAAAGAAAAGAACTCTCCCTTCCTATTGGTTGTTCCGATCAGAGAGAAAGAAATTGAGAAAGCCCCCTCGGGGGGTGAATGAGGGTTTACATACAACCGGGGCACATTAGTTTATGATTGAATCTCAGAGGCATTCTTTTCATTTGGTAGATCCAAGTCCATGGCCTATTTCGGCTTCACTCGGTGCTTTGGCAACCACCGTAGGTGGTGTGATGTACATGCACTCATTTCAAGGGGGTGCAACACTTCTAAGTTTGGGTCTCATCTTTCTCCTATATACAATGTTTGTATGGTGGCGCGATGTTGTACGTGAGTCTACTTTGGAAGGACATCATACAAAAGCTGTACAATTAGAACTTCAATATGGTTTTATTATGTTCATGGTCTCGGAGGTGATGTTCTTTTTTGTATAACAACTAAAGTTAGACAGTAACTTGAATTTATGCAGTTTAAACTCTAAATTAAATCTAAAAGCTAAAGTTTTGAGACCTAAACCTAACTTAAAATAAAATATTTAAATACATTTATCTTCTCATTAGCTGTAAAAGAACATAAGGAAGCCTTCAGGCCCAAAAAAAGAGCCTCCTATATTTCACTATTTTTTTCTTCGGTGAGAGAACTAATAAAAAAGAAAGATCTTGACAATAAATCTTTAAAAAATTTAAAAATATTTTAAAAAATAAAAATATTTATATTAAATTTGAAATATTTTTAAAAATAAACAATAGATATAGATATTTTGAAACTTATAGATTAATATGTTTTAAATTCTAAATCTCATATAGAAAAAAAAATAGCGCTTGCAAACTTTTTATATCCGTATGATAGCGGACAATTGGGGAGTTCTATTATTATGAAGTTTATTTGTACTGCCTCAGACTATTGAAATACTGTTTACAGTTCATTCATTATTTCTTTGGACAGTTGTGCTATAATGCGTTCATGACATTCATTTTTCTTTCCCGTTTTGTATTAATCATTTCCCTTTTTAAATTAGTGCTTGCTATATTACCTTCGTTGGCCCAATTAATCTTAAAAATTATTTCTACAAACCGTTTGTATTCTTAGTTATGTATGCAGCACAAATAAATAAACTCAAAAAGTAAAGAGTGATACATGTTCTTAGATATTTCGTATATTCGATCAAATAATTTCTTCAATTTCATTTTTGAAAAATATTTTAATATATTTTGCCGCATATTAAAAGGATTCGTTGTCAACCGTTTCGATGGTAAGTCTTGAAAAGCAATAATTCACAACTATTTTAATCCTGATAACGAAACTGTAATTATTTAATATCTTCGAACCAAACAAAGAAAGAGCTGGAATTATAGGTTAACATGAAGCAGGAAAAAAAAGAGATGGGTTCATTGGGTTGGTTTAATTGATTGATGCAGTTGATTCAAATCAAACGGCCGGAATCGTGGAAGATTTAGAGGAGACCCAATTGAAGAGTGGAGGGGGATGTGCAGAATTAAAGCCCGCTAACGCTTATTTCTTCTCTTATCCTATTCAATGAATCATTAGTTCCATTCCATCCCCATTTTTCCCATCTCCACACTCGTTTCTTCTTTTTCTTCCTTTTTTTCCTTATTTTCTTTTCGTCTTTGCCTCTGTCCATCCAAACAATTTTCTCGGAGCGAGATGCCGACACTGAACCTGAACACTAATGTGCCAGTTGACGCCGTGACCTCCTCAGATATACTGAAAGATTGCAGCCGAATCCTTGCCAAAATCATCGGCAAGCCCGAGTCTGTGAGTATTCAATTTCTTATACATGCAACTACTTCATCTTTGTACTCCCAAGAGCATATGAGCTGTTGTTGTTACTTGTTACATTGTGGTTCTCTACCGTTGCAGCACAATTGCAGTCATAAATTAGGAATTATGTTGCATTTATTTATCCAGGGTAGCGTCTTTGTTTGCTAACGGAACAGCTGCATGCCCCCTTTTGTCTTAGTAGACAATGTGTTTGATGATATGCCTCTTACTTCTTTTTAACCCTTATATGGCTTGTTTATTAATAAAATTCAGCAGTTGCATAACAGAAAAGCTAGTGTCGTTGGCTCGTTTCTGAGCTTCTTATCATTTTTTTTGTCATGATTTCAACACTCCCACTCCACAAAAATAGTTAGTTAGCATGGTCAGTTAAAAACCACCCAATTTAAATTTTCAAATTGGGTATTGAACTTTCAGTGTACATAGCACAATCATATGCTTTTAAAATTTTCCAGTATGTGATGATAACCCTCCATGGAGGGGTGCCAATGTCATTTGCGGGAAGTGAAGAACCTGCAGCTTATGGCGAAGTCATTTCCATTGGTGGTCTTGGGCCAGATGTAAATGTGAAGCTAAGCTCAGCCCTTGCCGAAATTCTTGAATCCAAGCTTTCAATTGACAGCTCACGTTTTTACATCAAATTCTATGATGTGCAGGTATTTCTGATTTATTTTATGTGTTTTTTGAATATATTATATCGTAAGATTTAAACACGGTGTCAACCTTCACCTATTGTGATTTTTATTCATATGTTAACAAGGTTTTGAGCATATCACTATTGGTTTGCAGTGCTGATGCACTGGGATACTACAAATTGGAAAAGGCTGGCACCTATTCTATTTACCTGTCACTGACATGATTGGTCAATGGGTTGGTTTTATACATGGACTTGTAAACCTGTAACACCTGTTGATTGGTCCAGCCTTATTTCATCACTAAATCTGGTTGGCTCTTCTCCATTCATTGTTCAATACATGTACAAGTATGAAAATGAACATGAACCTGGATTAAACCTTTCCGGCTAACCAAAGGATCAAGTGTTTACCACCTTTCTTGTGCTCCTGGCAAGTCAGGTGGTGTCTGGCCTGGTTATATTTCTTACATATAAATCACTGACCAGAACAATACATTGCAAATTGTTGGTTGACAGAAGGTACATTGCAGTTTATAAATTGAATGAAGTTTGCATTTCATCTCTCCTAAAAGTATGGTCTTGAGAAATGTTCTCCCAAAAGCAGTTAACTATTTTAATATGCCAGTAAACTGTTTTTGCATGTCATCGATGGTCTTGAGAAATATTCTTCCGAAAGTAGTTAGTTCTTTTTAATATGCCAGTAGAGGTACTCCAACAACTTGTGTGGAGCAGGGAACACAGACCAGCAAGTACTTTCTGGTATAAATCTATCTATCGTAGTACCAAACCAGTGGCATTCCAATTGAATTGATTGTCGGTATTTGGTCCATATTGATTCTTTGACCTTAATCTGCAATTAGGCAGTAAAAGACCAAGGAAAAGATTTAATATGAGAATATTGGAGCCGGCCTTCTGGATATGACCAAATGATATTAAAAATGCCCAGAATTTAGCACTTTAGCAGTAATAGAAATGCTTCCATGTAACTAATGTTTGAAATGGAAGTGTTGAATAAAATATCTTAAAGAACTCTTCTCTTTTTATTACAGAGGTCATACTTCGGGTTTAATGGCTCCACATTCTGAGATGCCAGAAGAATAACTTGGTGGAAATCATGTAATTTATTTGTCAATATTGTCGCTAACTATATTCTTAATAATGATGCCTGTCGATGTGTCTAGTAAAACTTTTTGCATATTGTTATTATTTAAGGTTCTTAAATGTTAGATTGTAAAATTTATGAACTTCTTTATCGCATCAAAATTGTGAACTTTAAGAATTAAAACAGGTATTCTTTCAACATATATAGTGCAAATGGCTCGAAGAAAAAAATAAGGAACAAAAACCTTCGTGGTATCTCGTATGTTATGTTCAAATGTATTTCTTCCTTTTCATCATAAAAAATGTGTGGTAAAAACCTTGTCATAGATTTAGGCATGGCTAAGGTCTTGAGTTTATTAGGCAAGTACTTCTATTGGCATCATTGGTTACAAAAGAAACGGATTCTAATGGGAAACTGATAAGAAAAGCTGGCCTTAGTCGGAAATGCAACATTTTTTTCCTGCTTAATTTCTGATATACACAAGTCTCTGTATGAATTGCATTATCTTTAGTTATCAGAGTTATGGTTTCTATATAGCAGTCTCAACCAGTGTTTTTAAATGTGGCGCATATGCGTATGTAGTAATATATCCGCACCCAGAACGTCGACTGAGGACAACATGCTCGATCTAGGGCCGGACAGTTCACATATTGAATTTAGGGGTGACATAATGTACTGAGGGTAATTCTGAGAGCAGTGCACAACACGGAGTACCTTCTCTTCCAATTCAACACTCATTTGAGTAGCGCACACGCCTATCAGCACGACCTGGCAAAACCATGTTCTTCCGATCCTCCTTTAATCCCCCAATGAGATTTTCAATGAAATGACATACATTTCATCCAAATGAGTGAGGTCTGACCCGGGGCATTTGTGTTCTTAAAGATTCAAACATGATTTTTGAATCTCTAGCTTCCACGCTCACAACCAAGAGTCTTACCATTGCACTGAGCTGTGATTTTTGTTATATTTAAACATATATTGTATATACTTTCTCTATATGACCGCATATGCACCTCTGCATTATAATCCACATATACCCTTCTGCATGTATGAAAAAAACCGCATTTAAAAACACTTGTCTCAACTCTCACTCACTAACTGATCCCAGTTGTCAACAGCAATTTAAAAAACAGTATAAACAGTACGAAGTAGTCTAGTTAGATGATGCCACTATATTTCCTCGACTAGAAGTTGGAAACCGTATATTGTACAATGGTATATTAGTTATGTAGAAGAATTGTAGATCCAGCCAGAATGTTAACCACTGAAGCAGACAGAAACAGAAAATCCAAATTGTTAATGCTTGAACAATAACAACTTGCTGGGTTCAATCTTTGAAATAAAAATGGATCATCACGTATAGCTGGGTTAAGGATGCAAGAAAAGAAACATGTTTATATCTTTCTCGAACAAATGGATCATCACGTATATGCCTGAATGACATTTTGTTAAATTCGTGCAAGCAAAACAAAAGGCACTTATCAAATGATATAATGTCCTCAAATGTCTGTTAGACTTGTCAACTTGAACTGTCAATTCCGATATTGCAAAAAGTAAATAAATAAAAATAACAGCTTTAATGTTTGGACTTCACCAAAATCCTTTAGTATTTATTTTCACTTTATGAAACAGGCTGCGAGCTTTACTCCAGATGGCGCCACCATCTCATGTACTGTCTGATATTGTAAAACTGAACACAAGTAAAAGCTGTTTTAATATTGTATGCAATATATGCCAAGATTACTTAACGTCATTTACCAGATTTCACTGATTGTCAAATATGTGCATCTCATGGGTTGTGTCGTGCAATACCAAAGCCATACTAACATAGGTTTTTCATGCTCACTGGAATCTTCATTTCCATGTTGAATTGTAAAAAGGGTTGTAATTTATGCCAAGTGGCAGAAAAAAAAAATGAAAATTGCTTACAACTGCCTAGAGTAATGTAACAAAAATGATGTCTAATTTCAAGAAAAAGAGCATTGCTAAACATCACCCAAATTGCGTCTCCAAAGCACTTGATCATCAATCTTGGACAAATTATGGTCATCCAATCTCTTCCATGTACGGATCAATTGCACCTGTCCCCATTCCATTCCAGCTTTTCCTAACTGAACCAAAATGACCCTGCCTCTCCTAGGCCAGGAGGCTTTACCATATGCATGGTAGCCAAAACCACCTCCATAACAAAACCATATACCCTTGATATTACCACAAAAATCATTAAGGTGGTCATGACCAATGAAAACTGATTTTACATCACCCATCTGGAGAAGGGAGGTTAATACACCAGAATTAACTGTGGAACAGGCAACAAACTCTTGATATGTACCAATGAATCCCTTGTACCATAGGTCACGTACCTCAGGTACTGGAATGTGAAAAAACGCAAGGGCAGGAGCAGGAGATATTTCCTGTTAAAATTTAACAGTAGGATAGTTGAAACAGTTACATTAAATTTGACATCTTTGATAGTATAATAGTTGAAAAACTAAATTTCAAAAGCAGGATAGCCAGAACAATCACAGTAAACCCGAAATCTTGATTAACCCAAGTAAAACCCAATTTTGCATTAAGTTTTAACAAGATCTCTGTCTTTCAATCCTAAACCTCACTTATGCAATTGAGAACAAAAAAAAAAAAAAGTAGAAGGCAATACCATACAGGTAGCCTATAGGCCAACATGCAAGTTTACACAAAGTGCCATCGAACAGAAACAACACGAACATCAACCATTGTTGTGTGTTGCTTGTAACAAAAATGAAGTAAAAACATTAAGAAGAAATGAGGGGGTTAGGGAAAATGAAAAAACCTGAAGTTTTTGAGAAGTATTGTGTAGCCAATAGAGTTGTGACTCTTTAATCCAACTGTAAGTCTTTTTCCCGTTTACAACCTCTCTATCCCCACTATCCATGAGATACAGATTAAGAACACTCCTATTTACAAACCCAGATCCGAATGGCCCGTTAATATTTACATGGTAATTCCCATATCCATTAATCACATAACCCTGTGGGTTGACTTGAGCAACTGAATAATCCATTGATGACATGAAATCCATTAATTCTAATCGGGTCATTGTTGATTCTTGGTCATGATTGCCTAATATTGCAGCCCAAGGGATTTTATGCTCCTTAACAGGTTTGAATGCCTTTATTAATGATTCAGCTGCATCAGTGGCACTTGCTCCAAATATGTTGTCTCCTGATTATCAGTTTATCACCCATGGAAATGTTAAAATCATACACTTCAACCAAGTTATACTAGTAATAAGACCTAAATCTGAAATCAACTGTTCCCACCTGTAAATACAATCAGGTCAGGATTCTCAGCAACAATTAGCCGTTCCAAAAATTGTGTTGTGTTAAGATCTGAACAATATGGTGCTTCGGAAGGTGGCACATCTCGGCATCTCGTCGTGGCCCCGTTTCCATAGTGCATATCTGCCACCTAAATGAAAATGAGAAGTCTCAACTTCGGATAAAACTGCTAGAGCTCATGTACACCTATTGAAAAATTGATCCTTTGATTTGACATATTGGAATTTAATCTAGCGTATCGATCTCTATCAAAGAGTGAAGATGCTGACCTGGAGGATCTTGAAGGAACCATCATGGCGGAAGCGGGTGGCAGTTGTGGTAATTTCTTCACTCGGATAGGGGCGTTTAGCTCCAGGAATGGCCTAAGCAGTATATCGACGAGAAAGAGAGAGGAGAGGAGAGAGAACAGCAAAAGCCATGGCCGTGCCTGTAACGAGCTCGCCATTTTCTTTCACTCACTCTATTTCTCTCTCTCCTCCGAGAGGGATCCTGATTCGGCCGGGACCTGATCCTCTGCATCTGTGATAGATTCGTGCACTGCAACATTTAATCCGTTGGATCACTTTGACATCCGTGTCAACGTAAATTAAGAGGAGATCCAACGTTACGCATGCTGCGCTGCACTGTGATGAAAAGCAGAGAATCAAGAATCCTTCGAGAGGCACCAACCACTTAAACCAAGCACTTTATTTAATAATATGAAAATAATAAACGAAAGGAACAAAACTCTGCATCTGTGATAGATTCTTTTTTCTAAAAAAAGTTAATATCATATCATATTATTCATACACATATCCTTTTAACTTTTTCTCTATTTTATATTAACTCATCGACTTCTTAATACATTATATCTTTCAACTTTCAACTTTATAAGGCCCATTCTTCTATGAATTATAATAAATTTGAATTTTACTATTACTGATAGAGATGAATGGTTTAACTAATTCTAATATAATTCTTTTTCAAATATTTCAATCGATAGTAGAACAGCTCTGACTATAATTAACATGTTTCAAATGTGTAGTTTATGTGTGGTACAAAAACAAAATTGACGTTATTATCCTTCTTTCACTAAAAATAAATATTCAATATGAAATGTTTATTTTTCCAAAAAAAGTTTCTATTGTATAATTGTTCATCTATTAAAGAATATTTCATGCAGAATCTTAGAATAATTAGAAAAAAAAATTACTTGAAGATATAAGGAACATTATGCATGTTAATTCAAATAATATTAATCCTTCAGCAGAAAAGCAATCAAGCAAAAAATGAAACCATTTTTTAAGGAAGACAGATAAAATAGTTTACAAAAGAATAAAGAGAATAATAAGCACATGATATGAACGATAAAGTAATTAATATGAATAATAATACAGTACTATCAAAATAAATAATAAATTCCGACAGAGACATTTGATATGAATGATAAAGCACGCCAACTAAATCAAAGTGAATAATATGAACCCAAAATGAACAGTTTTAACGTGAATATTGAAGCATAATAATTGAATAAAAAATAGTCAACAATAATAATAGAACAAAATAAACAAATTTAATGGCAAATAAATCAAGATGAATAACAAAGCGAAGTCAATAACCAAGTATGATATTTATTTTTCATCCTAAGTACAACACAGTTGTATCAGGAAGTATCATGTTTGTGATTGTGATGTTGATAATATGAGTTATAAACAATAAAAGTAGGAAACTTTCTCCTACCTCTTCAAAAAAAAAAAAGTAGCAAACTATATAGTATCGCTCCAGAAAGTTAACAAAAATAAAATATATGATTCTAATCATCAGATTTTTTTTTATTTTAGTAAATAAAACAAATAAATATAGCAAACTGTCATCTCTCTCCTCGGTTTGCATAAATAGCCAGACCCGAGTTTGAAACTCGGGTCCGGGTTTTTTTTTACGTTTGTGTGTTATATTAAAAATAAAACACAACAGTCAGTAGATTGATCTAAAATATTACAACAAAAATTAAAATAAAATTTTATAAAGCCAAATATAAGCACGATTAATACATTGTTCTAAAATAGTGTCAAACAAATTGTAATATTACAACAATAATTAAAACTCGGGTCCAGGTAATTTTTTTTTTACGTTTGTGTGTTATATTAAAAATAAAACACAACAGTCAGTAGATTGATCTAAAATATTACAACAAAAATTAAAATAAAATTTTATAAAGCCAAATATAAGCACGATTAATACATTGTTCTAAAATAGTGTCAAACAAATTAAAATATTACAACAATAATTAAAATTCAATTGTTCTGGTAAATATAATAACAAAAAACATAAACACACTGGTAATCTAAATCATGCTCTGTTGGAATGAGCTCGACCTCGAGTTGGCAGCCTGTTAATACGACCCTCCATTTCATCCATAACCATTGGAATGCATATCTTCCTTCTCTTTCCTTTGTTGATTTTTGTTGGATCTGGCCTGATGACCGGACCATTGTAAATTGACCAATCTCGTTTATTATCATAACTACGCCAATGACCAGATCATGTGTTAATGTAGTACTGTATGGTATAATATGGACTAACGTACTGAGTGTAATCCAGCCTTCTGAATGAACAAACAACAAGCAAGTGATCGCATGGGATGCTTCAATCATGCGGTTTCGACACCAACAATTACCAATTCCCGTCATGGCTAATTCAACCTCATATTTTATTTCACCCCTTTGTCCCTATTATTTTAAATAGAAATAATAAATTATTGCTTAAATTTTAAAATTAAATAAAAAATTATATAAGTATAGAATATTATCGTCTCGATAAGGCCATTTCTGTTGTAAATATCGTAGTTGTTGATACCCCAATCCAGTGGTATGACATCGTAAGTTCTCCCCTTATCACCGCAATGTATTATCATTTTGGTGACCTTTTGGGAGAATACCAGACCTTGGGTTTCCCAAGCTGCTGCAATTTGTCGACGCTGATAGAACCACTCAACACATTTGTGCCACGTGTTCTCGACGATAGCACATATCGAAAGTTGTCTGGCGATCCTGAATATATTGTTCAGTGATTCTGAACTGTTGCTTGTCATTATTCCCCACCGATTGAGACCCCCGTCTAGATGTTGTGCCCATTTTTCTTGATGCAATGCGGTCACTTGCTCTGGGGTTAACTCCTCATAATGGAATTCCTCGGCTGACACTTCCTCAGCTGCGGCGGGTTGATTATTACGGTTTTCTGTTATTTCGTGTCCTTCAGTTGAACACTTGTTCCGTTGGGAGATTTTCTTGCATGATTCCTGATTTTCTGACGAATTTATAAGATGTCGGTCTAATACTGTTAATTTTTTTTGTATATTCCTCACATCTCCATGGCTTCTTATGTCTAGCAGCTTGTTTGAAAAGAGCCTTTATTCTTTTTATATGGCAGTTCTTATACACATTTTGCGCAATGTGTTGAGTACAATAATGGTGAACAGACTCGCCTGCTGATTCCTGCCATCCAAAATCCGACCTCTCAAATATTGCCCTTATACCTAGATGTTGATCTGAGATAACAGTAATTTTACCAGGACCGACAACCTCTTTACGCAACCACTGCATGAACCAACCCCAGTTTGCCACACTTTCCTCGCCTGCTACAACAGCAAATGCAAGTGGTAGTAGTTGTTGTTCTGCATCATAACCACATGCCATAAATAGTTTACCGGTATACCGACCCGATAAAAATCCAGCATCGATAGTTAAGACTGGTCGTAAGTAAGGCCATGCTGCAATACACGGTCCAAATGTCCATGCAACACGATCGAAAATTTCAACACCGAATTTTGTTGATGACACTGTCTCTATGATGTATTTTGTGCCACATGTAGAATTTTGTATGGCTGCTAGCAGAGACGGAAGAATTTCATATGACCTCTCTCAACTACCAAATAGGTCTGCAATTGCCAGTTCTCTTCCTCTCCATAATTTATTATAACTTGGTTGTACTGTGGGGAACTTTTGTCTAATCAAACCCCTTGCTTCTTTAACTGTCATTTCTAAGTTGTCTCTCAACCGATTCTTAACAATATATGTTATCATTCTGGAAGTCATTTGACTGTGGTCCGCTCTAGTAGCACTGCCAAAACAAGAGTGCTCGAGCGGATTTATTTTGATCTCCCAAATACCCGTTATATTGGGTGTGGCATACATCCTCCATGAACAGTTAGAATCTTTACATTTCATCACTAATTTTGATTTGCTGCTATTTGTTACCTCTAATTCTATATTCCGTTGAACATGAAAATCAGCGATTTCACTTTCAACTCGATTTCGCATCTTGAATCGCGACCGACACCAAATTGTTCATCAATTCTAGGTGGTTTGCGAAAATAAGGCTCGTCTGCATACGACATTGGCGTATTATCAGCAAATTGTGCACACGGGTGCTTCATTCCCCGATTGATAAAAGGAACAGACATTTGCCACTCTCTAACTATTTCTTCGACATCTACCGCATCATCAGTTTCATCAATATTTATATCTGTTGCATCCTGGATGTCATCCTCCTCGACATCCAGGTGTCACTCTTCCTCTTCGTCATCCTCATCCACATCCATATTTTGTACCGAAACATGGGATGGTCGCTGCTCTCGAGCTCGGGAGTGGGTTCTTTCCTCAGCCATTACTGGATTACTACTTCCAAGAATACTAGTTGGATCATAGTTATCAAAACTAGATATTGGTTCGGATTCAACTACTAGCTCCAGTGTTTTATACCCGGGTAAGTGGTACGGAATACATTGTTCAGTGATTCTGAACCGTTACTTGTCATTATTCCCCACCGATTGAGACCCCCGTCTAGATGTTGTGCTCATCTTTCTTGATGCAATGCGGCCATTTGATCTGGGGTTAACTCCTCATAATGGAATTCCTCTGCTGACACTTCCTCAGCTGCGGCGGGTTGATTATTGCGGTTTATGTTATTTCGTGTCCTTCAGTTGGACACTTATTCCGTTGGGAGATTTCCTTGCATGATTCCTGCTTTTCTGACGAATTTATAAGATGCTCGGTCTAATACTGTTAATTTTTTTTGTATATTCCTCACATCTCCATGGCTTCTTATGTCTAGCAGCTTGTTTGAAAAGAGCCTTTATTCTTTTTATATGGCGAGTTCTTATACACATTTTGCGCAATGTGTTGAGTACAATAACGGTGAACGACCTCGCCTGCGATTCTGCCATCCAAAATCCGGCCTCTCAAATACGCCTTATACCTAGATGTTGATCTGAGATAACAGTAATTTTACCAGGACCGACAATCTCTTTTCGTAACCACTTTGCATGAACCAACCCCAGTTTGCTACACTTTTCTCGCTTTGCTACAACAAAGAAATGCAAGTGGTAGTAGTTGTTGTTCCGCATCAATTCTAGGTGGTTTGCGAAAATAAGGCTCGTCTGCATACGGCATTGGCGTATTATCAGCAAATTGTGCACACGGGTGCTTCATTCCCCGATTGATAAAAGGAACAGACATTTACCACTCTCTAACTATTTTTCTTCGACATCTACCGCATCATCAGTTTCATCAATATTTATATCTGTTGCATCCTCTTCGTCATCCTCCTCGACATCCAGGTGTCACTTTTCCTCTTCGTCATCCTCATCCACATCCACATTTTGTACCGAAACACGGGATGGTCGCTGCTCTCGAGCTCGGGAGTGGGTTCTTTCCTCAGCCCTTACTGGATTACTACTTCCAGGAATACTAGTTGGATCATAGTTATCAGAACTGGATATTGGTTCGGATTCAACTACTAGCTCCAGTGTTTTATACCCGGGTAAGTGGTACGGAGCTGTTGTTTTAATCATTCCCCAAATTTCATCGAAATAACCCCAAATAAGCTATAAAAAAAGCCACTCGAACCTGCTTTGGGCGATGTTGATCCGTGCACTAATGTTGATATTGAATTGGCCAGGGAGCAGCTCCAAACCGGCATGAATTTGCCTCTTCAAGTCACGAAAATTGATTGTCTCGTCGGCAGAAAATGTGCACGCGGCTTGAATATCGTAATCTGTTTCATGAGAAGTTTTCAAAATTTGACCTCCGTGATACACATTGATCAGCAACATTTTCGTCTCTACAGTATGAACAATAAACCCTATTGTTAATGTATTTTAATTTTACAGCAAAAATTAATAGTCTAAATAGAAAAAAAATATACAACGTTGATGACACGAGAGTGGTGAATACGGATCGAACATGGATCTATCGAAAAATAAATTTCCAGTTTGAAGCTCTTGCAACAATAACAATGACGATTTTGAAGAAATGGTTAGCTGAAGGAAGATGAAGAAGAAATGTATTGGGTGTGCTATATAATAGCATGATGCTGGGACCGAGTTTAAAACTCGGTTCCAGGTGTACTGGGCCGAGTTTAAAACTCGATCCAGACACTTGTAATTTTCAAATGTACTGCGTGTGTTTATTTTAATTTTTGTTGTAATATTTTAGATCAATCTACTGACTGTTGTGTTTTATTTTTAATATAACACACAAACGTAAAACAACAACAACAACAAAGCCTTTAATCCCAAATAAATTGGGGTAGGCTAGAAATGAAACCCAATCGAAAAACATAAGATCAAATATCTCAAATATCAGTGATAATAATGAATATGCTGGAAGAAAAATAAATAAATAAAATAATAATAATAATATATAAATAAAGATGATGATAATAATAATAATAATAATAATATATCTAAACTCAGATCCGGGTAAATTTTTTTTTTTTTACGTTTGTGTGTAAAAAAAAAAAAAACCGGACCCGAGTTTCAAACTCGGGTCTGCTATTTATGCAAAACCGAGGAAAGAGATGGTCAGTTTGCTATATTTATTTGTTTTATTTACTAAAATAAAAAAAATCTGCTAATCTGCAGGCAGAAGAACTAACTAGCTTCCAGCTGAGAGAAAAGATCGAGAGTGGCATTTCCAGGATCAATGAACTAACAAGGCACTGAAATACCTTTATGCTGTGCCAGCTAAGAGCATCATTCTAGATTTTTGTTCATTTATTTCCCCCCTTCTATCAGTAATCATGCTCTTTAGTGCTAAATGTGATGCTGCTGTTCACTTCAGCTTCTTTCAAAAGTTAATAGCATTCTAACTTTACAAATTACAATATAGTTTACTCTCTGGGCTTGAAGTGGCTACAAAACAATAATAGGTTTTTATCCCAAGATAAAAGAAAGCATATACAATTATCAAGTATAGTTAATCTAACAGCCAGCCCAAAAATTAGACTAATAAGATCAACCTGACCTGATTCAATGCTTCTTAAGTTGCTGCTCATTGAAGGAAAGCTGATGGATGTGCTTTACTACATACTTTCTAACTTGAGAATACTAAGGGGCGCAAATGCTGGGCATATTCAAGTACGATAACGACGCCAACGCTGCAGAGCGCAGTTGGTTTAAGGCATGACCTTGATCCTTGAGATCAAGGGTTCGATACCCAGCAACGCTGGAGAGAGCTTACGGGCTCAAATGGGTGTGTGTGTGAGAGTGTGGTGTGTGTGGGGCCTACGGGGGCATATGTCAAAAAAAAAAGTACGATAACGACAAAAATTAATAGTAACTGTGATGTATGATTCAGTATGAAGTCCTCTATATATAGATATTATTTTTCCAGTGCTCGTCTAATTAAATTTAGACAGACTGATATGAAGTCAGACGACTCAACTTGAAAATAGATTGGGCATGATTGTCCGGATAGACAGATAGAAACTGAAGAAACCCTTAACGGCTTAACCTTAAACTATATACTGCTACAGTTTTACTATATAATAGCCTATTGGCTATTGGACATTGCAAACCGGAGTAAGCCTGATATTCGTTGGGCTCCACATTTATCATTTCTATAGCAACGTTGTATAGAAATTTTAGATAACACCACAAACTAGACTGACTTTACAGTGCGTGCGTGCACATTTGGACCTTTTCCCTTGTTACTGAAAGCGTCGCATAGATACAAGTTTAACCCACCTCAATCATCTATATTATAATGATCTGCATTTCAGTTTTTTCCTTCGAAATACAACAGAATAATCTGAACAGAATGCAGCCATTCTTTTGTAGAAAAACCTTAAAAGAACAAAAAAAAAATATAAATAATGTACAGGTCATGAATACCCAAGCTTTATCCTGATCTAGAGCTTTGACAAATTTGTGAAGAATAAAGGAATAAAGAACATTAGAAGAAATCTAGAGCCTATAATCTTGCCGGAGCCAGTGTACCTATACTTTGCAACAATATGTTCCAAGCTTTGAAGAACAAAAAGAGGAGAACCTATATTTCTTGGTACCTGTACACAGGAAAGAATAATGTAAGAGTACAACTAATGCATGCTACTGGCTAAAATTCTAAAACTGCAAGGCACTTTGGCATACAACCATATAATTTTAATCCAAACTATACATACACAGCAAAGTAGCAAACCAAAAAATGTGACACACAGGACCTCCAACAGATAGGAAGCATCATATATACAGCCAATCAAAAATTGTGATGCATGAATCCTCGAACAGATGGGAATCATCACAAAAACAGCAAATCAAAAAATGTCATGCATAAATTCTTCAACATATAGGAAACAACAAAGATACCCAAACTAACCTTTTTTGTCTCACTATTTCTAATCAATGACATGTTGGTAATCATGTCCTAAAAAAATGGTGGAGGTTCAATATATGTTATTTTCACAATTTAGAGGAATGCACGAGACATTTATTTCGATGCGTGTGGTACTTCAAAGTCTGCAGTGCATGCATGAAAAATTTCCAAAACTTATTATCAGGGTTCATAAAAAGTAGAAAATCCATTTGTGACTTGCCTATTCTATGGGGACATCAAATTGAACTAGCAAGCATAGCATGCAAAACAATCCAATATATCAACACGCCTATACGAAGTGTTGGTTGTCTCATGAGCAGACGGTCACCAGAAACCCTGATATAGGTCATTGCCACAAACACAAAGCAAACAAATTTTAAGATATTGTTAAGAAAAAGTTTGGTGAACTAAATTTAGAAAACAGAACCAGGAGTGTCCACATACCACATCCCATCAACTCTGTCTGCTAAGCGCCGAGTAAATCTCGGGATAAATCGTGACATAGTAAGCGGCTTGAATCCATGTGCTGCAAATAACAAAGATAAGTTAATTTCCTTGCAGCTTAGGGTTTTAACTTTTAAATTTTTGTACATTAAGATTTTGCTCCGGCGTCACGTTTCATGATATTCCTAAATACACCAAACGCGCTACCTCTAACCGAAAATCAAGATACAGATAATTCTTCTTTCATATTTTTCATATTTCATTTTAATTAGTCTTGTTATATTTTACTTATCTCCTTTTGCTTGATTATTCATAATTCGAAAAAGGGTGAAAGTACCTTTATCATCGTCTTCATCCAAGGGATGGTCATGTGAATCTTGGTCAATAGCAATGGCAACTTGGTCACTATTGTTACCTTTTCTTCCACCTCTTACATTCATCACCATCTCTCTCTGCCAGTATATCAATAATCACCAATTATAAAGAAATAACAAGATGTAAGGGTGTTATATAGCAAGAAGCATGATGCTGACTAAAAGCTTGAGAAAAGCACTAACCGTTTGTTCAATCTCCAAAACACCTGACGTACTTGCACCAATACTCCGGTCCCTCAAAGAAGACTCCAGCCCCTCACATTTACACACCAGATCTGCAACTTTACCTCTCTCAATCTGCAATAGTGCATCTCTACTTCGCATGCCTGCATGCAATTCATCCAGCTCCTCAACTACAGATCTTAATCTGCTGTCCAATGCCTCTGTGTACTCTTTTATCATACCAAAGTCCAACCCATCAGATTCATTACAACTCAAGCCAAATCTCAAAACCAAGGTTTGGAGCCATTTTGCAAAGTCTTGCAAATGGGCCACATTCCTCTTGTAGGTCTCATCAGAGGAGAGGAGTTCATTCGTAACTCGAGTCACTTCTTGGCGCAAGAAAGAAATTTCTGAGTCACGGCCTTCAAGTTGCAATTGCAAGTTCTCGACTTCTACAATTAGATTTTCTGAGAGCTGGTGCAATTCATCAAACTTGGCTGTGGAAGTGGAGAGTTTCTTTAAGACCTTAGAGTTAGAAGCTTCTAGGCTTTTAAGGGAAATTTCTTTCTCCTGCATTAGACTCTGCAGTTGTTTGTTCTTTATCTCCATTTCCTCCATCTCCTTTTCCTCCTCATCAAGTGCTTGCATAAGGGACTCAACTTCTATAAAAGCAAAATGTGAAAAGATTGGGGTCATTTGGTAAACTTTATTTGTTTTGACAGAACTAAACACTTGTACCGTTTCAATTGAGTCATATAAGAATTTTATTAGTTCTTTAAATTTCAAGGGAAATTAACCAGTGGAAGCTTCGCGACTCACCGTAGCATAACTATATACAACAACAACAAAGTCTTTAATCCCAAATAAATTGGTGTAGGCTAGAAATGAAACCCAATCTGAAAGTATAGAAATCATAGATCTCACCGTAACATAATTATATATATATATAGAGAGAGAGTTATGCTACGATTAGTCGCGGAGTACAAAATATTTTTGTACTTCACGTCGTATCTCACATTTCATCTTCAAATATATTTTAATACGGAGAATAATTTAAACGGTCGGATCGATGTTTTGAATTCGAAATGGGAGATACGACGCGAAGTACAAAAACGTTTTGTACTTCGCGACTAATCGTAGCATAACTCTATATATATAGAGAGAGAGAGAGAGTTGGGCTATGGTGCTATGCATAGCACGGATCGCCCTCGTGCTATGGATCGGTTCTTCGTTTTCAAAGTTTAAATAGTCGATCCGAACCATACGAAATGATTTTCATATGAATATCTCGATGTAGACTAAATTTTATATTTTTTAGAATTTTTTTACTATTTTTTTAAGATAGTAAGAAAATCACCTATTTTGAATGGCTCATAATATCTAAATAAGTGATTTGCTAACTATCTTAAAAAATAGTTAAAAATTCTAAAAAAAATAAAATTTAGTCTATATTTTGATATTCATATGAAAATCATTTTGTATGGTTCGGATCGACTATTTGAACTTTGAAAACGAATAATCGATCCATGGCATGGAGGCGATCCGTGCTATGCATAGCATCATAGCCCAACTCTATATATATAAATAGTGAAACTAGCGTGCTCCTAAGAGTATGGAGCCCCTCCGTGATATTAACTCAAAAAGTATATCAAATGATCTCCAAATTTTAATTTTTCACTTTTATTAAATTCTTCATATTGAAATCTTATGGGGTATAAAAATTTAGTATGTTTCGAGTTTTGTAAGTCATTGTTTTTAATTTTTGAAAATAATGTACAAACATTGAATATTTTATTATTATTTTTATAGCTAATTTTCAAAAATTGAAAAAGTGATTTAGAAAACTCAAAAACACCATAAATATGAAGAATTTTAATGAGATTGAAAAATCAAAATTTAGAGATCATTTGATATACTTTTTAAGCTAGGATCACGCTAGTTTTACTATATATAGAGAGAGAGGAAGTCTAAAATACAACGCGTTGCACGGATGCGTTCATACACCACGTCAAAATATCAAATTTTAAGTTAAAAATTAACGATCTGATCCGTTCAATTTATTCTCCATGTCAAACTCTTGTAGAAAATCAAATTTTATATTTTTTGAAACTTTTTTTACTATTTTTTTTTGTAGGAAGAAAATCATCACTATTGGACGATCAAAAATCCTTAAATCAAGTAACTTTCTCTTGGCCCAAAAAATTTCAAAAAATTTCAAAAAATATAAAATTTGATTTTCTCTAAGAGTTTGATATAGAGAATAAATTGAACGGTTTGAATCAGTCATTTTTAACTTAAAGTTTGAGATTTTGACGTGATGCACAAACATATTCGTACAATGCATTACATTTTAAATTTCCTATATATATATATATGAGTAAAGATATTGTGAGCTTAAGCTCACGGAGGCCTTCCGTGTGCTTAACTCAAAAAGTACATCAAATCATCTCGAAATTTTAATTTATCATCTTCATTAAATTCTTTATATGACATCATTTTTAAAAATTAAAAACGATGACTTAAAAAGCTCAAAACACTCCAAATTTTTGCATCCCAACAAATTTTCATATAAAGAATTTAATGAGTATGATAAATTAAAATTTTGAGATGATTTGATATATTTTTTGAGTTAAAGCTCACGAAGACCTCCGTGAGCTTAAACTCACGATATCTTTACTCATATATATATATATATATATGAGTGGAGATAGCGTGAGCTTAAGCTCACGGAGGCCTTCCGTGAGCTTAACTCAAAAACATATCAAATCATCTCGAAATTTTAATTTATCATTCTCATTAAATTCTTTATATGAAAATCTCATGGGATGCAAAAATTTGGAGCGTTTTGAGCTTTTTAAGTCACCGTTTTTAATTTTTTAAAATGATGTTCAAGTATTGAATATATTATTATTATTTTTAGAGTTTGATTTTCAAAAATTAAAAACGATGACTTAAAAATCTCAAAACGCTCCAAATTTTTGCATCCCATGAGATTTTCATATAAAGAATTTAATGAGAATGATAAATTAAAATTTCGAGATGATTTAATATGTTTTTTGAGTTAAGCTCACGGAAGGCCTCCGCGAGCTTAAGCTCACGCTATCTCCACTCTATATATATATATATATATATATATATATATATATATATATATATATATATATATATATATACATACACACACACATAGGATGGGGACACCTGACAACTTTGACAACTAACTTAATATAAATTCATAAAAAAATCCTAAAAATGGAAAAAAAAACTTTACAAATATATTCTTAAAATTGGTACAATTTGGGTATCATTTTTTTTGGACATAGCAGGTGAATTTGAGTATCATTTGATATTCCATCAAACACCATTAAATTTAAACCATTACAATCATCATATAATTTTGATGGCATTTGATGGAATATCAAATAACACTCAAATTGTACCAATTTTGAAACACACTCGGTCCATAAGCTTAAGAATATGTCTGTAAAGTTTTTTTTTCTATTTTCAAGATTTTCTATAAATTTATATAAATCAGTTGTCATGGTTGTCAAACTAAATAATTGTCCACGAATCCCCACCCACATATACATGTTTTAGTCCAACTACCTTGTTCCTTCTTAGCAAGCATATCAGTATAATAACTGACCCTCTCACGCAAATGATTTGATGAGAATTCTGCATCTTGCAACTGAGTCACGCGCAATTGAAGTGCTGCCTTCTCCTTTCCTATTGCTTCCACTTGCTTCTCAAGTTCACAAATTTTATCCTCACCGTCCCTGATCTGAGCAGAAAGCTCAGAGCTTATCTGACTTGCTTGAAAGTCCTTTTCCTGCAACTCCCTTTGCAACTCCATAATAGTTGATTTGAGTTCCCTTGTTCTTCCTTCACTCCGTATTGCACTGTCAAGCCTCTCCGCTAATGACCGGATATGATTTTCATTTATAATGGGAGTTGCATGCAAATCACGCTCATGTCTGCTAGTGAAATCTAATTCTGCCTCGTCAATTGAACTGGAGCAGGATTTGAACAACAAAGATAGGTTATGGCTTAGCAAAGAATTCTCTTCTTCCTTTGTTCTAATTTCTTTGCTCAATTTGTTTATTTCTGATTTTAAAGACTCGAGCTCATTTTGAGCAAAGCTCATGGATCTTAGCAGATGTGTCCCTTTTTGGTCAACTAAAGAGGCCTCATTGTCTGCATTTCTCTTCAAATCATTAAGCTCTTGTACACAGGTGTGTACATAAGCAATTAAATTTTCATCCCATTCATCTGGCTTTGGTCCAAAAAGATAGTGATTGGCATGGTTTCTCTGCAGCAATGATAACCGACAAATTATGATTCCGCAATGAAAACCATATGAAACAATATGAAAATGCATTTCCAATACAATATCGTAGGATTAGCTTGTTGGCCTTCTGATACACCACCAGACTTCAGCACCATAAAGGTACTGTATCCTAGAGCTACAGCAGGTGATATCTCTGTCAGTACTAAGCTTAATATATTATTATGAAATAACATAAAAGTGCATCTCCCTTACATATCCTAGAACTAGCTTGTTGGTCTCTGATACACTACCAGATTCCAGCACCATAAAGGTACTTTACCCAAGAGATATAGTAGCTGATCTCTCTGTCAGTACTAAGCTCAACAGTATCAAACATCAAATAAGGCAACACAAACATTCTTTTTATGGTACTAAGTTGCATCATAACAGGAGAGACTACCTGATTATAACCATGGTAAATATTATAAATTTATACCAAAAAGTAATATTCTGTATTCTGGAAAAATAATAAGGACAAACTGAAATACCTTTCTAACTGAAACATCCTCCTCTAATAATCTCACAGATGAGGTATAGCCTGAAGAATCACCTAGACTGTCAATACCACTAGCCAACGAACTCACAAAATCCTCCATGTATGACATAATTTCCTCATCTTTATGCAACTTACCCACTATACTTTCCAAAATCTCAAAAGAGATATCTCTCAGTTTTCCAACAGCCAGGCTCATCTCCCTCAACCCCTCCATTTGATTCTTCCTCATCCTCTCCAGTTCCTCCTGTAACATGTCATTTCTCTCTTGTGACTCATTCAGCTCTGCAAGAAGAAGCTCAGTGGCGTGTCTTGACTTGTTTGCCTCAGCTTCCGCACTTGCAACTGCCATTTTCAAATCAGCATTCGATTTTAAAATTATTTCCACTCTTTGAATTGGATTAAGTGAGCCAGCATCTGCAGTGTGCAAAGCAGCTGAAATTCTATTTAGCAACTGGATGTTCTCCTCTGTCTGAGTCAGAAGGGAAGACTTCTCCACTTCTAGGGTTTCAATCTGTTGCTTCAGGGCATCCCTTTGTTGCACCAACCCCTTTCCTTTACGAACAGCCACATTTAGTTTCTCTCTCGCTTGATTAAGCTGCTCTTGTAGAACTTTTCTCTCTTTTGCAGTACTCTCAAGCTCAGAAACTAGGTGCTGGTATTTTTCTGGCTCGCGGGCCCTCCCCTCCTCCAACAGATTTATTTTCCCATTCAGTAACTCTATTTCTTGGATATGTTTGTCCTGCAATTGATGCAAGTCATACAACTGTTCTTGCAAAGTATTTCTCTGTCCCACATTCAACTCCAGCTCACTTTCCAACAAACTTATCCTCCCATTCAATGCCTCTACTTCTTGTAAGTGTTTTTCTTGCAGCCGTTGCAGCTCAACTTGTAAGGTAATTCTCTCCTCTTCCAGTAACTTTATTTTTCCATTCAGCAACTCTACTTCCTGGACATGTTTGTCCTGAAACTGATGCAAGTCATATAACTGTTCTTGCAAAGTATTTATCTGTCCGGCAGTCAACTCCAGCTCGCTTTCCAACAGACTTATCCTCCCATTTAATGTCTCTACCTCTTGTGACTGCTTTTCTTGTAGCAGTTGCAACTCAACTTGTATGGTATTTCGCTCCTCCACCACGAATTCCATCTCAGCCACAAGCTCTTGATGCTTCTTCAAAGAGTTGTCCCTCTCCTCCTCCAACAGACTAATCCTCCTGTTCAACTCCTCCAATCCTTGCAACTGCTGTGGAAGGGAATCCCTTTCCATCACTGCTGACTCAGGCTCACCCAACAACTTTTGATAATTTTCTGATATTTGGGCCATGTCCCCTTTTAACTTCTCAACTTCCTCAGCCAGAGATTTGTTCTTTTCAGAAGTCTCCAAATCAACCAGATCCCTTGACATAGAACTGCTAACCTTTCTTTCTTCCAGGAGATTGCTTACCATTTTTTCCAAAATCCAGACAGAATTAACCCCAGATAATTCCTTGTAGTCACAATTAGGAAGGGTTTTTCGGACTAAATCAACAAGCCTGATAATTTCATTTTCAGCTTCAATCTTCTCTGAAATCTTCTTCTGCAAGCCGGAGAGTTGTTTCCTCATGTTCTCTCTCTCTACATCATAGTCAAACCGAAGCTTATCGAGACTGTCAGCGAAGAATTCCTTTTCTGATCTGACAGCTGCCAGCTCAGCATTCAATTCAGAAATCCTTTTGCGGGACCCCTCCAAATCAACTATCAACATCTCCGATGACTCTTCGAGGGACTCAATTTTCAACTGGAGAGCATCTCTCTCCCTTTGTGCATCCAAAAGCGTGTTTACTAGCCAGTTGATCCTCTCCTCAGGATCTGAGTCTCTGATGTGTGGTGGAATCATGCTGATATGTGCAAAAATTTCTTCCCATTTTATAATAATGTCATTTCTCTCATGTAAAGATTGTTCCAGCATGTTGTTGTGCTCAGCTAGCTCATAAAATTTCCTCTCCAGCACAGCATATCTGAAAAATAAGTGCAATTTTACATATCTCAGAAAACACAGGCTTTTTTTTATGTATTATATGCACAAGTGGCAAACAAATCATGACCAGTCAATGACATCATGCTGTTATTGCTTAGACCAGACCTATAACAACCTGAAATCCATTTTACTTTTTGTTTACAATTAATTGTGTGTTCTTAAACTCAGCATGACTATTAGCAATTGCAATATTTGAATGATGCAAAATAAATATATATCAAACAGAAGTAATAAGAAGATTTATACCAGTATATGATTATTAATAGATGGTACACTTGTCATACCAGATTTGCCCCCAAAATCTCATGTTCTGAAATCCTAGTATATGATAAAAAGTTGCAATACCTGCTCTTCACCTCATCACTTCCAGCATATGAACTCTCCTGTGGCAACTCAATTTGCACAGAACTCCCACCCTGCATGGAACTTGAGTTACCGCTCTGCACTGCCATTCTAGATAGCACCTCCACCTTCTCCGCAATGTCTCTTGCATGGAATTCCTCAGGAAAATCCAAATCCTCCAGCACTTCCTCAATTCTTTGAATAACTGAGTCCTTTATAAGAAAAGAATCTCTCAGCACATTATACGAGTCCCTTATATATGAAAGTTCAGATTCCAAGGCTTCAATTCGGTCGGCCTCCTCGTAAGATTTTAGCTTATTTTCAGCTTCTGTTAGCAGTTGCATGCACCTTTCCAGTTCGCTAGATTTCTCTTGTAGAGATTGCTTGAGGCCGTCTCTTTGAACTATTAACCCTTTTCCTTTTGAGACAGCAATGCCTAATTTTTCCTTCACCGAAGAGAGCCTCTGCTCTGACAATTCCAGTTCAGTTCTTTTCTGGTTCAACTCCAGTTGAGATTTTCTGTTGGACACCTCCATTTCCTTCAACGAGTCTCTGAGCACTTGAATATCAGTTTGTATTTCGATATTAGAGCCGCTCAGAAGGTCCATACTTTCTCTCATCTCACTTAATTTGGGCAACAGGTGACTGTTGAGTAACAAATGCAAAGGTAGGGCCCACTTGTCTGGGGAGATGTCAGTCATAACACTAGCTTCATACAAGTACTTCTTGGATAAATCAATCTGGGCAAGTTCTTGGTCATGTCTCTCAAGGTAAGAGGCAATTGATAACTCCAACTGTGGTAAAATGGAATTAAGCAACTCCTTTTCTCTATCTCCTGATGCTGCATCAGCAACCTCACTATCCTGCATTTATTTGCCAAGGCAAGGCATCTCACATACAACTCCTCTAACATCAAATTTTTACCCATCAAAATCGATTCAAGATCTCCCTTGATCAAACAGAAATCATTCAAATTCTCAGACAGAGATTTGTATTTTACTGAAAGCTCCTCAGCTTCTCTAGATTTGCATGCCAGTGCTGTCTCCAGTTCCTTTTTCATAGTCAAAAGGCCAGCACCTTCATCAACCAACTGCTGCACATGTTTCATTAGCCCCTCATAGCTGTTGGAAATCAGCTCTAGGTCCTCAACATTAGATATTATTTCACCTGCACCATGTTCTGAGTAATTAATGACATTTTGAAGTTTATCGTACATTTTTCGAATAAGCTCGGAAGATATTTTATTTCTATTTTGAAGCATGCTATTCTCCACTCGGAGGGTCTCAATAAACTGGACTGCAAAATCTACTAGACTCGAGAGGCCAGTGCTCACATCAATGCTGTCAGGGGACAATTTATCCACAGCTGACAGCCCCACAGAAGAGTTGAATCTCAGGATTGCCCCAGAAACTGCATTAACCATGCCATCTCTTTCCTCCTGAATCTTCTGGAGCCTGTCATTTGCTTCATTTTGCAACTCTTCCAGTTGGCCCAAAAGTCTCACTACTTCATCATCAGCCCCTTTCTGTACACTTGTAAATTGCTCCTGTAAATGGTCAATTTTATCCTGATAAGTGTGAAAAATTATAGAGAGGCCATCAATTTTCTCCTTGATGGCAGCATAGTTCTCTTTTAAGTTTTCTCCTACCTTCTCACCCTCATACTGATCATTTGTATTCATCAGATCTAGCTCCATTTGATTCAAGGCTTTTTCGAGACTTCCCAAAAACTGCACAGCAATGTCATAAGGATCTTGAGAAATTTCAGCAGATACCACATCATCAGAGACAATGGTTCCAGCCTGAGTCACTGAGTCACTTGGGATTCATATGACTTGATCAGATTTGATATCCCCCCTCTCTTTTTAAACATAGCAGATCTGCCATGCATACTCTCAATTGAACTTTTCAAGTTTCCCAAAATGTCCTTGGACTCCTCAATTTGCACATTCAATGAGCTGTTATTTCGAGAAGGAAAAGGAAAATTTGGCAAATTTGTAGAACTTTCATCAGCCTCGACAAGGATGGATCTGTGCAAGTTGAAGCTAGATGATAGAAGTATATTTTCTTCAACAAGCCGCTCAAGACAGGTTACTGTTTCCTTTAAATTTGATTCCAGTTGAACTAATCTCTCCTTTTCGGCTAACAACTCAGTAGAAAGTTTATCATTCTCCCCGGAGAGGCTCTCTCTCATAATCTTCAATTTCTCGTTTTCCTGCTTTATAGAAGTATTCTCACTTTCTAATGCCCCCAGTTGGGACACAGCAATTTCCAGCCTCTCTTTTGACATCTCCAATTCAGTTTCCAACTTGTCACATCTTGTGTTGCACAAATCAATCTCCTCTATCGCACGAGCTAGCTGTAGGTCAACCTTCTCCTTCACATCGATAGCATCTAGCAAATCAGACTTGCAATGCATCAGTTCTGATAATAGTTCCGTGCTTGAGGCTGTCTGTTCATCCAGCTTGGATTGGAGAAGATCCCTTGAGAGCCCGATGAGGTAAAGCTCTCTTTTAATACTATCCAACGACTCCACAACATGTCTATCTTTAGCTGGAATTTCAGTGTCAGGGTTGATACAAGCACCAGACTCCTCTTGGAGAGGGGTCGGATGTTCTGTGCAGATTTTGGAGACTGTATTATCGGAATTCAAGTCATGTTGCAGCTTTTCTATAGTATTAGTTTCATTCCCCGAGCAATCTTCCCCAGATTTCTCTCCATCTGCATCCTCTCTCTCGTCAGCGGGTGCAGTAAACTGGTCTCCTCTTTCTTCAAAGACTGGGTTATGAGAACCGGAATATGAAATTTCCTGCATTGTCCCTACCAAGATATATATGAGAAATACAAAATCACATTGCCAATTGAACTATAGTTTTTTTGTGTGCAAACTTGAGAGGCAGACTTTTAGGTCATGGCTTTTGACAACAAGGGCCCAACTTCAGTAATACAAAAAACCATTACATTATACCTTATCATTAGAAGGATCAGCATCTTGTTGATTTATTTTATCTTCAAGGGTATTATTTACAAAAGTAGATCCAGAAGCTTCAACTTGATCAAAGCTCACTAGTACAGCCTCACTTTCTGCAACCTGGACCCATACGATCAACAATTTCAGCACCACCCAAATTAGAAGAAACTTAAAAGGCATATATCTTGGAAGGGTTCAAATGTCTTCATTTTTCATGCTTCCACTTTCTTGATGGAAACCAAAAAGGTGAAAAATCACCAGAAGTTATCCACATCAATGGAGTTTTGCAACTTTCAATGTCAAACATAACCAAGTCAGCGTTTCCTAATTCCTTATATGTGAATAGAAAAAGTGAATATCAGTCGCATCTAAGTTCTAACAGGTTCATTTTGAGATTTGAGTTTTAGATGTTGAGATATTGAGATATTGAAGTTTCAAATGAAGATATGGTGGAGGCAACTAAACTTGAGGCATTTTGTTAACCGCCTTTGTATTGATTGTTTGAGCAAGTGCATTGAGATATGATAATAAACATTCCAAGCATAGAAAAATTATCTAAGATTTTGTCAAAATAAAGATAGTAATTTGCAACAATGGTACCTGCTGATCATTTGCAGGGTTCACTGACACCTCTTCTGGATCTTCCCTCAAATGTTCCCCAACTTCATTACCAGATGCCAGATTGGGATCCAATTGGTCTGAACTTGCAGTAGATGCCGCCTCAGAATCTGTGCTCTTGTTTGATGATTTTCCTCTATTGTTACCACTGTTACTATTGCTTCCTTTGTTATCCTTCTTCTTTCTATATTGCTGAAGCTGGTGTATGACAACACGAAAATGCAAAATGAATCAGAAATAAGATGAAACAATTCCTCACAGTGAAATATATTCAAAGATAAGAAAAAAGAGAAACCTTTTTGCGCCCAGCAGCTAGCAGATCACTCTTGTTCTTGCCTTTATCCATATCAAGCTCGGATCCAATTATTCCTAATTCAGAGACGAGCAAGGGGAGGGTGGCCCGTGGGGCTCAAGCCCCCTCTATTTCTTCCTTTTCGAAGTACCTTTAAATTGGAATCTTCTACCATAGCAAGCAATACTCCATTGTCGTTGCCATGGTTTTGGTAAAATCTATCCACAGCCTAAGATCCGATCCAAACCGACTGGGCAGAGTCTTTGGCGAAAAACCACCGTATAGCTGATTCCTTTACGCCGATTCTTCTTCTAGTTAGTTTGTGATCGACTGATGATTCTTCCGAATTGATTCACTGGTGGGATTAATGATCGGGAGAGAGATTTGGGGGTACCACACGTAAAGGACGGGAAGGGCCTGTCGGGTGGGACCCGCTGGTTAGTAAACAGTCTGCTTAAGCAAAAAGCACTTTCTTGGATCATAAATTGAAAATTAAGGGTGTGTTTGGATGGTAAAAGGATTAGCGTAAAAATAGCACATTTTGGATTAGTGATTGAGAATAGTGTGAGGTTAGTGTTATCTCGAAAAACGTGAGAAGAGTGCTAATTTTTACTATTTTAGTTAGTAAAATGTTGTTTGGATAATGACTTGAGAATAGTGAGGGAAGGAATGAATAAAATAAGGAATTATATTTTTTTGCTTATTATTATTATTATTATTGTTGTGTTATTATTATTACTTTATTTATTATTAATTATTATTTTATTTAATATTATTGATTATTATTTCATTTAATATTAATAATTATTATTTCATATTATGTTTTTTATTACTCATTATTTTTAATATTAATGATTATTATTTATTTTAATATTATACACTATTAATTAATTTATTATTATTCTGTTTAAATTTAATCATTATTAATATTACTTTGTACTATTATTAATTACTAATTATTATTTTGTTTATTATTATGCATTATTAATTAATTTATTATTATTATTTTATTTAAATTTAATATTTACTTAATATTATTTTGTATATTACTAATTATTATTTTATTTAAAAATAATAATTATTATTTTATTTATTATTATTCATTATTAATTTATTTAAATTTAATTATTATTTAATGTTACTTTGTAATATTAATTGCTAATTATTGTTTTATTTATTATAATGTATTATTAATAAATTAATTTATTATTATATTTAAATTTAATATTTATTTAATATTACGTTGTATTATTAATAATTAATATTTTGTTTAAAAATGTCTTTTATTATTTCACTTATTATTATTAATTTTTAATTATTTTATTATTATTTTATTTAAATTTAATTCTTATTTAATGTTACTTTGTACTATTATTAATTACTATTATATTTAATACTAATGATTATTATTTTATTTATTATTATTATCTTTTAATTATTTATTTTGTTTACTACCATTTTGGAGATAGTGAAATAAAAAAATAATTTTACTAACCCAAAGGAGAGAGAAATGAGTATAATTCTACTAAACTCAACAATTTGTAGGTTTAGTAGAATAGTGTTATTCTGATACTATTCTGAAATTCAGATTTGTGTTTGGATCTTTTTACTTTTGAGAATAACAAACTATTTCTAAGTTAGTGCTATTTTTGTTCAATCCAAACACAGCCTAAGAAGTTAAGAACTGTTGCGCGGGACCCGCTGTCGTGTGGGCTGTTGGGCGGGACCCGCTGGTTATTACTTCTTTTTCTTATTTCATCCATTAGTTGTGCTATAAACTATGAATTAAATATTATTTTAAAAAGAAGTTATTAAAGAATAAACGGCATTCATGATGGATGATAATATTTTTTTTTAATTTGGTGTTATTTTGGATTTTTAGTTGTAGGTACGGAACCATTTAGGCACTTGACGCGCTAAGATTGTAAAATCTATTTCGACACGTAAAATATTTTGGCCATTATTTTTCTATCAATTTCATAGTATCTTAATTTCTGCATTTAACTTAGTTCAATTATAATTAAGTAGTTCGTGATTTGAGATGTTCCATCTTTGTAAGGTCAATTCTATCGTGAATCAAATTAACTTGAATTTTACTATTATTGATGGAAGTTGATGATTGTCATTAATTCTAATGCATTTTTTTTAATTAATCCACGGTGGAACAACTCTCTATGGGTGTGTTTGATCAAAGGAAAATAAGATTATTTTTGGAATAGCTTGCTATTTTTGAGTTAGCTGTAATCTAAACATCAATTAGACTATTGAGAATAGTACATATTGGTGTTATTTTGCTAACCTGACGGATGGATGGTTTAATGGGTTAGTGAAAAAGATTAGGAAGAGAAATTATTAAAACATAAGTCACCCCACTTTTATTCATCTTTCCATAGGCAATTTTCAATTCAAACAATAAATAGAATAATAAAATAAAAATATTAATACTAAAGAAAGTAAAATAATTTACAAAAAAATAAAAGAATAATAAATAAATAAGAAAAATAAAAATCATTGGTATTAAAAATAATAATTAAAAATAGTACAAAATAATTGAAATAAACCATAATAATGAAAAAACAGTAACCATTTATTTTTTATTCAATTCTTTTCACCGTTATTATTGTTATATCATCCAAACAATATAAATTATAATTAATAATAAATAAAATAATAATCATAAATATTTAATAAAATAATATTTAATAATATAAAAAATATATTAAATAAGTACTAATATTAAGTAAAATAATAATAAATAATAATCACAAGTATTAAACAAAATAGTGATTAATAACAAAATAATAATACTAAATAATAATTTTTAAATAAAAATATAAAATAACATTAAATAAAATAGTAATGAAGAAATTAATAATACATAATAATAAATAAAATAATAATCATTAGTATTAAATAAATAATGATTGATAATAAATAATAATATGGAATAATAATTTTGAATATTAAATAAAATAATAATAATAAATAAGTGAATAATAAATTATGATAAGTAAAATAATAATAATCATTTGTATTAAATAAAAAAATAATTAATAATAGTACAAAGCAATATTAAATTAGTGCTAAATTTAAAATAATAATAATAATAAATTAATTAACAATGAATGATAATCAGATAATAAAAATAATAATATGGAATGATAATTTTCAATATTAAGCAAAATAGTAATCAATAATATCAAATGAAATAATAATAATCACACTATTAATAAAAATAATATAAATAAAATCATCATTATTATTATATGAAATAAAAAAGAAATAATTTATTATTTCATTCATTCCCTTCATTATTATTCTTAAGTTACCATCTAAATAATATTTTACTAACTCGAAATAGTAAAAAGCAACACTCTTCTCATATTTTTTGAGATATCATTAACTTTACGTTATTCTCAACTACTAACTCAGAAGATACTATTCTTATGCTAACCCTTTCACCATCCAACCAAACACGTCATGCAATTAAAAAAAATTGATTCTAAATCTGATATGATACCTTTAGGCGTGTTACTAATTTAATAAAAAATTATAAGATTAACTTTGCAAATGATTTATACCTTTGTATTTATTGGAATTGCCACATCAGGTACTCAGTGTTTTGCTTTAGGATGCAAACGAGTTGAACCTAGCCGAACTCGTAAAACGCTTTGAGCTGAAAAGTCTAGCTCAAACTCAGCTCGTTAAATTTTGTGATGGCTTACGAGTCAATGCATGTGTGCTAACTCAATTTGATATTTCATTTGATACATCTATAAACCACAAGGTTTGTACATCTATAAGAATAGTACAAGTGTTGGTACAAATTTGGCATATCAAAAACTATATTTTCAATGACATCTTTACTACAATAATTTGAACGAATAGATTGGCAAAAAAAACTATTGAGTCAGATATACGAGTCAAGTCACGAACAAGTAAGAGACGTTGCTAAACTTTTGAGATGATGAAGGGAATGAAATAGGGGTTATCAAGTTAGAGTTTGATAAAAAAACATATAAATTATTATTATTTGAGCTGAGCTGATCCCAACTCAAACTCAGCTCATTTAACTACCGAGTCAAATTAGCTCAGGCTAGATTAATTTGAGTCCTAGCCGATCTCAAACTGAGTCATGAATCCAAACTTTTTTGTGCAGCTCTAGTTTTCTTTATCTTTTACTGTTTTACAAGATGAAATGAATATGATATAATATCATAAGTTCGAAATCTGAATGAGGATTCTCTAAGAATATAATAGTGAAGATAAGATTCTTATCGTTACTAAAAATGATATTAAATTCAGTTTTACCACAAAAAAATTCAAAGAATAAAAAAAAACATATAAGATAGAGAGGCTGCTGCATGACCTTCCATATCGTCTAATCTAGAGACGTACAGAGAAGGTATTACTTGACAATGTTTATTTTAACAATTTCGACAGTTAGATTTTAAATAAATTTGAAAAATATTTTCTAAAAATCATAAAAATATGAAAAATTTATGGAAATAATGTTGAACTTCTAGATTGATTATTTTTCAATTTTTGTTCAATTTACATATTATTTTTATAGTTATCAAAAGTATTAAAATTATATAAAATAATAATAGTCATTGATAAGTTATTAAATAATATTTAAATTATATAAAATTCAAAATATTATTAATCTATAAAGTCAATGGTATATTTTATAATCCGTTATTTTTATTTTTAAGATTCCTTATCTATTTGAAATTACATTAGTAAAATTATCAGAATCGTCATGATGAAGTAGTCCCTCCTCTTATAATATATATTTTCCCCTTCTTCCCTTCTCTTTGTATCCCCCTTTTTCATTACCATCATCAGTTTGTCACAAAATCCGCTCCTCTCCAGTGGCGGAGTTTCTATTTACAAATTTAGGTTGTGGTCCCTCTTCCATCCAAAACTACATAAAGAATTTTTATTTTTTAAGTCCAATTATAAAAAAATAATCTCACTCTTATATAGCCGGCCCTTTCTTATTTTTTTACGAACCTTCACTACTACTCCCATCTTTTCTCCTACGAAAACGCTGTAATTTTCATTCTCTATTTCTTTCTTTATTTTATCCCTCACCTCCTTATGTTACAAATAATGCAAAAACTGTCCTTCAATTTGCTTCACCAGTACTCCGTCGTCGACTCGATCTGGAAAAGGAAATTGTGAAATATATCGTTTTATATCTTGCTGCGAAAATTCAAATTATGTAGGAGGATTTCTTGTACTTGAAATTAGATTTATAATGTTTTTTAATTATAATGAAAATTTGTATGTAGTTACATCTAGAAAACTAATTAGTTTGCCTGCTCCTTAATGTGTAAAAATTATTGACCGATAAATATAGTTATAGATGGTTAAAGAGGAAAACACATCCTAATTTATGATAGCATTATGGCTCGTAAGTATGATAGCGTACAAATATTTACGTTTGGATAAGAAATATAAATAGTTCAAGACTTCAAGATATGATTTCTTATGTTCAAAATTTCAATCTAAGTTGCTCAATAAATTTTATATATTAAAATATTGTATGACACTGTAATGTACTAGCTTTAAGATTTTTGAACTATTTTTTTTTCAGATTTTTCGAAGTTAGGCAAGAGTAATAAGAAATAAAAATAATATTTATACTAAATTGGTCCATCTCTGAAAAAAGAAAAAAAAATTAAAAAATCTTCAAAATATCATTTTGATATCCTATAATATTATGAATGTAGAGTCATCGAATAATTGATTTTAAATCTCGGACATATGGTAATTTTGAACCATTATATTTCAATGGATACTAGCTATATACCCGCGCGTTGCAGCAGACTCTTTTATTTAAATATTAAAATATTATAAGATAAAAAAATTTCATATTTATCTAATATTAAATTATAAATTCACCAAATTATAGAGAAAACTTATAATAAAGACTATATTTAATCTTGGATGAGATTTTTGCACAATATGAGTTAACGATTCATGATTTTTATGGCAAAATAAATAAATTATTCTAACATATATTATCACCATTAATTTCTTACCAAATATGCACAAGGTTGCTAAATAAAAAAATAATAGTATGGAAATAATAGTATATATGGGAAAGAAATGGAGAGAAAGATGAGATCAATGGACGCGATCACATACGTTCGATCAACCAAAAATAAATATTATCCATCTAATTGAGAGATAAAATGGGTATAATAAAAAATTACCATGACAAAAAATGGATCCTCTAATCTTAAATGCTTTATATAATAGTATAGATACAAATATTTATATGTTGCTCTAACTCTATAGGATTATTACTTGATCAGTTACTTTCTAATTTCTAAAACTATTTGTCACTCGATCAAGACTATAAAAGTCTGTAATCTACTGATTATTATTTTTTATTATTATTTTGCTAACAAAGAGGAATTAAAATCAACGTTATCGATGAAGCATCAGCAAGCAAAACATGTCTAGAGACTAGACCCGCAACATGGAGGACTATACGGTCCATACTCTTTTCGCTTGATTCCTGAATCCTAATTTCTGACCGCACATCAAACTGCATTCCTAATTTCGTAATTTGTTTAAAGCGTTTCTGTTTCTCGGGAGAGAAAAATACTACCGCACCCTAGATATCGCCCCTCGTGTCCGAAAAGATTATCAGAGATAAAAATAAAATTTATTTATTAATATTATTCGATAACTATCCCCATGACATAATTTTTGCCATTAGAAAGCTAAGAGCATTTACATTGGTGATGGTTGTCAAAAATAATTTTTTATGTCACATTATAAAATTAACAATTTTTTTAAGAGATACATTTATGAATAGAATAAAATTATTAAAATGACATTGTCATAATTAATTTTTTACTTCTCCGCTGACATGGTTTGTCAAATGAACTATTAAATTTAGATAATTATTTAATTTTGTCTAATCTCTGCATTTCTGAAATTTAAATGATAATTATCAAATGAGATTTGACAATAAAATACGGATGCTCTTATAACAATGTTTATGTTTTAGTTTTTCATTATTTTAAACAGAACTTTGTTTATATTTTAGTTTTTCATTAGAAAACTTGTAACAACGTTTATATTATTATGATACAAAAGTGTCAAATTATGATAAATAATTCTACGAACATTTAATTTCGTCCAACACTTCCGTGAATCAATTTTGTAAATTTTTATTTTAAAAATTATCTATTGATTTATAATTTTATATTATTGACGCGTATTCGGGCCCTAAAACGAGGAAATATCTTGCGTACCCATAGCAAAAGGCGTCCTTATTCCCAATCGGCCAATCCCCTCTCCATCTCTCATCGTATTCACCCATCTAGTCAGATCTTGTCGAATAGGTCTCATCCCTTGAAAATTGAAATCTCGATCTAAATCCTAGGGTTTCTCTTCCTCCCATCTCTCACCATCCAAATCGCTGCAGATCAGATCAGATCAGATCAGATCCGATCGATCCCCCTCCTCCGCTCTCAAAAACCTTCCGTTGGCTACAAAAACAATGAGCGCGAACCCAAACCCTAGCCATGACGGGAAGCCCTACCAGCCGCGTCGAGCGCCGGAACCTTCGTCGCAGCAATCTCATGATGACTCGGCCCCCGAAGCCGAGCCGATCATTTCCGGGTCTGGCGGCGTGGGCTCCATGGACGAGGACCACGAGGGACAGGACGACACTGTGATGGGGATGGACGCTGACGTGGCGGCGGATCCGCACCTAATGATCTCAGCAGCGCAGCCGATCAGTGGCAATCAGCTTACCTTGTCTTTCCAGAACGAGGTCTACGTATTCGATTCTGTCTCTCCCGAGAAGGTTCGTGGTTTTCTCAATTTTTCTTCAGTTCGTGATTTTGTTTAGCTTTTAAATCCATATATTGTTAAAATGAATTGGTATTCCACTATTCCGATTAGGTTATCTTAATTTAGGGGACTCTTGCATAAACCAAATAATCTGGTTCCACTATTCCGATTAGGTTATCTTAATTTAGGGGACTCTTGCATAAACAAAATAATCTGGACAAAATTGTATTAATTATGATTCAATCGTGTTTTTTGCACTTCAGGTAACATAATAAGATTATTTTTTGTATGAATTCCAGATGGAACTAAAATTCATCTTGAATTAATAAAACTTGTCCCTCTTTAGTATGGTACGATATATAGGATTTACATTCAGTTATAGATGGATAACTCTGTTGGCATGGTCCTAAAAAATCAGTAAATATATATTTTATCCTTGTACAGATGTATAAAGCACAACGTAAATATGTCATTATTATCTGTCTTTTGAGATTATTATCTTTGAGCGCTGTATGTTGATAGCTTGAGGGTTTTCATGAAAATGAATTTTTGATAAGTATTCCAAGCTACCTTATAGAGTAGATTATTATGGAACTTCCTCTTTGCATAATAATTGCAAATTGTAACAAATTGGAATATTCTTTTTTTCATAAATTTCCTTGACTTGGATTATGCACCAGAAATTAAAGAAAAAAAAAGAAGCAGAGAGAGATGTAATAGTGCAGCATATTTGTTCTTCTCAGGTTCAAGCTGTTCTCTTGTTGCTTGGAGGAAGGGAGATCAATACTGGGGTTGGTTCAGCGCCGTCATCTTCTAATCCATATAATAAGGTAGCAGCTTATTTCTGTGTGAATTAAATTTGGGATCATTGTAATTCCCAATAATCTTTCTCGTGTATTATAAGAAAAGTTATATGGATCTAACACATAATGTAGAGATTGAATTACCCACATAGAGTGGCATCTCTGATGAGGTTTAGGGAGAAAAGGAAAGATAGGAACTTCGACAAAAAGATCAGATACACAGTTCGGAAGGAAGTAGCCCTGAGGTATCTTTTACTTGTAACTTTGATTTAAAGAGGCTTTTGGTATGCAAAAGGTTCTGAGCAAATAGCATGGAGCCGGTTCTATATGTACCCAAATGGCCATACTTCCAAGTTGGAAACTCCGTTAGAGCATTTAGCTGAATTGCCTTTTGATTCTTTTTATTATTTGGTTAGGGGAAGGTATTCTATAGTTTATAGTTCTGACTTCTTTTAATATTATCTTACTTTTTGTGCTGTCTGAGTTCTTTTTTCTATCTGTAGGATGCAGAGAAACAGAGGGCAGTTCACTTCATCAAAATCAAAAGGTGAAGATCCAATTTCAGGCATTACCGGCTCTGAGGGTTCCCCCAACTGGGGCTCTGTAGAAGGCCGTCCTCCTTCTGCTGCTGAGTATGACTCTTTATCTCACTTAGGTTATACATTAATCAACATAACTGTTAAGGTTGCATTACCCTTCTTAACATCTTTGTTTTCTTTTGCTTTTTTTTTCTTTCCTTTTCTTCTTTTGTTTTTTGAGTAGATTTTGGATTGTTGTAAGTCTAATATGTGATTTGTTCACAGCTCGCTGAGGCATTAGATTGTTTGAATTTTTGTGAGACTGAGGTAGCGAACAGTCCTAATTGTTTTTGTTTATGTTTGTTATTTTGTTTGTAATTTATTTTCATCTGTAGATGCCATCATTGTGGAATAAATGCTAAGTCGACTCCTATGATGAGGCGCGGGCCTGATGGACCAAGGACCCTCTGCAATGCTTGTGGTTTGATGTGGGCAAATAAGGTTCATATTACCAGATCCACTGTTAAATAGATAAATCTTATACTCGTTGTCTTGGTCTTTAGTTTGGTTCTTTGTTGGGATTAGTTTTCATTGGTTTTGTATGTTCTGTGGGTGTACTGGTGAATTCCAAGATTTATGGAATGAATTTATCTGGTCCAAATATGTGACCAAACTGTTTAAGTTCTGCAGTACGAGGCAAAGAATTTTATAATTACTGCTTTTTATTCTGCAGGGTACAATGAGGGACCTCTCAAAATCTCCAACAGTTATCCCTATTCAAGCTGTACGGCAAGCAACAGTACCTGAACCCAAGGATTCTGTAAGCCCCCGTCATTATATTGTTACTACTACTATTATTGTTGTTATTATTTTTATTATTGATGAAAGTGGGAATACCATTTTATGTAATCGAGTTCTATGTCGGTTTGATCTTGTACCAACACACTGGTATAACAAGTCACAAAGTTATATTTTGTTCAATGGGCCCACAGCTAATGATTTTCTTTTCAAATCTCTGTTTTTGTTTTTATCATAAAGTTATAGCTACAGCTAACAAGTTATTCTATTGAATATTTCAGAATGTGACAGTTGCAGCAGTTGCAGAGCAGAACTCAACTCCGGTTGCAGCAAATGGACCTGATTCATCTTAATGACATTTATCATGATTTTATGGAGAGAGTCTATGTTATGTAATTTGTTACAAGGCAACAACTATGGGCATGAATTTGTTGCTGCAGAGAGTGAAACTAACCATTTCTTTTCTTAAAATTTGGTTGGACAACTAGGACACCGCTGTCAGTTATGATGAGTTATTTGTATACTTGGTGTTTATATTTTCTTGTCTGATAAAATCTGCAGTGTGTTCTCTAAACATTGGGTCTAAACACGAAATATTTGATGTGTTAACATGTTAGTCGGTAACAAAATTGCTTCAAATTGGACCACGCAAGAAACGGTCGTTAGCTTCCTATATTCTTTTCTAAATCGATGCTTTATTTATTGTGTGCGACTATTTGCTGTTTGGTTGCGTGAAGTTGGACTGGAATGAGCTCACGAGTGCTTAAGAACCTTCTGTTCTCTTGTAGTTTCTTTTAGAACCGAACCTTCGGTTCTCTTTTCTAAGTCGGTTAGAATAGTTGCGACGAACTGAGTTTAACCTGGTAACTAATTATTAAAAAAGTGTCATATAACTTCTATAAAATAAACATAACAAAAATTGCATAGCAATAATTTAAAATGCAAAGTAGAATTGAACTTTTAGATAATACTTTGATTGTTTATCTAATGAGTTGTGTATAAAAAAAATATGAAAAATATATAATATTTATGGTCGGATTTGATTTAGATGGGCTTCTAAAAAAATCATAACTCAATCTAATATAATGAGTTAGTCAAAATCACAATCCGTATCCAACCAATAACAGATTTTTTATGGGACCATTGCAAATCATAGAACTATAAGTACCCATCTAAATTCAGAAAAAAAAAAAAGAGGTTTCTGATTCAAAAGTAGAACTCTCGTATATTAAGACACTCCAAATGAAAATATAGACCCAAAGAAATTGCACTACATTACAGAGATAAAGGTTTAACTAACATGAAAAAGGAATCAGAGTATCAGACTGGAGGACGAGCTAAATATATCTTCAGCCCGGATTTTAAGCGCTTGGGCAGAAACGCAGTACCAGGCCCATATAAACCCAAATATCCAAATTCAGACCGGGCCGAAGTACTGGTTATTAATTTCCATCCCTGATTGTCTCCTGCTTCTTGTATTCCTCGAAAAAAAGAAACCAGGTTCGAATAACAATTTTCTACGTGTTATAAAATAAAGATAGAAAAAAAATTGTGAGATACTAAAATTTTATTTCTATATTATCTCTTCTAGGAATATCTTTCATCAACAATATACAAGCTTTTATTTATAGACTAGAGAAACATTATGTAATAAAAGAGAAAATTAATACAAAATTAAATTTAGAATTAAGGAGAAGGTGAAGAGAATGAAAAACTTCTATCATTATGTGAGAATGTGGAGGAAATGAAATATCTATTATTAATTTTATAACACTCCTCCTTAGATGTTTCACCTTATATTATACACTATTAATATTGTACTACTGGACAAATATTAAATTTTGGTACTTCAGGACCAACTTGATTTAACTGATACTTCTAGATCAGTTATGTTGCCTCATTAAAAACCTTACTAAGAAAACCCAATGGGACAAAACTTAGTGAAGGGAAAAATAGTGCAACATATATAATATTCCCCTTCATTTTAATGTACATCTTTTAAGTGACGAATGTCAATTTTATGTGAAAGTCATTCAAAAATATTTTTTGACAATGATTTTATGAATAAGTCCACCAAATTATCGCTTGATCTAATTTGATAAATATTTATCAAATCATTCTTCTGTAAATCATGTGTTGAGAAGAACTTCGGCGAGATGTGCTTGGTTTGGTCACCTTTGATATATCATTCTTTGATTTGAGCAATGCACGCAGTATTATCTTCGTATATTACTGTCGGGTTTTCTCTGACCGACTGGAGACTGCATTCCTCTTGGATGTGCTGGATTATGGATCTTAACCATACACATTCTCGTCCAGCATCATAAAGAACAATTTATTCGGCATGATTTGATGATGTTGCTGTCAATATTTGCTTTGTCGATCGCCATGAAATTGCAGCGCCGCCATATGTAAACACATATCCGGATTATGACCGAGCTTTATGTGGATCTGACAAATATCCTACATCTGTATATCCAACTACTTTGGATTTTATATCTTTTTGATAAAATAGTCTCATATCACGTGTCCCACAAAGGTAACGTAATACATGTTTGATTTTATTCCAACGTCGGCGTGTTGGATCAGAACTATATCTTGCTAATACATTTACAGAAAAAATAATATCAGGTCTCGTATTATTAGCAAGATACATTAAAACCCCAATTGCACTTAAGTATGGTACTTCAGGACCAAGAGCTTTTTCATTATTTTCTCGGGGCCGGTAAAGATCTTTCTTCACATCAAGTGATCGAACAACCATTGGTGTACTTAGAGGATGAACTTTGTCCATATCAAAATGTTTCAACATCTTCTGAATGTAGTTTGATTGATGGACAAAGATACCATTATGGCAATGCTCGATCTGCAGACCGACACACAACTTTAATACACTAAGATCTTTCATTTCAAATTCATTCTTTAATAATTTTGCAGTTTTTTCGATCTCTTCAGGAGACCCAATGATATTCAGGTCATCAATATATACTGCAATAATTATAAAACTCAAGATTGATCGTTTAATAAAAATATATGGACTAATTATATTAGATTTATATCCTTCTTTTATGAGATATATACTGAGTCGATTATATCACATTCGACCCGATTATTTTAGTCCATACAATGATCGTTTCAACTTTATAGAATACATTTATCGAGGTTTTGATTTAAATACTTCAGGCATTTTTAATCTTTCAGGGACTTTCATATAGATATCATTATCGAGTGATCCATACAAATAGGCTGTGACAACATTCATGAGACGCATTTGAAGATTCTCAGTGATTGTGAGACTGATTAAAAATCGAAGAGTTATTGCATCCACTACAGATGAATAAGTTTCCTCATAATCAACTCCTGGTATTTGTGTAAAACCTTGTGCCACCAGTCTTGCTTTATATCTCACAATCTCATTTTTCTCATTTTTTTTATTGCAAATACCCACTTATAACCTACATGGTTAATATTTTTAGGGGTTAGTATTACAGGTCCAAAAATATTTCGCTTTTCAAGCGAATCGAATTAAGCCTTCAGGGCATCTTTCCATTTTGACCAATCATTTCTGTGCATACACTCTTCTGGAGTTTTTGGCACATAATCTTTCTCATTTTATCATTTCAATTGCTATAGCATATGCAAAAATTTCATCAACAAATATTTTATTTTGGTTCTATATTATACCATTCTGTACATAATTTATTGAGATCTCATAATCATTCGGTGCCTGAGTTTCTTCTGGAACTTTATTAACGACCTCTTCTGGGGTTCTACTTCCAATCTCTTCTGAGATTTTATCGATAATTTATGCTGAAGTTACACCAACTGCATTATTCTGCTCTTTCATGTTTCTTGGATTTTTATCTTTGGAACCGATTTAATGTCTCTAATCTTTCTCTTAATGTCCTGAAGTTATTAATATTTTTTTTAGTAATTTTCATAAATGGATGTTCGATTAAATTTATTAATATTAGTAGTATTTTTATTTTGTAGTCCTTATGGTAAATCTTACTAAACTTGAATTCATTGTCCTTGATATATCGGGCAAGAACTATCTCCCATGGACTCTCGATGCTGTGATTCATCTTACCGCAAATAATCTTGGAGATACAATGAAAGATGAAAATAAGGTCTCCCCGCAGGAGAAAGCCAAAGAAATGATATTCCTCCGTCATCATCTCCATGAGGATTTAAAAACTGAATATTTAATGGTGAAAGATTTGTTAGAATTATGGAAAAATCTAAAAGAAAGATATGACCATAAAAAACAAGTGCTCCTCCCAAAAGCTCGTTATGAATGGATTCATTTAAGGTTGTAAGATTTTAAATCTGCGGGTGAATATAATTTCATAATGTTTCGCATAACTTTTGAATTAAAATTATGCGGAGAAAAGATTACTGATGAAGACATGTTAGAAAAATTATTTTCCACATTTTATGCTTTGAATTTGCTCCTGTAGCAGCAATATCGGGAGCGTGATTTTAAAAATATTCAAAATTGATATCATGTCTTCTCATTGCGGAACAAAATAACGAGTTTCTCATGAAAAATCATCAATCACGGTCCACTGGCTCTAGTCCATTTCTTGAAGCAAATGCGACAGCATTCTCTGAAGCGAATGCAACATCATTTACAGGAAATCGTGGTTGAGGACGTGGTCGCAGCCCCAGAAAAGATCGTGGACGTGGTCGCAATAATATTTGGCGACGTGAAGGTCATAATTCCAAATCAAATGACAACAATATGGGGAGATATGAAAAGAAAAATAATTCACCATTTTTTTAAAAAGTCTGAAAGTAGTTGTTATAGATATGATATGACAAACCATTAGTCACGCACATATCGTACTCCCAAAAATTTAGTTGAACTTTATCAAGCATCCATCAAGAAAAAGGGAAAAGAAATAAAAATAAATTTTATTGAAAATGAGTCAAAGTGGTATACTCATGGATACACACATAGATATTTCTGATTTCTTTGAGAATGTTGATAAAGAAATAGATATTATGAACTAAGTTTTTTTTTGTTCAGTTTTATGTTGTAAGTTTATGTTTCTCATGAATAAAATTAGTTTTTTTTAAATTTGATCTTGTATATTTCTTTTGTTCAAAGGAAAAAAGAATATGATTGAAGGCTCCAACGCAGAGCAATGACAAATATTAGAGACGAATGTCTAGTAGACAGTGGAACAAAAAACACTATATTAAAAAGTAAGAAATATTTTTCTCAATTGTCTCATGCAGAGACACATGTTAATACAATTTCTGGTATTAGTAACTTAATTGAAGGCTCTGGAAGAGCTTATATTTTATTACCCGAAGGAACAAAATTAATTATAAATTACGCATTATACTCTAATAAATCCAGAAGAAAAATTACTAAGTTTTAAAGATATTTGGCGTAATGGTTATCATATCGAAACCATGACTGAAAATAACATTGAATATCTTCAAATTACAACGATTAAGTATGGTCAAAAGATCTTGGAAAAAATGGAAGTTTTATCATCTGGACTATATTGTACGAACATAAGTTCAATAGAATTAAATATGGTCAGTAACCAGAAGTTACATGACATGAAAATATTTACTCCGTGGCATAACAGGTTAGGTCATCTAGGTAACATTATGATGAGGAGAATAATTGAAAGTGCAAATGGGTATCCCCTAAAGGACCTGGAGATTCTATTATCAAAAGATTTATTATGTTCATCATGCTCTCTTGGAAAATTGATAATTATGTCATCTAAAAATAAAATTAAAAATGAATCTCCTTTATTTTTAGAGAGAATTGATAGACCTTGAAAGCCCTAGGATGGTGGCATTGAAATGTCAAAATAGTGCAAGAATGTAAAGAACCTAAGGTGAAAATGTATAAACCAATTTGGGGCTTGATCTTCAAGTGTAATGGCAGTGGAATATAATTTAAATCAATTCAATTCTCATAAGAATATAACAATCAAAGAAATGTGAGAAAAGAAAAGTAAAGATAAGATAAGAACACAAGATGTAACGGAGTTCGGGTTTAATAATGCCTACGTCTCCGAGACCCTCAACCTCTAACAATTGAGGTTGAGCCGATATATTAAAAAGGGTTTTTACACTTGTAAAACTTGATCCCTTATAAAAATGGGCTGCCAAGCCTATCGGTAACACGAGTGACAACACACTCAAAAACATGAGTGATAACACACTCAAAACAAGAAGTGAGCACTACAACTCAAAAAGAAGTTGAGCACAACAGCTCAATAAAATGTTTTCAAGAAGATCATGAAGGATCAAGTTGGGAGAATAGAGAGAAGCTAGATTGAGCTAGAACAAAGATTTGGCTAATTGAGTGTATCAATATCTTGATTTTTCTCTCTCTCTTTGAATATGGCTAATAAGCTATCTGGAGTAGTGATTTTTCTAGATAGATCAAATTCATCAATAATAATTAGTGAGAAAGGTGATCCTTTTTAAAATAGATCTTCTGAAGAAACTAATTTTCGACCTGAACCGTTATAACGGTTTACGAATCGTTATAACGGTTTATAAAGAATAGCTGTTGGATCAACTAAGCTGAAACGTTATAATTGTTAGTTTGTAATAATCTTGAAGTCAATAATACGATAAATTGGTTATATAAAGCTTTGTTCATGAATTGGATAATTAAACGATATTTTGTTTCCTTGAGTATTATTGAATTTATGAATCATTCCGAGTTCATGACTGGAATTGTGAAACTTCATAATATAGAATATACTCTTAAAAGTCACTAACCAAGGTAATTAGCAGGAACACTAATTAACCGCTATCAGGTTAGTATGTGGATTAAATGATGGTCAAGTTTTACAGACCATAGACAAAGAGTTGTCATTTTAATCACATAGATAGATGTTCTAGGAACATCGTATTTGATAGACCCCGAATGAAACATTAAATGGAATTGTGTTCGTGTCATTAATGTTTTCATTCAGTATTAAATTCTAAAGTATGAGGTATTCATCTTTCCTACATAAGATATGTATGTGTGTGATTTCTACCAAACGTTATCCGTAAAAGGTGGCTATAAAGGTAGCTCTTCGGTATACATAACTTATGCGGAGGAAGAGATGGTTTGCCAAAAGTACTATTGTCCCTCATATTTTTATATGAGTTATAAAGCATTATTGGGCCCTTGATAGAGTAAGATTATCTCGCTAGCAAGATAATTACAAGAGTAATTATATTTGATAATTTACTCGGGATCAAGAAAAGATTAAGTTTGCAAGGATGACACATACCTACCTTGAAACGATCGATAATGGCGAGACAAAAGAATTAAACACAAGTAAATAGTTTATTGGATCATGATATTATACGATACATCATCATCTCAGTAATTGGATGGTCATAGTGCATTCGCGCGGATGCCTCCTATGATTATAGAAGTTAAAACGGTTTTAACTCTATTTACCAACATAACACGGATCCTGTCGGTCACACCGTATAGGAGTTAATCGGAGAATCTTATTGATTAATTATAAATTGTTTATAATTAATAATAAGATGGTTATAATTAATTATATATGATATAATTATATTTGTCATAGAGATGACAAGAAGCAAAAATCGATTGAATTTATAATGTGTTGGACACGTCGTATAAATTACGCCGAAGCAACAATAGAGAAAAATATAATTGTAGATGACAATTATATATATTTGATTTGGATTTTAAATGTTAATTATGGATTTGAATTATGGGTCAAAGCCCATTTATAATTAAAGTCTTAATTAATAATTAAAAGCCCAAAATCAGAAAAGCCCAAAAAAGCCCAAAATTGAAAAAGTCCAAAATCCGAAAAGCCCAAAAAGGCCCATGAAAAGCCCATGACGACCTCCAAGGGTATTTTGGTAATTTGTCCAAAAGCCCAAGGGTATTTCGGTAATTTGGCCAAAAAGCCCAATGGCATTTTGGTAAATTGGATGAACTTTAAGGGTATTTTGGTCTTTTCACTTTGAAACCTCCCTACTATTCACGAGGGCATTTTGGTAATTTGTCAATTCCACTTTTTCTATAAATAGAGGGGTAGGGTGAGAGAAAAAGTTCCACCAAAATCAGTTCTACTTTCTCTCTCCCGGTATACGGTTGTTTCAGAATTCACGGGATCGGTGAATAGTGTTTTTACGAAAGTTGCGGTATTTCTGCACATTTGTGAAACAGAATTACTGTGAGTCGTGAATAGTACTATTTCGTCTTTTTCTCGGGTGAATAGTGTTTTTGCGAAAAACCGCGGTTTACAGTATTTCTGGCAAAAGAAATAAGCCGCTCTCTGGTTAGTCCTGGTGGATAACCTACAGAGGCATCAGACGTTTGGTGCTCCGAGACAAGCCGATTTTCATTCCAATTAAAATTTGGAAGCGAGGTATAACATCTTATATTAATCTATTTAATTGTTAAGTAGATTAATATTTTAGAAATCAATCATGGAGTAGATCAATAAAGGTTTAAAGAGGTGTGTATCTCTCGGTAATCATCCGACACATCACTTTAACCCTAAACTTAAGTTAGAAGTAAAATAATATTTTACCTCTTTTTTGTAAAGGATTAAATGTCTCAGTAACTCTCGGTTATTATCCGACATACTTTAATCCCTAACTTAAGTAGAAGTAAAATTTTTGTTCTACGGTCTTTCCGCAGCTTGAGCATTAATGAGATTTGGGCATTCCGAATCCCTACAATAATGATTTATCAAATCGTTATACGTTTCATGAATCGTTGTAACAATTACAGAATCGTTATATGTTTCATAAATCATTGTAACAATTACTGAATCGTTACATAACGATACGCTCTGGTTTCTTTGAGAATGTTTCTGCCTTAGAACATTTTTTAGTATTGAGATAAACTGTTATAATGATTACTGAACCGTTATAACGATTCTCTGAGCAAAAGCATTTTTCTTGTTGTTTAAGCTCAATTTATCTTGACCAATTCAACCTAGTTTGAGTCTAACTAAACCTAAGCCTAATGCAGTCTTGATTAAACTCTTGTATCCCAGCACTAGTCTTGGTTCTTGTGCACTAGTCCATTTGCATGTTAATCCCTACACAAAACTCAAACAAGACAAATTATAAAATTCAAGATTGTTTTGTAAATCGACAAATCAAAGAAGATGTTAAGTGTAACAAGAATTCAAGGAGATATTTGTGGGCCTATTTCTCCTCTATGCAGACTATTTAGATATTTTATGGTTTTAATTGATGCATCAACTCGATGGTCACATATTTGCCTATTAGCTACAAGAAATGTTGTATTTGCTAGGCTATTAGCATAAATAATCCAATTGATAACAAATTTTTCGGATTACTAAATTAAGAGTATCTGACTTGATAATGCAGGATAATTTACATCCCAGTCTTTTAATGATTATTGTATGTCAATTGGGATTAAGGTAGAACATCCAGTTGCTCATGTACATACACAAAATGGTTTAGCTGAATCATTAATTAAAAGATTATAACTCATTGCTAGACCATTACTTATGAAATGTAATCTACCATCTTCTGCATGAGGACATACCATATTACATGCTGATGCACTTATTAGATTAAGACCAACTGCATTATTCTGTTCTTTTCTGTTTCGTGGATTTTTATCTTTGGAACCGATTGGTCTTTCATGTTTTCTTTGTATAGTAACCTCTGCTGGGGTTATATCAATTTGAGTAGGTGCATTTAAAATTGGTATATGTGATTTAGTCACTCTTTTTGTATCTGTAAATGCATCTGGTAACTAATTTGCTATTATTTATAAATGTATAATCTTTTGAACTTTCAGTTCACATTGACCACTCCACGGATCAAGATAAGATATCGATGATGCATTCCAAGTTATTTGTTTTTCCAGCTTTTTTTTTCTTCTCCTAAGATTGGGAATATTATATTATATTTATTTATTTATTTATCTAATTGATAACTTCTGGTTATCATTTTAGTTGAATAAAATAATAACTTCCGGTTATTAAGTATATTGATAACTTCGGGTTATCAATTGTAACACATTTTGTTAAAACTTTCAATTATCATATACAATGACTTCTGGCCATTAAAAGTATCAATAACTTCTAGTTATTGAATAAATAATAAGAAACATTCATGGTATTTACTTATTTTATCATTTTCTTCGGGGAATGAAAATATTAGTCTCATCCAATATAAAATAATTTCATCAAGAAAATAGATATTATAATTAATGATAAAATGATAAAATATAATCTAAAATGTATCTCTTTTTAGAGATAATCTTATGATAATTTATTTATGTCGATCTTGTGCTTCTACTATAAAACAAACTTCAGTCACAACTCGACTAGAGTGAATTTATGCTGATAACATGTTATAAAATAAAAATAGAAGATAAAAGTTATAAAAGACTAAAATTTTATTTCTATATTATTTTTTTAGGAATATTTCTCATCAACAACATACAAGTCTTTATTTATAGGTTAGAGAAATATCATATAATAAAAGAAAAAAATTAATACAAAATTAAATTTAGAATTAAGAAGAAGTTGAGTATATAGAAAAAATGAGAGAAATGAAGGAGGTGAAACGTGATTCATCAATTTTATAACATTTAAATGGATAAAATTGAAAAATAGCCGAGTTAGGAACTGCGATTCTGCGATACTGAGACTGAGGTGATTAAATGGAGAGATTGAGGTGAGAAATGGAGACAAACGATGATTTAATGGAACCTCTCCTTCAGAACTTCGATCAGATCTATAAAGTTTGTGTTATTTTCTCTGTGTCGATATGTTTGTCGTGCGCTATTGCGCGTGTATATGTGAACTTCTACGTTTAATTCCGATTGCTTCTAATTAGAGGGAATTACGGTATATAATTTTATAAGTACCATTAATATTTCGTAACTACCAATTGATAGACAGTAGACAGTGATAGATTTAGGAGCAGATTTTGTAATCAGATCTAGAAAAAGAATTAAGGGGAAAAAGAGCAAATAGACAACAGCATTTGTCTAATTCTCCTCTGAGCTTCTTTTCAGTATCTTTTTCCATGACAAATCATGCAATCCCGATTACCTCTCTCTGGCAAATGATGAATTGTGAGGCAATATTTTAACTAGAATTACAATGTGGTACCAGGGATACAAAGACGCACTTGTGGAGATGCAAACATTAAAATTGAAATGTAGTTCAGAAAGGATGAGATCAGAGGCACTTGATGCAGCTTGTAATGACCTTAAACTAGGTAATCAAATAATATATACTACATTTGAATTATTAGAGAGTTTGTTTGATTTGTTTCAATATTGTAAAGATCGATTGAGAGTAAAATATTATATCTTATAATGCAGACAATGGATGGTTGAAAAGGTCATATGCTGAGACCTTGTTCAAATTTACCAATCAGGTAACTATTTTGATCACCTAATGAAAAATTTATTCAATTATGTGAATTTTATCTATCATAAGCTTTGTTCAAAAGAACTAATTATTTTATTCTCAATGTACAGATGAAATATTATACTGAGTATTGAAGCATGAAGGAAAAACTGGAGAAAGCTAATAGTAAATTTGTTGCAAGAGGTGTAGTTTCTTCATTTCACTATCTGATAGATACTGAGCAAATCATAGCTGATTAAATTATCTTTATAGAGCAGGAGCACAAAAGAAAGATAGAGGCACTACAGCAAGAGAATGATGCTAAGGTCGTTGAATTAGAGAAGCAGCTAAGGTGCATGTTTCTGCTTACAAAGTTTGACAAATGGTGTCCTGGACTAACTTGACAAATTATCACTTTGTCCAAAAGAAGAAATGTGTCACACTTATATCTAAATCATGCTAATATCATGGCCATGCATCCTGTCGAAAGTCATAGAAGGTTCACCGTATGTTCACTTGGAGAGGTCCACTGAACCCTTTTGTTTTCTTCCTTCATTTTGTATTTATGCTTGTGATATTTCATTTTGTTGCAGAAGTATGATGTAATGTATGCTAGCTTCTAGATATACATTGCATTTTGATATCTTCTGGGGACACACTTGACATTGTCTGTTCATACTTCTTTCTTAGTAATACTTACTAGTATTTGGAAAATCGCTCTTATTGTTGTTTCCAATTTTTTTGTCTCAGAATACTAGGTTGATAAGCTTGACCATTGTTATGCTGCCATTACCATTGTTTCTCATAATATTCACTAATTGTTATGTTTTTTTCTGAATATTCGTTGTACTCCTATCAAAACTGATATTATTAGGTATGTTATCTGGGAAACAATAAAGTTTTCCTATCCATATGCAGTGAATATCATGAGAAATAAACATGCAGAGCTGCAGAGGGACTCGGTTTCTATACATCATGTGGATACACTGAAGCAAAAGGTCATGAAATTGAGGAAGGAGAATTGAGTCCCTCAAGAGGAAGCTACTTGTTTCTGAATTTGATAGTTCTTGAAGGAGAGCCAACAAAGAGCGCCCATTTCCTAGATGGGTTTCTTCTGAATTAGTTTCCAACATCAATGTGATATCATTCGTGAAGCGGGAGGAAACATTGATGAATGTTCATATCATAACTAAGATATTCAAAGTCATAACTTGACTGTACGTTAACAAGCGAGAGAGATGCAGCGGAGGGAGAGAGAGGGGACCATGGTTCTGGAACTCAGCATCAGTATGTTGTCCGTGGACTCAGAATCAGATGATTCAGTCGGAATCGGTTGAATCGGTTCATAAACTCAGTTTTTTAAAAAATATAATTTTTTTCTTATAAAGAAATACAATAATTTTTTTAATTCCAAATAAATTGTGATAATGTTAGAAATGAAATTCAATCTGAAAGTATAATATGAGAGATCTCAAATAAATCAAGATAATGATAATAATGATACTTATAATAATAATGATGAGAATAATGAGAATGAGAATGATGACGATGATGATAATAGTACTACTAATAATATAAATATCTATAATAATAATAGTAATAATAGTACTAATAATAATGTTTATAAAGAAATAAAGTAAAAAAATAAAAGTATTTGATGAAAATATTTTTATACAGTAAATTTCAATCATACAATTTAGTATAAAAATGAGGTGTAAATGTCATTTTTTCATTTTCGCTTCTATTACATGTACATTACGAACTAGTTAAGAAATGGTGATAAGTAAATATTTTAGACATTGTTTCTATTCATGGTCTTTAATGAAACAAATAGTCTATTAATATTTTTAAAGTCCATGGTCCATGCACGAAGTTTATTATTAGAAAATTTGCTGAAGACTCCTTCCCAAATCGCGTATGTGCTTTCCTCGTCTTCTCCAAATACCAAACAATAGGTCTATCAAATTGTAATGATTCGACCAGATTTTTCTTCAATTTTTCATAAATTCTTAATATATAAAAAGAATTAAATTTTCAAACTTTTCAAACATGTCATATTATTAATTTTCTTCATCATTGATTTTGTTTAAATCTTTTCATTTTTTTAAATCTAAGAATTTATATAAAATATTTTTCTCCTCATTTAAAAATAATGCGTGGTGTACTTAAGGTAAAATTTAACTCTTAAAATGATCTAATTTTTTTTCACATGATCATTTATAGATTATTAAGTATTTAATTATTTTATCATTATTACTTAGCATTTAAAAATATTATCTAAATTTTTTTAATGTAATATTTTATTAAATATATTTAAAATTTTATATTATTAATTATTTATTTGAAGACCATCTTATCGAGCGAATCCCGAGCAACAGCCTAGTCTATGAGAATAGTTGAACTAAATGAACATCTACGATTAATTTGAGCAAAGAAACTGTATCAATGAAGTTTTTGTTGAAAAAAAATGCTTGTACACGTAACTCCGATGAAAATTGAATCGACTCTGGCCCATTTCGAGGCCGCTCGGCCGATTCGATTGGAAATAGTCTGATTTTGTAAACCATGGAGGAGACGAAGAGATGAGAGGGCGGGGATGTGTAGCACTCCTGAATGCAATTCAGAGAGTGTTCAATTGAAATCGGGGATAAGAGAAGGGGTAGAGAGATTTTTTCAATAAATAATCAAAGAGCAGGAGAACTTCAAAATAAATTAAAGAGAAATTGAATACGCAAATCTCAGAATACTGCCTTTCAAGATAGAATAGTATAACGTAATCTAGATCGAGAACATTCCTGCACTTGTACCGACAAGTAACACTTAAACCAAACAAAAAAAGTGAGCATAACAGCAAAACTGACAAGATACCCAAACGTGTATAAGGTACATTTGCACTGCTTTCTAAACTAACCACCACGGAACATGCACTCATGACGCCGCCGAAGGAAGAGTGACATCAATATTGGTAGGCATTAGCACATTAAATCCATCTGCAGCTGTGGATATTATCATTCCAGGTATCTGTGGATGCCAGTGCAATTCTTTCAAATCTTTCTGACCCTGAAGGCAGCAAAGAACAATCAAATCAAGAGAAGTTACATGGAGGCAGTAGGCCTTTATTCATCTAGTGGGGACAATCATCGCCCTAGACTTTAGCAATTGATTTTGAATACAGATTGGAGTTATAACATTCATCATATATATCTTAGCTAGAAGTATTGAGCTACTCAAATTGTTCAATACTTCAAAAATTATTTTTTTTAAAAAAAACCAAGCATCTTAGAAAGATTATAAGATTGACTGGGATCCTATGATCTGTAAGAAAAACATCCAGACCATATGCTGGCCATGTACCCAACATGTGTGCACTCATCAGCATTGGTCAACATGAGCCCATCATAGCAACAAGGCACGCTTCCAGTACAGGGTAATTCACAACATCTGGTGTGTTGCATATCTCCTCACATAGTGCCAATATTATTAACATTCCATAGTGGAACAGCTCAAACCTGGAAATCATTGAACATTGACAGGTTCAGGAACTTAGTACCTGGTGAACAAAGAGGAGCTGGGGTGGCAAATCTTCAGGCGCATTGACTTGCTCCTTGACCTTTGCTTTGAACTCTGTCTCCTCTTCTTCATCTCTTTCTAGTGATAAGTCCCATATCCTACACATGCACAGATTATAAGCTTGTGTGGAATAAAAGAGATGCTCCTAAAGTGCAGCTAATCAGTGTGCTTACGTCAGTTGATGGTCAGCTGATGAAACAGCCAAAGTAGATGCTTCGTGTGGGCTCCACTCCACGGATGTGATTGGCTTCTTGTGATACTTGAAATGCGCCACTAGTGAATCATCCTTCAATAAATAGGATTTATCAGATAACTTGAATTATATTAGTGCACTCTGGCATCAAAGAACCTTTAAAGTATTAAAATTTTCAAACCAACAGAAGTGGATGCCAATTCTATGTCTGAACTTGGTACATAAAGTGCAATTATGCCCACAGATGATTCACATATTCAACATGTTCCATCACTAATTGACCAAAGCATACGTCCTCACGATTAGAAGTAGCATATGCCAATGCAATACCCCCACTAAGCCCCCCAAATCAAGGTAGAATATAAAATGTCTAACTGTATCAGAATATACACCTAGTGAGTCTAAGTACTGATTAAATCACATACACAAACACACACAGGGCAACAGATACAATGTTGTGCACCTTGATTTGGCGAAGATCACGAATGGAGAAGCTACCATCATCACTGCCAGAGGCAATCATACAACTTGCCAACCTGAGAGGATGAATGCCCAATTATAAGTAATGAGATTCCAGATTGCAAAAAATGCAAGAACATAATTTAGAGCTTAAATGAGCATATAGCCCTGAGTTTTCTTATCTGTAGTAAGTCATGTACCTGTTCCATGATATAACATTGACATCAGCATCATGTGCCTTAAAAATAAATTTTGGCTTTTTGCCTTCCCTTGTATCCCATATTGCAATTTTCCCATCCACAGAAGATGATGCAAAAATGTTTGCTTCTGTTGGACTCCACTGAAAGAAAAAAAATCAACAAATATTTTCATTTTTAGCTCCAACTCCCAGAACCCTCAAAAGCCCAAGTAGCAGCGTAGGAATCAAGAATGTGAAAAGGCAAAGAAAATAGCTAAAAGAGTGCAACAAGTTATCAGAAAAGGTAACCTGTAAATCTTCCACACTTGCAGCATGACCCATGAAAGGTTTCCAAGTTAGCTGTGGCCATGTATCGTCCGATTGCATTAATAGGATCAACACAACATAACATCAGGTGTCAATTTCCGAAAAATATAGGTTAAAAAGACCCTTGCAGATACTGTCAGTCAATCCAGTACAAAAGTTACTTCGCTGTCATTTCAAAATGGACTGACCCTGTTCAATTGAACTTTATAGGGGTGTAAAGATAATACCTGAACAAAGCCTGTATCGCCCCAAGTGGCGCAAATATGGGGCTTTTGTGTCATTGACCTTATGCGGTTCACACATCCTTGATGAGCTACCCTCTTAATCTATTTTCACAATAGAATACTCATCATGAATCAAAGTACTGACTATAAAGATAGAAAATTATCAGCTGCCCACAAATTGCTATCAACTTAGCATCATACTAGATAACAATAATCCAACCCTTTGAGCAATCCATAAATAAATTTCACTTTTTAATTTCCCGAGTTAGAATAAGGAAGGCTATATTGGAAAATTAATATGGAAAAGTGAGGAGCACCTGCAGGAGAGGTGCATTGCCACCAGCTGCATCAGCCATGTCATCATCTTCATCACTGCTACTGCTATCATCATCCTCCATGTCCTCATCATTATTCAGAGAAGAAGGGACCAAATCACGTTTTTTGCCGGATATTTTGGAAAGTTTGAAAATGCCAATGTAATTTGAAGATTGTTGGTTAGCCTATACAAACAAGAAAAAGTTGAAAGTTGAAAGCTCTTAAATAGGTTTTGGCACAGTTCTAATTGGGATTAAACTTATTTCAAGGCTTAAACTGGGATGCCTTGAGGTATTAGGTGGAATACAGTTGAATGCTCATCGACATTTTAAATGGATCAAACAGCAGCAGCTTAAAAAACAATACTGGGCCCAGATTATGATAACATGGATGGAGCTGAGATTAAGTTAAAAATGAGTCTGAAATTGTAAAACTCAAGGACAACTGTGTCTTGATGCGCCAATCGATAATAGGACTACTGGCACGTGAGGTAACAGTCAGGCAATAAACAGGTACATACTGGTACTAACCAAAACGTAAGTTTTGCTAGTGTGCAAGAAACCAGACCTGTGTACCTGCAACTCCATATAACGTGTGAGGGAATTTGGTACGAACTAATCCCAGAGAATCTTGCACCACATCAAAACTATAAACATCCAAAAAACAGCAATTAGATACATGTCGCTTCAAAGGGAACCAAAGAATTAAACATATTCAAACAATTACCTTAGACAAGGCCATCCAATATTGAATCCACGAAGATAATTATATGCTGAGGGATCAAATTGAAGTTCTTCTCCCTCCTCCATTTCATCAACACCAGGTGGCCATACCTATGTTCATGAGACATATATACTGGTAAATTTTTACAAATTCAGATAATTAAAATATAAAAAATTATTTCATCATAAATAAGTCTTCAATGTAAAAAAATTCCAGCCTTACCCATCATATTACAAACTGACATGTAATTTTTATGAGAGGTAAAAAAAATTACATGTCCAACAGCTATTCTTTAAAAACTTCAAACCAATGTTTACAATGAAAATGATAAAAAGATTAATATATTGCCCTCCAATTGTGACGATATGCAGTACTCTTCATGAGTAAAAGAAAAGCAATCAATAAATAAGTTTCAGCTTCAAATTATAATTTTTTTTAACAATGTCAGTGCCGTCATCACCTATTACTCCCATTTGTACTTTTTTTTTTCCAAATCATATAATCAAACCATGAAAAAGAAAGAAAAAAAATAGCTATATACTGGATGTTTCATTAAAATTTTTGCTGGGGACTTGAGTACAAAATTATAATTATATATATTCAATATGTAACCTTGGCAGGCGCAGAGGGCACAAGAGAAGAAGTCGAAGCTTCTTCCTTCTTTGAAGCCTAAAAATCAAAATAATCACGGGACAGAGCAATTAGTTAACAAGCTATTCTCTTCTCAGGGAAACGAGGACAAAAGGAAATTTAAAAGAGTCGTAAATAAATACCTTGTTTTTCCTCTTAATCTTCTTCGGGTTTTTCAAGCTACGAGTCATCTTGAACTGAAAAAAATGTGGAGGAAAGAAGGGGACGTTAGGAGTGGAGGAGTGCTGCTCTGAAGCGTAAAACCTACAACCGTATAAGAAGGTTCTATGTTACGCCGAATCGTATTGCTTGTGCGGATCCGAACTCAACGCAACGCTATTCCGATGCTCATTTTCTTTTCTTTTTTCCATAATAAAAGTTAGGGCATCCACAGCTAGGATGTACAATCGATGGGTTAATATTGTTTTGTAAAAATATAAATCTCTGATATGTTGGGTTAGAAAAATAATTTAGCTAATTTATTTATAACTCGAAGTTTTTATGAATTTTTATAAATTACATGGATTAATATTTTAATTAAATATTATATTATATTTTTATTAATAAATATATTATATTTTATTAATGATATCACTACTTAAAAATAAAATTTCATATTAATTATGAATAATAAATTAAAAAAATTAAATATTTTACATATTTTATAAAATATAAATATAAAAAAGTGACATGTAACATTAAAAATAAAATATATGATAATAATTAAGATGAAATATAAAATTTTAACTTAGATGATTATTTTATTAATTATTAATAAATTATACATACAATATTTAAAAAATATATATGATATATAATTATACAGCCGGGTTTGGATTAGATAGGTTTTTCTAAAAAAAAATCATAACTCAATCCAACATATCGAATTAGTTAAAATAACAATATGTATCCAATTCAATAACTTCTCAAACTGATAAAAAATGAATCGAAACGGGTGAGTTGAACGGATTGAAGGATGTATTGTCTTATATCGTAACTAAATATTTCTTCACACAAATGTTTCAGTTAGGTTATTACTAAAAATAATAAAGATTAATATTATTCATACATCCTTCTCCTTCAATATTCACAAAAATTATCATATTTTTTGAACCTTATGATTTTATTTTTGACATAGAAAACTTGAATAAACTAAAAGATTAAGTACGATTTTTAATGTATTTCTATTTATTTTTGTGCATAATATATATCCTAACGGCTGAAATATGCAAATATTATAATATAAACTTATATAATACATCATTTAAACCCACTTTGTGTAATTTTCTGATTGTATGTGTTGAAATGAGGCTAGAAATGATACAAAATTTGAATAAACTAATGAAGAAGTACTGTTTTTGACACATTTATATTCATCTTTGTGCATAATTCATATCATAATGGCTCGAGCACACAACAAGTATAATATAAACCCATAGAAGACACCGTTCAGAATGATTTTGTGTTTTTTTGTGATTGTATATATTGAATTTAAGGCTACGAGTGGTACAAAATTCTAATAAATTGAAATACTATTTTATGCATTTGTGTTGATCATTTAATGATATTCGTGTCAAAATGATTCGAGAATAAAATGATTATAATACAAACAAATATGGGACATCATTCAAAATAAATTTGTGTATTTTTGTGATTTTTTATGTTAAAATGAAGCTGCAATTGATAGAAAACTTGAATAAACTACCAGACGAAGCATAGTTTTTAATGCATCTTTTATATATCTTTGCGCTCCTAAAGATTCAATTATGCGATGATTATAATATAAAGTCACATAATATATTATATAAAATAACTTTATGTATTTTAGTGATTTTTATATTTTCAAATAAGGCTTCAAGTAATACAAAACCTGAATAAATTGAAATATTATTTTAATGCAATTGTCTTAATCTTTCAACGTTATTCATGTGATAAAGGCTCGAAGCACATAACAATTGTAATATAAACCCATAGGGGACGTCATTCAACACAATTTTATGTATTTTGGTGATTTTAAATGTTAATGAGGCGACAAATGGTAGAAAAAATGAATAAACTAATAGAAAAGAAGTATATTTTTAATGCATTTATATTTCTCTTTGTACGCAATTCGTGTGAGGCTTGAGCTCACAACTATTATAATATAAACCCATAGAAGATATCATTCAAAGCACTTTTGCTGTTTTGCATATTTTGATCATTTTATGTGTTGAAATAAGAGTGCAAATTATAGAAAACATAAATAAAACTATAGAATATGACAATTTTAAATACATTTGGATTCATCTTTGTGCGTAATCCGTATTCTAACGGCTCGAGAATGCAAAGATTATTATATAATCCCACCGAATACATCATTTAAAATAATTTTATATATTTTGTGATTTTATGTGTTGAAATGACGCAACAAATTGTAAAAAACTTGAATAAACTAAAAGATGAAGAATAAATTTTAATGCATTTATATTCATCTTGTGCATAATTTGTGTCCTAACGGCTCGAGCACACAATGATTATAAGATAAATTCATAGAATAAATTATTAAAACTTTGTGTATTTTGATGGTTTTATGTGTTAAAATGAGACTTCAAATGATATAAAACTTAAATAAACTTAAATATTATTTTAATACATTTGTGTTAATATATCAATGTTGTTATTGTCATAAAAGTTTGATAACACAATAATTATAGAATAAACCAATAGTGGGATATCATTCAAAATGATTTTTATAATTTTGTGATTTTATATGTTGAAATGAGGCTAGAAATGATACAAAACTCGAATAAATTAACGGAGAAGTATTATCTTTAGCACGTTTATATTCATCTTTGTGCATAATTCATATCATGATAGCTCGAGCACTCAACAAGTATAATATAAATCCATATAATACATCATATAAAATAACTTTCTGTTTTAAAATAAGGCTTCAAGTAATACAACAATTGCATAAAGTAAAATACTATTTTAATGCGATTGTGTTAGTCTTTCAACGATATTCATGTGATAAAGGCTCAAGAACACAAAAATATAATATAAACTAATAAGGAATATCATTCAACACAACTTTGTATATTTTGATAATTTTATGCATTGAAATGAGGTAACTAATGATAGAAAATTTGAATAAACTAACAGAAGAAGTACATATTTTAATGCATTTATATTTGTGCGCGATTCATGTCCTAGCAGTTCCGAGCACATAATGATTATAATATAAATCCATAGAATACATCATTTAAAATAACTTTATCTTTTTTTAATAATTTTATGTGTTGAAATGAGTCTACAAATGATAGAAAACTTGAAGAAACTAATAGAAGTACGTTCTATACATTTGAATTCATTTCATGTGCAATTCATGTCCTAACAGTTTGAGCACAGAAACTGTGAAACCCCGTATATTTTAAAATATTAAAATATAGAAATAGATAATTAAATAAAATACATATAACAAAATTCTAAAATTGATAAAAATGAGATTTAATGGAAATTCGAATCTAGTCAAATAAACTTAACATATTATTTCTATTAATGGAAATTTAGGAATTTATGATAATCAATTAATTAAGGAATATAAATTTATTATATATCGCACAAATCAGATACTCAAATTATTAGGATAAGGAATAAGTTAATAAGTTTAAAAAAATAAATCAAAGAACCTGACTATCGCTCGAACAATAATACAAATTCGATCACTAAAAATTTAATCCGACTCAAAAATCAAAGCTCTCTCTTTCTTCTTTTCATTTCTTTCGTTTCTTTCACCGAACCCCCTGACTTTTTTTTTCTTTACCGTGCGTGACTTTCTCTATTTTCCCATCCATCTTCATTTTGCAGAAGCCATCTTTCCCAACTGAGCCCCTCTCCTCTCCATTTCTTTCTCTCGTTGGCACCGAGTTGGCCCCTCTACCCGCACAACCAGGGACTCTCCCTCACTCCCCTTGTCGTCTTCTCGCTCTACCACCCGATCGAGAGGCGCCATTGCACCCTTGAAGCCTCCGTGACCTCTAGGTCGACCATACTTTTGTCGTGCAGCACCTAGCCTCTCTCACTCCTTGTTTCTTCCCTCCTTACCGAGACCAACCATGGCCGACTTGTCGACCCACTTACCGAGCTCCATCCCTCTCGCTACCGTCGCTGAGGTTGACATTTGTCCCTGTCGTGTCTCCCTCTCCATGCACCACCTCTTCAACTCTGACCACCACAGCAGCCCTTGGTGCGCCCCAGACCCTAGAAGGTGGAGTTACACCTCTCAACAACTTCCTAGTGGAGCACCTGCCTCAGACCTTGATTGATGCAAGAGACCGTCAACTCGTCAGCCGGTGTTGAGGACCTCCCCGCCAACCAACACGCCCATGGCAGTCCCAACAACGTCGACCTGACCGCACGCGGAGCTTGACCGAGTCACCCCTTCCTCTTGCTGCCTTGAGCCAATCTGGTAACATATCTTTCTTTCCAGCCATGCACCGGCTGAGCCGTGCCGCCTCTGATTGTTACCTTTGTGCTATTGTGGTTCTGATTTCATGTTCTCGACCTTGCCCATTTTGCCTTGCTCGGCCATTCACTTGTGTGTTGTAGGCCTTATGCAATCTTGAGCTATGTCGCTGCCCTTCTAGGTGTGTTGGTGCCTCTTGCTGTTGACGTCCCTTCTGGGTTTGTTTACTGTGCGCAAATTAATTACCAGCATTTACTTTTGTTGTTCCCCTTAAAGTAAAAGTCGCATCCAAACATCTCAGATTATTTCTATGAAAAATGTAACTAATGGAGTAAGAATTGTTACAAACACAGTGCACATTGATATGTTAATAGGTTTTGTTGACTGGGTCTTGACATGTCGGATATGTTGCTTATGTGACACCTTATTGGCGAATTTGGCATGGTTGGCCACTATAATGCAAGTTTAATATCTATTGTTTACTCTTATCCTTAATCTTTTCAAATGAAAAGAACTTCAGAAACTACACTACTCCGAACTGGTGCATAACTAGTGAAATTTAATTATATAATGATGATGATGATGATGATGATGATGATGATGAATAATAAGAAGAAGAAGAAGAAGAAGATTTGAGAATAAGTGATTAATAGCATAATTATAATCTAAATTGATTATGATAATGAAATTAAACTAAACTTAAATAATCAAATAAATTAAACTAGTTATATTAACCAAAATAATTTATAATCTTAAATCAGGAACCTTAAATAATAATAATTTCGACTCATAGTCTGGTATACCCTAACCTAACCATACCAAGCGTAGATAAGATACTCGTGAATTTAAACAATTCGATTCCATAGGTTCTTGGAAGTATCCTGACAAGATCGCGAGTTCCGTCAGAGACCCAGCAGTCGGACATTATCAGCCTTGCCGAGCTATTCAGGTGCGGATTGCACTGAGATTTACGATTTCTTTAGATAGGATTTTATTTGTATTTCATAATATTATAATATCTTGCATTCATTTCATGTGACATTTCATTTGCATGTTGTTAATCAAATTCCTTAGGAAATAAAAATAAATTAAATATGATAGATTATCTTGAATAGAAAATTGATAGAATCAATAAAATATTAATAAAGTTTAAATAATGTCTTTAATTATATATTATAGAATTAAATATGATTAGTTAATCTTTAAATACATAATTACATTATAATAAGAGTGTATACTAAATATTTATTAATATAATTAGTTTTAAAAATGTATAATATAAATTAAAGTGATATAAATTATATTTAACGGGATTAACATCTTATTTAGTACTCTTGATTAATATAAATTAGCACTGAGAATTTAGAAATAAATATAGAAATAATAAATGTTATTAGAATTCAAATTTAGGTTACAAGTTATTAAACATAATAGTTAAGAACCCAATATGATTTAAAAGTGATAGTAAACTAAGTGCATAATTAAAAAAAAAATACTTACTTAAATAAAGGTATGGGCTGAGTGACGTCGGGTCGGATTGGTCTAGACCGGTGTATCTTCGAGTAGATGGTAGGAATTACGTTTCACCCGAGCCTCTGTTTGTGGTTGCTTCCTATCATCGCCTTTAAGAAATCTCACCCGTTCGATCGGTCACTGAGGTCATCACTTGATGATTTTGAGGTCTAGTGTCTTATATTTCTCCTATTATCCTCTATTTCTTTTGTACATACATATATTTCTTTTGTGAGCAGTAAATTATTCTTGACTGCATTGTGAGGCGTGCCATTCTTTTGAGACCAAGGAGTTATGTCAGCTAACCCTCTAACATCATCGTCAATACTCGGTACCGGGCGGCGAGCCGGGCATTGCTCATGAGGTGTCATGAATTTAATACATTGCACATGGATAGTATCTATTTTTCCGGATTGTTAGGCATATGACAAGTCGAGCCATTATTTTTATTTTTATTTATTATATTGGTATTTGGTAGAGGACCGAACGGGATCAAACAAAAATTTGTTTTACAAAACACGGTGTATATGACTTCGTCCCGCCGTTATTAAAAATAAATCAACATGGTGTACGTGACTTCGTCTTGCCATAGTTGACTTTTCTTTTAAAATTTCAGATTCCGTTAAGTCATATGTATGAGTGCTATGGGGGTTATCTCTCGTATTTATATTATTATTGTATTCCAGATGTTTTTATTTCTTTGATGTAAAATTGTCATGGCACTCATGTAGCGCATATTTATAAACTTTCTTGCATTCACTTTACTCCACACCTATGAATAATTAATCAACTTAAAAGTTTAACTACAAATATAAACAAAATTAAACGGGTTAAAGTCTAAGTCTAGAGATATTCGATATCTCGGTGCCTAGACCAAAATCTGCATTTTGGGTTTCAGGTTTGGAGTTAGATGATAGACTGTGAGGATCGATTTTAGGAGACGTCCATGCTTGTACTACCGCCGTTTATTTTTATTTTTATCCTTTGAAATTGTTAGGTAGTTATATTTGTTTTTTGGATGCCCTTTCAGTACCATCTCGTTTTGTATTATTTATTATTTTTGTTTCCGTAAAACTCTGATATTTATATATTTTTATTTATTTTTGGCATGTATAAATAGACTGTTATTCTTTTATTGAGATAAATGAATGGCACTGTGTATTTTTTAGCCTTACGTGTACGCGTGTCTTCGCGCACACATGACGGTTGTCAATCCCGAGCACTATTCATCTTGGTTCGGGGTGTGACATAAACATTATGATATAAATCCAGAAAATACATCATATAAAATAATTTTGTGTATTTTGATAATTTGATATGTTGAAATGAGGCTTCAAGTAATACAAAACTTGAATAAACTGAAAAGTTTTAATTCAATTGTGTTAATATTTCAACGTCATTCGTGTGATAAAGGTTCAATAATACAAAAATTATAACACAATTTAAAAATATTTTGTGTAATTTAGTGATTTTATGTATAGAAATGAGACTACAAACGATAAAATTTGAATAAACTAACACACAAAGTGTTGTTTTTAATTCGTTTGTATTCATCTTTCTACTCAATTTATGTCCTAGCAGTTCGAACACGCATCGAATACATTATTTAAAATAACTTTGTAAATTTTGATGATTTTATGTGTAGAAATGATGCTACAAATTATAGAAAACTAAAATATATTAAAAGATGAAGTACAGTTTTTAATGTATTTGTATCCATTTTTATCCGTAATTCGGGTACTAACGGTTCGACATACAAAAATTATAATGTATACCCATAGAAGACAATATTCGAAGTATCTTTGTGTATTTTAGTGGTTTTATATGTTGAAATGAGACCATAAATGATACAAAACTCAAACAAACTAAAATTTTATTTTAATGCATTTATGTTAATATTTTAACGCTATTCGTATCATAAAGATTTGAGAACACAATGATTATAATATAAATAAATAGGAATATCATTCAAAATAACTTGGTCTACTTTGATGATTTGATGTGTTAAAATGAGACTAGAAATGATAGAAAACTTAAATTAATAAACGAAGTACATTCTTAATTGCATTTGAATTCATCTTCATGTGCAATTCATGTCATAATGGTTCATAAACCCATAGAATACATTATATAAAATATTTTTTGTGTATTTTTATGATTTTATATGTTGAAATGAGGTTTTATGTAATCGAAAATTGGAATGAACTGAAATATTATTTTAATGTAATTGTGTAAATCTTTCAACGCCAATCGTGTGATAATGGTTCAGTAACACAATACTTATAATGTAAACTAATAGAGGACATTATTCAAATATATTTTGTGTATTTTGATGATTTTATGCATAGAAATAAGACTACAAATGATATAAAATTTGAATAAACTAACATACGAAATGTAGTTTTTAAATCATTTGTATTTTTCATCTTTGTGCTCAATTCTTATCCTAGCGGCTCGAGAACGCATATAATACATTCTTTAGAATAAATTTGTGAATTTTGATATTTTTATGTGCAGAAATGAGGCTATAAATTGTAGAAAACTTGAATAAATTAAAACATGAAGCAAAGTTTTTAATGCATTTGTATTTATCTTTGTGCTTAATTTGTGTCCTAACGGCTCGAGCACACAAAATTATAATATAAACTCATAGAATACATCATTTAAAATAATTTTATATATTTCGGTGATTTATGTGTTGAAATGATACTTCAAATGATATAAATCTCGAATAAACTGAAATACTGTTTTGATGCATTTGTGTTAATCTTTAAACGCTATTCATATCATAAAGGTTTGAGAACACAACAATAATAAAATAAACCAATGAGGGACATCATTCAAATTGATTTTGTATATTTTAATAATTTTATGTGTTGTAATGAGACTACACATGATACAAACTCGAATAACTAATGGAAGTAGTATCATTTTTAATGTATTTATATTCATTTTTGTGGGAAATTCTTATCGTAAGGTCTCGAGCACACAACAAGTATAACATAAACTCAGAAAAGACATAATTCAAAATAGATTTTGTGTATTTTGATGATTTTATGTGTTGAAATTAGGCTACAAATGATACAAAATAAAAAAAAACTGAAATATTATTTTATGCTTTTGTGCTAATCATTCAATGATATTCGTGTCATAGTGGTTCGAGAAGACAATTATTATAGTACATACCAATATGAGTCATCATTCAAAATTATTCTTTATATTTTGATGTTTTTATGTGGTGAAATGATAAAAAACCAGAATAAATTAACTGACGGAGTATAGTTTTTAATGCATTTGTATTCATCTTTACGCGTAATTCACGTCGTAGCATCTCAAGCACGTAATGTCATTAATATAAACCCATAGAATATACCATTTAAAATAACTTTGTTCTTTTGGGTGATTTTATTTGTTGAAATGATTCTACAAATGATAGAAAATGTGAATAAACTAATATAAGAAGTATAATTTGTAGTGCATTTGTATTTATCTTTGTGTGCAATTCATGTACTAATGGAGCAAACAATAATTATAATACAAACCCATACAATATATCATTTAAAATAATTTATATATTTTGATGATTTTATATGTTGAAATGAGGCTTCAACTGATACAAAAGTTGATTAAATTGAAATACCATTTTTATTCAATTGTGTTAATCTTTCAACGTCATTCGTGTTATAAGGTTCAAGAACACACAAATTATAATATAAAATATTATAAGACATCATCCAAATTATTTTGGAGAATTTTCGTGTTGAAATGAGATCATAAATGTTACAGAACTAAAACAACTAACAGAAGATGTGCAGTTTTTAATTCATTTTTATTCATCTTTGTGTGCAATTTGTATCATAATGGCTCAAATACGCAACAATTATAATATAAACTAGGGGTGTCAATTTTTTACCCGACCCGACTCGACCCGACCCGAGCCAACATGACCTGAAGATAAACGGGTCGGGTATGGGTTTAATTTTTTTGACCTGAATCGGGTCGGGTCAGGTTCGGGTCAACCCGACCCGACTTGATTAATTATATTTTTAATATAATTTTATGATTTTGTACTAATTAAAGCTTAAATATACACTAATTAAGATTAATTATAAATTAATTAATATTTTATTGCTTAAAAATATATAAAAATAATTAATAAATATTTAATTATTTTACGCGGGTCGGGTCGGGTCGGGTCGGATCGGATATGGGTCAAGATTTTTTGACTCGAATTTAATCGGGTCGGGTCAAGAAAAATAATAAAATAATATGACCCGACCCGACCCGTTGACACCCGTAATATAAACCAATAGAAGAGATCAAAGCATCTTTATATACTTTGTTGATTTTATGTGTTAAAATGAGACTGCAAATTATAAAAAACTTGAATGAACTAAAAGATGAAATATATTTTTTAATATATTTGTATTCATTTTTGTGCGGAGTTCGTGTCCTAACGGCATGAGAACACAAATATTATAATATAAAAATATAGAATATATCATTAAAAATATTTTTTTGTATTATGTGTTGAAATGAGACTACAAGTTATAGAAAACTTGAATAAACTAAAAAATTAAGTACAATTTTTTATGCATAATTTATGTCCCAACGGCTCGTGCACACAAAATTATAATATAATACCACAGTACATTATTAAGAATAATTTTGTGTATTTTTATGATTTTATGTGTTAACATGAGACAATATATGATAGAAAATATGTATAATCTAATCAATGAAGTTTCATTTTTAATGCATTTTTATTTATCTCGTGCGCAATTCATATCCAAGCGCCACAAGCACATATTGGTATTAATATAAAATCATAGAATATACTATTTAAAAAAACTTTATTTTTTTGGTGATTTTATAAGTTAAAATGAAGCTTCAAGCAATACAAAATTAGAATAAATTGAAATATTATTTTAATGCAATTGTGTTAATCTTTCAATGTCAATCGTGTGATAAAGGTTCAATAATACAATAATTGTCATATAAACTAATACAAGACATCATTCAAAATCACATTGTATATTTTGGGGGATTTTATGTATGAAAATTAGACTAAAATCGATACAAAACTTAAACACACTAACAGGCGAAGTACAGTTTTTAATTAATTAATTTTAATTTTTGTGCCCATAGAATAAATTATTTAAAATAATTTTGTGTATTTTGATGATTTTATGTGTTGAAATGAGGTTATAAACTATAGAAATATTGAATAAACTAAAAGATAAAGTATATTTTTTTAATGTATATTTGTATTCATTTTTTTTGCATAATTCATGTCTTAACGGCTCGAGCAAACAAAGATTAAAGTATAAAGTCCATAGAATACATCATTCAAAATAACTTTATATTTTTTTGATGATTTTATATGTTAAAATGATGATTCAAATGATATAAAACTCGAATAATCTTAAATATTATTTTAGTACATTTATGTTAATTTTTCAACGCTACATGTGTCGTAAAGGTTCAAGAACACAATAATTATAAAATAAACCAATAGGGGAGCATCATTCAAAATGAATTTGTGTAAGTTGGTGATTTTACATATTGAAATAATGCTATAAATGATACAAAACTTGAATAAACTAACATAAGAAGTATAATTTTTTAACACATTTATAGTCATCTTTGAGCGCAATTGATATCATAATAGCTCAAGCACACAACAAGTATAATATAAACTTATATAAGATATCATTCAAAAGGACTTTGTGTTTTTTGATAATTTTATGTGTTGAAATGAGGTTATGAATGTTACATAATTCAAATAAAGCTATTTGTGTCACTAATGAATATGGGACAATAGTCAAAAGAACTTTGTGTATTTTTATGTATGAATTAAAATAAGACTATAAATGATAAAATACTTTAATAAACTATCAGGCAAAATATAGTTTTTAATGTATATTTATATATCTTTGTGTGCAATTCATGTCCTAAAGGTTTGAGCACACAACGATTATAATATAAACTCATAAAAGAAATCGTTTAAAATAACTTTGTGTATCTTGATGATTTTAAATGTTGAAATGAAGTTTCAAGTGATATAAAAATTGAATAAACTGAAATATTATTTTAGAGAAGTTGTGTAAACCTTTCAATGTCATTCATGTGATAAAAGACATTAAAACACAATAATTATAATATAAACTAACAGGGGATGTCATTCAACACAATAAATGGTAGAAAATTTAAATAAATTAACAAATGAAGTATAATTTTTAATGCATTTATATTCATATTTGTGCGCAATTCATTTATATTCATATTTGTACGTAATGATTATAATATAAACCTATAGAATATGTCATTTAAAATAAATTTGTATTTTTTTTGTGATTCTATAACTCCGCCTGTGTGGACTAGTTTCTGCACAGTCTGTCCCAAACCAGGATAAAGGAGGAGGGTTGCGGTGGGTGTGGCGAGCCCTGCACTAAAACAGCCGATCTTTATGAAAATGAAATCCAGTCAATTTTCATTGGGACGTCACCCTCTTAGCGACGCGCCATATTGAAACTCATATATGGCGATAAGAGAACAAGGGCTGGGTCGTCACCGCCTTAGTGGCACGCCATATTGGAACCCGGATATGGTGATAAATAAGCGAGGGTCGGATTGTCATCACCTTAGTGACGCGCCGTATCAGCGCCTGGATGTAGTGTCAAATGAATAAGGGTTTTTGCACTTGACTCGACGAGTGCGAGGGGCAAGGAAGTTAGTCGGGGAAAGTAGGATTCGTTTAGGTAGTAAGAATGTAGGGTCCTTAACAGGTAAACTAAGAGAGTTAGTTTATACTGCGATTAGGAGACGGGTCAGAAGGCTAAAGAGGTGGAGAATACGGGTTTCAAATTGTGGTACACAGGAAAAAAATAAAGTAGAAATGATGTAGACATCTTAATTGATAAAAGCCTCAAGAATGAAGTTGTCGCAGTTAGGAGACAAGGGGACATGATCATCATGATCAAATTGATTTTTGGAGATTTGATCTTGAACGTCATCAGTGCGTATGCCCCACAAGTAGGTTTGAGCGTTGATGTCAAGAGATGATTCTGGGAAGATTTAGAAGACGTAGTTAGAGAAGTGTCTAACAGTGAAAAACTCTTAATTGGACGAGATCTTAATGGTCATGTTGGCACAATTAGAGTGGGGTTTGAGAGGGTACATGGGGGTTTTGGATATGCCGAACAAAATCAAGAGGGAGAAGACATCTTGAACTTCGCTATAGCTTACGACCTCATGGTAGCGAACACCTTTTTTAGAAAGAAAAAAAATCACATTTAATTACTTTCAGCAGTGACCATAAAATATGAAGTACAGTTCTTAATGTGAAGTACAGTTCTTAATATGAAGTACAATTCTTAAATATGAAGTACAGTTCTTAATGTATTTGTATTCATTTTTGTGCGTAATCGATGTTCTAAGGGCTGGAGCATGCAATGATTATTATGTAAACCCACCCATAGAATACATCATTTAAAATAGTTTGTTCATTTTGATAATTTTTTGTGTTGAAATGGGACTACAAATTATAAAAAACTGGTATAAACTAAAAGATGAAGTACAAATTTTAGTGCATTTATAAACAGCTCGCTCGAACTCGACTCGTTTGCAGCCCTACCACGGAGAGACGAAATAGAGGAATAGTGTCTTTTTCATTAATCAGAATAGTCTCATTTCTCTCTTTTGCTATTTTCATCTTACCAAATACGTTTAGATCGATTTAAAAAAAAATGAACTAATCTCAAATCTTCAATTCCTTTATTTCAAGTCTATTCCATGTGTTGCCGAACGGGATGAAGAAGAAAAATAAAATAAATTTATATTGTTTTCAATTGTTTATGATTTTAGTTTCTAATTTGAACGATCGTCATTTCGTAGTTTCAGATAGCAACAATGTAGACAATTTTGATCTTCCATAAATGAAAAATATGCGAGTAAATCTAAATATTCAAATTAATTAATTAAATAAACAAAAGAAGCTGGATAAATTATGCCTCAAAATAATGTGAATATAACACATTATATCAATATTTGTTTAAATTACAACTCATGTGAGTTTAACTGTTTAAATAATATATATATATATATATATTTTTTTTATGGAAATATGAGGTCATGACGCGGTGTTATGAGTAAAAAATGTAGGCTAAGATTTAAGATAAAAAATTGTAATTAATTTTATTAATATTAAGCATTTATTCGAGATTGAATATTTTGGATTAAATCAACTATGGATTCGGATTGTTTATTCATTTACTTTTATTTAAAAGTAAGTTGGAATCGGATTCATGAATCAAATTATTAACTGAGCTATTTAATTATATTTTGGTCGGACCATATTTTTGGTATGTGTAGATTACAGGAAAGGTAATTTTTGTCTATAATCCGCAACTGCAATGCTGGGAAAGAGATCGGATCCATTTGCAATGGTAGGTATGAGTTGCCTCGTCGGTACCCGGACCGATTATCATATAAATTCGACCCAATCACTTTCACCGTTTGTTACTGGGGGGGATTTTTTCTTAAACGGCTTTGAACATTAATTTATTATTAGAGAGGGTCACATCCTGAACTTATTTCCACATAATGCCATAAAAAGGACACAATCCGGACTCACGCCTTTCAAAATATATTTTTTATGCCCAACAGTTGACTGCGTTTAACCAGCATTGAAGGACGCAAGCCCAGCTCACGCCCTTCAGTTCATACTTGAAGGGCGCAACCCTGGCTCACGCCCTTCAATTGAGCTAGCAAATAAACATTTTTGCGAGATTTCCGGATTGTATTTAAACGTCCCGATCAGATTTTCCTATCAAAAATTATAACCGTTTAAAAATCAGATTTTCAATTCATCAACACAAAATTACAAATTATTCAGTCCACTACTCATTATATATAACAAATAATTAAACTTATATTTATATTTTTAATTAAAAATTTAAATATATTTTTATTTATTTATATATAAATAGTTAAAATTATAATTATAATTATAATTATATATTATATTTATATTTTTAAATATAATCGATTAGCTATGAATTATATTTATATTTTTACATTTCATTATTAATAAATTATAATTTAAATATAATTTTAGTTAATTTTAATTGTTACATATATAAATAACTAAATTTATATTTATTTTTTAATTAAAATAAAAATAAAAAATATAATTATAATTCTAAACATAATTTTAATTCATTAATTAACTATTTATATATATAAATTAGTTATATTTAAATTTTTAATTATAAATATAAATATAATTTTATTTATTTGTTATATATATAATAGTGGGCTGAAAAATTTGAAAATAAAATCTTTCTGATAAAAGGTCGAGGAGGGATGACGGAGGTTTATTATCAGAAAGCTCTGCTTTCTAAACCTTTCTGATAATAAATTACCGTTCAAGACTTTGAGAAAAAATTCCTTACTGGGACTTCCCTCGTACAGTGGGAAAGAGAAAACACAGAAGTCACAAAGCTCGTTTCTCATTTCAATTTTTTTGTCGTATAAACTATCTCACCACGAGAGTTATCGGATAGAACCCCACACCACATCAACGGTTTAGATCCGGTTTCGTTTTGCTCGCCTCCTCTCGTCGCTCTGCTTTCTATTATTTTTCGCCACCTGATATCTAGGGTTTTTTTCCTCTTCCTCCCAAATCCATGGCGGAGGTTATCGACATGTCCGCCGGGAACCTAGACCGCCACCATTCTCCCTCCGGTGGCGACGAATCTCCTTCCAATCCTTTACCTCCCCCTCCGTCCGGACCACCACCTCGCAAGCGCGATCGTGAAGAACCAAACCCTAACCCGAGATCCTCTTCTCCTTCTCTCAATCCTCCGCTTCCTCCGTCTTCTAGACCGGACCGTTTCCTACGAGACAGGGATCGAGACCGTGATAGAGATAGAGAGAGAGATAGGGATCGCGACAGAGACAAAGATTACTATAGGAGGAGGAGTGCTAGCCAGAGCCCCAGTCCACCGCCTTATAGCCACCGCGAGCGCCGCCGTTCACCGCCACTACGGCGACCGTCGCCGACCTATAGTCCACCTCCGTACTTTAATAAAAGGTCGAGGAGGGATGACGGAGGTTTCGATAGGAGAAGGGGTAGCCCGAGAGAGGATAGAAGGTAAGGATGAGAAAATTTTTAGATTGAACAAGTTCGTTGCTATTCCTTTTTTTCTCTGTTACTATTGGATAAATTTCTGCGATGTATCTGTTTTGTAAGCAAATTATAATTTGAAGAATATATCACAAGATGTGCTCGTCAGGCTGGTTATGAAAATTTTTATGTAGACTACTGAACTTGGTGGATAAAAGATTGATTGGATGTCTGTTTATCTCAGACGTTGTTTAAATGCTATTGTGGAATCATTTGTAGTTTGGAATAAGTTCCTTCTGATCATGTTAAACTCATCATGCAGCGTTAGGTTTTGGAACCTTTTCACATAATTTTGATGTTTTATGTGTAGTTTTGAACTGGTACTTTATGTTATACTAAGAATTTTGATCCTAATTACTGTTTAGATATGGTTATGAATTTGGTGGAGGCAGAGGTGGCTTTGTTGATGACAGACCTCATGGTCGTTTCAACCGTAATTCTGGTAACAAAATATAATTTGTCATTATGTCATCACTTCATCTCTTGAGGCTCTATAATATTGAGTTTGTGTTATTTTCTCAACATTTGTAGAGATTATCCAGCTAATGAAATATTCTCACATTATTCTTCAGATTGGTCTGATGTGGGTTTTGGAGGGTATGGTGATGCTCCAATTGCTACTCGGAGGTTTGTTCAAATTAAGTTTTGCGCTTTTCATAATGAACGGTCCGGTTGGTCCTTTCTACTTTGTAGGATGGCTACGACACAATTATAAGACATATTTGGAAATCCTTTCCTTTTGAATGTTTGCCCTATACATAATGCATCCCAATCAAAATAAAATTGGTTTATAAATCCGTTGTTTGAAGGCACATTGAGCTATTTTAGGAGATAAGTGGATCAGCAGAACGGTTAAAATGTAGCACTGAATCAAGAGCAATAGAATTTTTAAACTGGCCTGCCAACTGGAACTTCCCTCCCCTTTACTCTATTTCTTTCTTGTAATGTTTGTATACCTACAAACCATTCTTTTTTATTTTTATAATATGCCCCTTGTAATTGAATATCTATTTGAATTTATTTTCTTTAAAATAGATTCTTTAATATTTGTTTTTCTCAGGGAAGGACTGATGACTTATAAACAGTTTATCCAAGTGCTTGAAGATGACATTCTACCATCTGAAGCTGAGCGAAGGTATTTCCATGAATTGTCATAGATGCATCTCTCTTATGTTGAGTTAATTATTTAGTTGCATGTAAATCCAATGTCAATTGGGTTTGTTTGAAAGCAAAACCATTTTTCACGATTAAAATTTGAGATGATAATAAAATCATTAAATGTGCAATTGCATGAGGTTTTTCTGGAGGCTGATGGAGCAGTCTTGCTATACTCATAATAGAATGGTGCAATAATTTGTGGAAAGTATCTTGAAATCGCATAACCATTAACAATATTGTTATTGCAGGTATCAAGAGTATCGTAATGAGTATATTACCACTCAAAAACGGGCTTATTTTGATCTTCACAAGGAAGAAGATTGGTAACTATCTCTTTTCGCATTAAGTCATGTGGGTCCTATTTATTTGAACTGCTCATAACTGACAAGCATGCTTAATTCACCTTTTGGTATTTTGCAGGCTTAAAGAGAAGTATCATCCCACCAACCTTGTGACTGTTATTGAAAAGTAAGCTCCTTACCAACTTGTGTAAAATTTTTGGCACTGTCAAGTTAAACCGAACAATAAACCTGTTAATTGGGAAATATTTAGGAGACTTGGAATAAATCATGATGAGATCATTTATAACCACACCATCACGTGTTTCAAAAAGAATACCATTTCAATGAAGCGATCCATAGCACGGGGGCGATTCATGCTACGTGTAGCACTATAGCTCAACTTCATATGGAAACCATTTTGAGCGGTCAGATTGATCATTTGAACTTTTAAATATGGTGAAACAATCTGTAGCACATGGGTCTCTGTGCTACGTGTAGCATCGTAGCCCAACTCTGTCTCCTCTCTCTCTATATATATATGACATATCTTAAATAAATCATGACAAGATCATTTTGACCCAAGTTATCCTGTGTTTTCAAAAAGAATATTTCGATGGAGAAATTAAGGCCATGTTGAGTACCTTTAGAAGAAAATGAGCGAGACAGGCACAGAACACTCTCAGAAGAGAATATATATATATATATATTGAAGTGAAATGTGTTTAGAAGGCATTACTCTTTTATTTATTTTTTTAATATATACATCTTTCCAATTAACTTGTTGCTTGCAACTTCTAATTGAAGGCGCAATGAGCAAGCAAAGTCTCTTGCAAAGGACTTCCTTTCTGATCTCCAGAATGGCACACTCGACATGTGAGAATTCCTATTTCATGCAGTCTCTCACCTTTTTCACATTTTTTTTATGTATATGTTGTGACATTCTTGTTCTCCTGTAGCGGTCCTGAAAAAGTCCCAACCAAGCCAGCAGAGGAAAGTGATGCTAATTCAGATGAATCTGATTCGGGTGGCAAGAGAAGAAGGTCCACAAAAGCCAAAGATAAGGACCTCTCGACAGCCCCTCGGGCTCATCCAGTCAGTTCAGAAACACGCAGAATCCTACTTGACATTGACCGTTCCCAATCCCTCGCCAGGAAATTGGATTCTGAGAAGGGCATTGAAGGCAACATCCTTGCAGATGTTGATAAGTCCGATGGTGGGCCCATGGGCCCTATCATAATCGTACGTGGCCCATCTACTGTTAAGGGGTTTGAGGGAATCGAATTGCTGGATACCCTGTTGACTTACCTGTGGCGTGTGCATGGCGTAGACTACTATGGCATGAAGGAGAGTCATGAAGCGAAAGATCTACGCCACATCCGAGGGGAAGCAAAATCCAGTTCTGGGTCTGATGAGTCTGGTATAGATTGGGAGAAGAGGCTGGATTCTCACTGGGAAGAGAGAATAAATGGCCAGGATCCGCTGGTGGTGCTGTCAGCGAGGGATAAGATTGACGCTGTGTCAGGCGAGGTTCTGGACCCACTCGTGAGAAAGATAAGGGATGAGAAGTATGGGTGGAAGTACGGGTGTGGTGCAAAGGGGTGCACCAAGTTGTTTCATGCACCCGAATTTGTGCACAAACATCTTAAACTGAAGCATCCTGAACTAGTGTTTGAACTGACAGCTAAAGTGCGGGAGGAGATCTATTATCAGAATTATATGAAGTATGCCTGTTGATCATTTTTCTCTTTCTTTCATTTGAAAAGTTGGCTGCAGGGTGGACTTCTGCTACTGCTTTTTGCCACAAAGATCTCCTTTCACTAATGCTGAGAAAAGTTTTCATTTGATAGTTTCCCACTGACCAATATTATGACTAGAACATCTTTGCAGAAACCTCAAGAAAGGTGAATTTGTCGGCCAGAAAGACACAAAGAGCCAAAACTTGTAGAAACACCAATGATTTTTGAATGGATAACATGATACTTTAACACTAGCAGCTGGTGTGGATCAATACCAATCTACAATTTATGGTCCTCAGCCTTGCTTGTACTGGGGTGATGTTCCTCAATTCTATGATACTGAGATTGTGAGATTAATTTCAATAATTGTTTTGATGCAGTGACCCGAATGCACCTGGTGGTACACCTGTTATGCAACAACCTGCTCCGGTATGCTATGTTTATTATTTTGTATTTCTTGCATAATTTGAAAATAAACCTCTTACAGATAATAACATATTGCAGAAAAATTGTAAACTCTTTTGTCAATTTGCCTGTCTTGATCCGACTTAAACTGGTCACATGAATTTGTATGCCGACCTACTTGCGCATTACATATTGGGTGACACTACAGTGCCCCATCCATGCATGGTGTTTCAGAGAATAATTTCTGCTGTTGATTTAGTTGAGAGCATAGAGCTGCAAGCCCCACTGGCAGATCTATTAGCCAGAAGTCAGAAAAGAACCCAAAATGACCCTTGAAGTCGCAGACTACATTTTAAGGTTTTAATCTTAAAGATCCTAAATATTAATGCATAATTTCTGTAGCAGGATAGAATGAGACGGCGGCCACCTCTAGCAAACCGACTAAGGGATGAGCGTGGGGGCCCACGCAGGGATGATGACCGAGGCAACAAAAGGAGAGCGGAGGGTTCTCCTACCCATGAAGGAGACGAAGCTGATGCAAAGAACGGCAATGATCCCATGTTTGATGTTTTTGGTGGGCGGGGACCACGTGGAGGTGGTGGTCCATTCCTGGCTGAGTTCCCCCCTCCGCCTATTCTCATGCCTGTCCCAGGAGCTGGGTATGCAATAACCTTTTCCTATTTTTTTTTGGGTTCTGTTACTTTCTGGTAAGGGAAAAATTCATTTTATCTTCCGTCATGCTCTTAAATCATGCCGTTCTCTTAAATTTAGTTTAGCTTTTAATTGATTTTTAATTTTTAATTTGTAAATTCATTTATTTGTACAGGCCATTGGGGCCTTTTGTGCCAGCTCCGCCAGAAGTAGCAATGAGGATGATGAGAGAGCAAGGTGGTGGCCCACCTCCCTATGATTCTTCCAATGGGGGCCCACCTGCTATTGGTGGCAGAAAGGCAGGGATGCTAGGTGTAGCACCTGTCATTGGAGGTTCTGCACCCCTTATCACTATGCCCCCGACATTTCAGCAGGATCCCCGTCGCATCCGAAGGTTTCACCACCCTCACCCACACACAAAAATGAAAAAAACACCCACTTTTACCATTTTTTTATCATGCAAATGTGTTTTATGATTTGGGCAGGTACACTCCTTCAGTAGCGTGGTATTATATTGATGCTACAATTTTATTCCATGGCCATCATGCAGAGAACTCCTAGATATTGCATTAAAAGCTTCAAGGAAACTGGTTGCCTTTTGTACCTCTGATTCTGACAACTCATTTTCTTTGTTTTGTTGGTGCAGTTACCGGGATCTTGATGCTCCTGAGGATGAAGTGACCGTCCTAGACTACAGGAGCTTGTAGGCTGTATTTCATGGACGCCAATTTCAATTGTTGGTATCTTTATGTGCTGGATTAAGATCAGTCTTGCATTCTGTAACTTTATTTTTGTTAACTTTGTTGTGGATCATGCTGGAGCCTAGTTTTGCTTAATTTATGTTCTGCGCTATAGATAATAGTTTTGTAATGTGCAAGAACAATTTTTAGCAATTTTTATTTTATTTTCCATGAGGTTTTAGTTATGTGTGCAATTTTTCTTGGTTGGAAGTACTAGATCTCAACTTTAGATAAGTTATGCTGCATTGTACCAGCACTTTACAAAAGCAAAAGTAAGTTTATGTTTTAGTTTGGATTTGTGCGTGATAAACTGTGATATGACATTAAAGCATTCATTCTGTATTTATGCTTCTGTGTGAGGCAAAATTTGGTTCTATTTTATCACCATCTCAGATTACTCTGATTCCCTTTGATCCTACCATTATCAATTCTACCCTGGGAGTCAAAAAGATACCCGAGGGAGTCGAGAAAAGTTGGGATGTCAAAAAGATACTCGAGGGAGTTAGGATGTCAAGAAGGTGCCCGAGTCAAAAACCCCTTTCAAGTTACTTGGATGTCAAAATTATACCTGAGGGAGTAAAAGTTCAAAATGGTTATAAACCTTGCCCCGATTTCAGTGCTCATTGTTCAACTGCTTCACAGGCCAGAAACAAAGATATTGAATTGGGTCATAAGATGTGCCAATTGAAGATCTCACTAAGAGGTTCTGTCTTGTATGCCGACGCTGAACCATATCTTCCGCAACCGCACTCTTCCAAATATTGTCGAGTACCATACTATGTCAATTTGTGTTGGAATTTATACCAAGATAACTTTGAAGCCAATTAGGTCTGCATAAAATATTCAGGTCCGTGGCTCAGCTCAGGATCAATTTAGGTTTGAATTAATCTAGTTCGAGTTAATTTAATTTGAACTAATTTGTCTAAATTGTGAAATGAATTAAGTTTGAATTGGATTTAACTCGGCTCAAATAACAATATATGTTTTATTTTCTGTCGAACTAACTCGATAATCCCTCTTTTACTCACTTGTGACTAGATAGTTTTTTTTCAAGGAATTTAATCAAATAAAATAACGATTGATTCAGATAAAACATTAAATATACCTTACATATATAAAATATAATCTGAACAGTTAAATTCTGATCGCATGATTCAAAGGTAATCAACGCGTTCAGTAGCGCGAATATTGTACTGACCGGGTCCACATATTTCGTCGGTCGGTTCCAAGCCGTACACTATAGACCAGCTGGTCCAATCGGTTCATTTCGAGAGCTTCTAATCAAAATCGAGTCCCTATTCGCATCTCCCTCCCTCCCTCCCGCGAGCTGCTTTCTCTTTTCCGTTAGAAAACTTGGAATGGCGCATAGATTATTGAGAGACGCACAGGCGGATGGATGGGAGAGATCGGACTTTCCCATTATATGCGAATCATGCCTTGGAGACAACCCTTACGTTCGCATGGTGCTCTTTAAAACCCTAACCCTAGATTTTTTTTCCTCCACTTTTGCTGTTGATAATCAGTGACTGTAATTTTTCTCCTTTGCTGCTGTAGTATTAGAAAAGGAATTCTGTTCTATCTTAGATTTCCTTTCTCTAAGCGTCCGTTTAGCCAATTTTGAAGCTTGAATAACCTAGTCTCTCTCTCTTTTCCCCAGCCACTGGCTTGCTTAAGTGATTGATTTTGTAATATAGGTATGGTATCAGCTTTTCTCTTAAGGTCTTCTCTGTTCTTGTGTTTATTATTTGAGAAGCCTCAACTGTTCTGATCTTGTATGTATCATGCTTCCTTGTGTTCTTTCTGGTCGAATAATATGTCAGTAGCATACAAAGAAGGATGTGTGGTTTGATTTACTTTGATTGACCTCACCAAACATGTCTCTGTAATTAGAAATAGAAGTGATCTTTTTCGACTTAGAACTGCAAAACAGACATTCTGTTTTTACATATATTGAAAATTACAGAGCATCCCTGCCTAGTCAATGTTGTGTTATGTTCAGAGAAGCTTAAATCTGTAGTTGATCAAGGAAAAAAGCTCTTCTTCACAATGCTTTCATAGAGGAAGATAGTATTTTATCATTTTATTTCCTTGTACTTATTGATGGTTCCTTGCAGCTAAGGGCAGAATATGACAAAGAATGCAAGATATGTGCACGGCCATTTACTGTGTTTCGGTGGAGACCGGGACGTGACGCAAGGTACAAGAAGACAGAGATATGCCAGACCTGTTGCAAATTGAAAAATGTGTGCCAGGTTTGCCTCTTAGATCTAGAGTATGGTCTCCCAGTCCAGGTGCGTGATACTGCACTTGCTATCAACTCAAATGATGCTATACCCAGGAGCGATGTGAACCGGGAATTTTTTGCTGAAGAGCATGATCGCAAGGTACGTGTGCCAATCTCAAATGAACTTGATGATTTTTTAAATCGGTCAATAATTATAATTTTTGTGAAAAGAACTTTTGAAGAATAATGTTGTAATTGCTATTATAGTTTATATTATCCAAATACAAAAGGTGTCTTTAAAGCTGTTTGCTTGCTTATATTTGTTCTTTTGATTCAAAGGTATTCATGAACAGATATGGAACTTAAATGTTGTAAGGGTATTCAATATGAAGTTAACTGTATAATGTATATGTACTTGATATACAATTTGCTTTGGGTTTTGAAGTTTACAAAATTGTATTTGAAGAAAATGCTAAATACATGTATGTTTCTGAGAACTTGGGTGTCAATTGTATGCCCAAACCTCTTATTAAATCGATGTATCGTATGATAAAAAGATCATGAATCTGGCTATAGCTGGTAAAGTGCAAAAGAAACCATGTTTCCAATCATTTTCGCTGATCAGATATTATGAATTAATTAGATATAAACTGGAAGTAGGAAAGTGTTTTCATTTGCACAGAAGTAGCATTCATAACAGAGAGCACTCAGAGCAGCATAGTGTATGATATATTGATATACTAAATTATTGAAGATGATTGTGATCTTGACTTAATAAATTCTTTAATTGTTACCTGTTCTGATTAGCTTAGTCAGTGACTGAATTAATCTCGGTTGTGTATTTTTTAAATTCTTCAGGCCAGGGCTGGTATAGACTACGAGTCGTCACATGGGAAGGCTCGTCCTAATGATACAATATTGAAACTTCAGAGGACTGCCCCATACTATAAGAGAAACAGGGCCCATGTTTGCAGTTTCTATGTTCGTGGTGAGTGTACACGTGGAGCCGAGTGTCCTTATCGTCATGAGATGCCTGAAACTGGTGAATTATCTCAGCAAAACATCAAGGACCGTTACTATGGGTACGCATGTTGTGTTTTTCTTTGAAATTCCTAATGATCTATAAGTTCTCATCTTGAGTGCACTTTTGCCTTTTTTTTGCTAAGGCAGTTCCTAGTTTGAACTTGGTTGCAAACACATTTACAATTACAAGTGTTCTGAGAAGTATTAGTATTTTGCAGTTGCACATCTTGGAGTAATATGTATAAAAAATCCAGAATGCCAAAATAACGGAGAATAAATTCACTTTTGTATGTTTTTGACTTGATCAACTTGGAAAAGATAATACAAAAATCATATCAGTTTCTATGTACTTGTTGATGTGTAAAGAAAACTTATATTTAGGTTTTCTAATTTAATTTGTAAATTGATGTATAGCTATAGATAAATGCTCTTTTAATACATCTTTCCTTTTGTAATAGATGCAGCCACTTTTTGCATGCATTGTTCTGACCAACTTCCTGTTGTTCTTTTTTTGCATGCAGTGTAAATGACCCAGTGGCGTTAAAGTTACTTGGCAAGGCTGGAGAGATGCCATCCCTACAGCCACCTGATGACGAGAGCATACGGACCCTATACATCGGCGGCCTTGATGCTCGCATCTCAGAGCAGGATTTGCGGGACCAGTTTTATGTGCATGGTGAGATTGAGACAGTGCGCATGGTCCTGCAGCGGGCTTGTGCCTTTGTCACCTACACGACACGTGAGGCGGCTGAGAAGGCTGCTGAAGAACTTGCTAACAAGCTTGTTATCAAGGGGGTCCGCCTCAAACTTATGTGGGGTAGGCCTCAGCAAATTCAGCCTAAGCCAGAAGAAGGCCAGCCTGGAGTAGTCATGCATGGTGGAATGCTTCCTCGTGCTGTTATTTCGCAACAGCAGAACAGCGACCAGCCACCAGCAGCACCTCAGCAACAACAGAGTTATAACTACTTCAACATACCGGAGAGGGTGCACTACCCGTCGATGGACCCGCAGAGGATGGGGGCTGTTGTGCTGTCTCAGGAAGCAGGGGATAGTAGTAAAGGTGGGCCGAGTCAGCACGCTCCCCAGTACTACCCACCTCAGCCTCACCCATATTATCAGGGAGGACAGTATCCTTCACAGTACTATGCACCACCACCTCCGCATTCTTTTGGGCACATGGGACCGCCAGCACAACCTCATATGCCATATCCACCTCAGCATTATGCTCCTCAGTATAGGCAGCCCCCACCACTGCCACATCAGCACCACATGCCACCTCCTCAACAGCAGAGTGCAGGGCCATCTGCTAGACCATCACAGAGTTGAAACGATTGATCTCCAGCCTTGCTTTCATGTGCTGAGACGGATGCATGGCAATATATATGCTTGCTTGTATTAACAAGTTTCAGGTTTATTAGCTGTAACTGTAATGGGCAACTGTGCCTTGATTGCTTTTGAATGTTCTTCTGCAATTAAGATTTTTGGCATCTAAAATTTTGATTTGTTGTTATCCTAAAATATGCTTACATAAGAGTGCGATAACATACATTTTTTTTTTTAAATCAAAATGTCTTGTCAGTCTCTTGCAATGGTCAGGTCTTTATGCAAAGATCCTGCATTTCGTGGCATTGTCCTCCTTAAGCATGCGCCACTTGTGTAACTAGTTTCTTACAATATTCTACAAAAGAAGCAACAACAAACAAGCTAGCGTATCAAACTTCATTTAAATACGGTTATCAGAAAACCCTTCCGAAGTATACCTCAGATCAGGTCATCAACACAAGTAGTGTGAGACATCGAGTCTGGACGGTGGCATGAACATGAGAAAAACGGAGCACGAGCAGAATACAACCTTTAATAGTCTCTGAACAAGATCAAAAGGAAAACATTTTCTCATCCTGATGTACGCTCTTAGCGCTACTTCAATGATTTTTATTGACCACAAAAATTAAATTAAATTTAATAAATTGTTGACGGTAAGAATCTTATTTAACAATATTTACAATCTAAAGCAAATTCAATTGGCTCAAACGACCCTGAGACTGCCATGAAGGAGGCAATGGAAATGATGCATAGCCTTCTCAACAGACGGAGCATATCTCCCACTATGGTAAGCTGGTGATTCCAGTCCCCTCTGCACACCTTCACACAGTTCTATGTCTTCCACCTGGCACCCAATAAACATATACTATAGTATATGCCAAAACTGATAAGGATGTTCAGAAAATTTGCAAAGTAAAGAACAGCACCTGCACTCTCTCGCTCTCTTCTAGACTTCTCATGATGAAAGATTCATCCTCCTAAGAAATTTTGTATATACAAATAAAATTTGATTAAGCATAACAAATCCATGAATCATCATTGCATTATTTGCTGATTATCTGCTTCATTATGTAGTGAATTCCTCAGAGAATAGCTGCAAACAAGCCCAAGTTTGGCAAATACATACTTGTACCATATGAGGCAGCAGGTGTTTAGCATGTCATGGCATTAGAGTCCTAAGTTTGACAATTGAGGCCTAAACCAACCTCAGCTCAAAAGCAGCTGTTCTATTTTTCCTATTTAAAACAACAGGTCTGGAGTTGTCCTCAACCAATCTATTTCACTGACAATGAAGAAAAGAAAAATAAAGAAAGGTCAAAAAGACTGTCAAAACAGCATGAAAACAGGTTTTGGCAACAGATGGTACACAAGGACTTTGAACTTATTAATAATTTTGACCATTACAGAAGTAACCATATTACAACTAAAAGATAGAGCAGTCTATGCTAGCTCACCACATGTGCAGGATCTAAGTAGTAGTCAAATATGACTTGACACTTTCTCGAGTCTAAAGGGATGACCAGGTTAGTGTCCATCCATGGACCGTACCTAAGTATTTTTTTAAGAAGAACCAAAGCTCAGTAAAAATCTTACTACAAATGTGATTTTTTTTAGAGTTTTGAACTTGGAAAGGCTGTAAATTATAGTACCATACAAACCTGTTGATCATAAAGTTTGGATAAACAAATGCATAATATGCATTGGATCCCAGCCTATCAAAATTATCCTCTGCGGATGTAGTTCCCCCACATCTTTGTACACTCACCTTCTCATATGTCTATGCAATACAAATAGCCATCATTTGTTACCCCCACTTTATTTTTAACATAATTACTATAGTGGCAGTGGAAATAAGATCATAGTCGAAATAAGAACATCATACAATGGTTTCGTAAGAGCTGAGATCAAGGCCAGATGCAAGACCCCCATGAGCATATGGCACATGATAGCCTCCATCTAGATAATTGTCACAGAAGACCTGCAGTTGAAAGAAGAAGCATAAACTAATTCAACCAACCAAAGTACTGGTAAAATGACTCAACAACAATTAAACACAAATATAAACCTTTACAGTTATCACTGCCACATGTTCAGCAATTGGAAGTTTTTTATTATTATTAAAATTAGATATCCCACAATTAACTACTGAACAGTTTTCAAGAATTTCATAGCATTAGCTCAAATATTTATGCAGCACAAACTCATAAAAGAAGAAAAAGAAAGGAAAAGGTGGATTAAATCAAGCACACAAAATTCTGTACTGGTTCATTAGATTAAAACCAGTAACCAGAACTCTAGCCTCCTAAAAAAACAGTACCTTCCAATTGCAGTTGATAGTGTAGTCTCGCCTGAAAACATGCATCAGAGATGTATCAATGCCATTACTACTTAATAAATGAGAAGCACTTCCTAGCCATTCATCCCCTACTCCCTCTTCATTCCTCTCTTCATAGGATATCGCATCATTGTTCAGTCTGATCAGCACAAATGGACCCCATGTTGCTACCTTTATAGGTTTTAGACCAAACTCCTGTTTTCCACCAATATGACAACAAATGATCCATAAGCTAATTTGGTTTTGGCCCCAGGAAAAGAAATAGTACCAAGCATGGAGTCTTAAAAAGAAGCTCACATTAATGTTGAAGTTTCTAATTCCTGTTATGCGAGTAGCTTTCTGTAGCTTTCCGTCTAAACCATATGTCCATCCCTGGCACCATGAAACATACACATACTTGTATAAACTACATGTGATACAGGAAGAGATGTTATAATCAACAAGATATATGAAAACAAAAATCATTTACTAAAAATCTATGTTGAAGAGTGACAACTATGATGGGAACTCAATTATTTGTATGATCTTGTATCTAATTCTCTATTCATGTAATTCAGTATTTACTTATATAAATGCTTATTCTATTTGGATGTATCATGTATATAAAAATCTGGGGGACTCCAAAAGCATTAGTGAATAAAATAGAAATTAATAAGAGAACACACATGATAGGGACATTCAAGACAGGTTTTTTGGCCAGAGCCAAAGGCAAGGAGAGAGGCATGGTGGCGGCAGACATTGTGAAAGCAGTGGAGGCCTCCATCTGTATCTCGACACACCACATACTCTACATTTCCTAATCTGTTTTGATTTCATCTACATTTATTAGATTGACATCCATTAAAATTTTTGCAACATTAGATCGAACTTTTTAGATGCGAGGGGGTGAGGGGCAAGGACCTCCCTGTGAAGAAATCATGCGGATTTATAATTTGTTCGGTGTAACCTGTAAATAAAGAGATTTGAAAATAAATAAACTAGGATTACATAGTTGAAAAACACCGAGTTCTTACAAAGGAGAAATGCTTGAAAAAGTTGCCTATGAGGCTATGACCTTAGTAACTCACCAACAGCCTGCCATCCTTGGAAGAAAACGCGCTCTAGCTCGAGGGAGAGGAAGCTAGGATCGGTGTACCACGAAGCAGGAGGCGTCAACGCTTCCTCCAGAGGAATGGTAGGATCGAATGCGTCCACCATGCAGCGCAGCGGACGTGCGCCGGAGACAGTACGTGCGGAGCCGCCGGAGATCCACAAGGAGAGGCGGAGAGAGACGGGGGTGATGGAGGGGGGCAGAAACGATATTCGAGACAGGGTTAGGGTTTTGGAGGAGGGAAGGAGGACTAAGCCCTGTGCGATCGCCATCGGAGGGAATTGGTCGAGAAATGAGCGTATCATCGTGGTCCAGACTCCGGGTGAAAACATCATAAGAGAGCACAACCTGCGTTTTTTTTATATTTTAAACCGTCCGATCAATAATAAACGTTTCTGATAAATCTCTTATGTATTAAAAATTATATTTACGCTTGTTGAAATTAATCTAATGTATTTTCCGCGGAGAAGAACTCCGATACACGCCCAACGTCACAAAGCATACGAAAAAATAAAGAGATAATAAGAAAAAAAGAAGAAAATAAAACATCATTCTGCGTGCTCGATCTAGTCATCGTTGTCACTTGTCATCTTTTGTCAGTTTTCCTGTTTTCTTAAGGTTGCAAATTGCAAGCATTTGTTTATTTATCCATTAAACTAAACCAAGGTGGGATCTCGATCATTATTAATTTGATAACTTGGACAATGAATTTTTAAATAATTTATTTTTAAAAAAATTAAATGGAAAAAATTACAAACATATCTGTAAACTTAATTGATTGTGTTTCAAAATTTATACAATTTATGCGTTATTTAATTTTCCATCAAAGACAATTACAAATGAACCATTACTAATATTATTCAATTTTTGTAGCTTTTAATGTACTATCAAATCACACTTAAATTTCATAAAATTTGGAACAAATATGCATAATTTTCTCTAATTTTATGAAACTTTTTAAAAATATTTTTAAACCATTATCAAGACGTCAAGTTCATAATCATCAATTGATTCCAGCTCCTAAAACTATATCACATATAATTATTTTCAAATACATTATGGTGCCTTTTGAGTTGTTTAGTTTGGGACCAGTTATTCTAATTGTTAATTTTTATATTATGGGATGGATTGTAATGTGAGAAATTACACAACTTCTATAAATATGCACGGAGCATCAAGTTATCCTAATCTTGATGTTTCGATTTTTTCCCCTCTGAAATAAATACTTATTTTATTATAACAAATTTTCAGCCTATAAGTTTATAAGTTTATGTTCGTGGTAATAGTTATTCTGACCACAATACTTAAAATTTTTAACTGATGATTAATTCATTTGATTAGTGTTGTTGGTTTTTTAGGCTCAAATTCAGTCTCAGTTTATATCCTTTCTACTTTTGAACTCTTAATTATTTTTTTGACCTACCCCTTTCTTTGATGGGGTTGTTGAAAAATTAGGTGCTACAATAAAAAAGTGACTGCCTTTTTGTGCAAACTAGGAACAAAGTATGTGTGAGAGAGAGGGGAGAATATGAAGAGAGAGTGAAGAAGATAAAAATAGAGTGATTGTTTATTTTGATAATTGAAATATTTTTGTAATATTTTATAATCTCCTTGATTAATAGTAAATTTATCTGTTATTTGCCTTCCGCTGGAGTAGGCTTAATCTCTTGTCTTTATCCTCTTCTTATGTGCTTGTTGAAGTTGATCTATCCTATAGTGACATCTCTTACTTTATTGTGGTTGCTTTGATTGAATGCAAGTTTGGATTTGTTTTTAATTTTTTGGATTTTCCTTGGTGTACTATTGAGGGTTGTTTGGGGCTATTCTTGAATTTGTATGGGTCGTACTGGTGTTGTATTAGTATCGATTTCCTATTAGTATCGATTTCCTACCGTACCAGCTTTCAATAGGGTGTGCCAATCCCGATTTTATATAACAAGTGGTATCAGAGCTCGGGTTGGATGGTGCAGTTATTTCGTACGGTTGTTTGGTGCGGTTCCAATATGAACAAGAACATGCAAACCCTATTATAGCATTCATATTTGGGATTTGAAGTTTGATTGGGAATAAAATTTTACATTGTGGCAAGGCTCGGTTCAAGATGTCCTTGTGCTTCAGGATTTAAATGATGTCTTGAGTAGTACCAAACCAACGAAAATAGAGGATGACAAGTGAAAAATATTGTATGGTAAAACCCTTAGTACAATCCGATTTTATTTGTTAAATGAAATCAAGATTTCTTTCATGGGCGAAACGTGTCTAAATGAGCTATGGATGAAATCGAAAGACATATATTTGTCTAAGTCTTTCACAAGTCAGACAGTTTTGAAAAAAAATGATATTATCGATTTATGATGATGGAGAGTATGGATTTGAGGGTTCACCTTGGTGCGTTTAACACTTTGATACGAGATGTGTTTAATGTGGGTGAAAAGATCGAGGAAGAATATCAAACTTGTTTGTTCATGACATCCCTATCAAAATCGTATGATTTTATTATGATGTCTTTATTAGAGAAAAAGAGTCATAGCCATGTCAGCGGTGACTATCATATTTTTGGATTTCGAGTCCTTGAGATAGCGTGAGGAGGATGTGTCAGGATCTTCTAGAGTGCTTATGACTGTATCAGATTGACGGCGATGAAAAATGTCGAGTCGCGATACATAACATAAGTGTGGTAAGTCCGATCACTTTCAACGGAATTATCCCGAGAGATAGTTGGACCATCTACTTACCCCTAGAGCCGGTCGCATGGCTGCTGTGACTGGTAATGATGGTGATGTCATTGTGTGTATGAGTGAGAAGGATGTGTATGAGACTGTTGGTGGCGTGATATGCAGTGGTAGCGATGGTGGTTGGTAGTAGCTAAGTGTTAGACTCCATAAGCACATTTCATGTCTGTCCTCGGAGAGATTGATTCCTTTTGTGAGATGTCCGATGGGACCGTGATTTTGACTGATGGATCAACCTTGTTGGTTAGAGTTGGTATGGTTAGGTTTCAGATGTGCAACGATATGATCCGTACAGTATCGATGTTCGATATGTACTTGGTATATGGAGGGGTCTTGTGTCACTTAGTGAGTTGGTTTCACGTGTGTATGAATGTACTTCGTGGTGATATGGCTATGATTTGTGGTACTAGATGTGGTGTCTATTTGACATGCTTGGTATGATGGAATTAGTGCCCACTGTCGTACGATCGACACTCCTATGTGCAGAGTTATAGAAAATGACGACATGACTTGTTGCAGTGATGCTGCAACGATTAAGACATGTCACATGGCTACGAGTATCATTGCATAGTTGTCTGGACATAAGGTAGCTGAAGGCGGTAGGGTTGATCGTCTAGATTCTTATGGACGTCTTGAGACTAGTGAAAGTAGGTGTGAACATGCGATGATTGATGTTGCATTGGATTTGAGCGGCCACCGGCTGTGGACTCATATTTGATGTGATGAGTCACTATACTAGGAGACTCAGGGAGGTAATGGAATATCGACAAGCAACTATAAGGACTACAACAGTTGATATGAAATGAGTTGCTAATTTAAGTCTACGGTGAAGATTGTTGATTTTTTAGACTCAAATTTAGCCTTGGTTCATATTATTTCTACTCTTGGACTCTTATTTATTCTATTGACCTACCTCTTTCTATTTTGATGGGGTTGCTGAAAAGTTAAGTGTTACAATAAAATCGTGGCTGCCTTTTCTTCTTGTGCAAGCTAGGAACAAAGTGTGTGAGAGAGAGGAGAGAATAGAAAGATAGAGTGATGAAGGTAGAGATATAATGATTGTTTGTCATAGTCATTGAAACACTTTTATAATTTTTTATAATATCTTTGATTAATAATAAATTTATTGGTTGTTTGCTTTTTGATGAAGTAGACTTGATCAAACCACTTATCTCTTATCTTGTCTCATCTTGCATGATTGTTGGATTTGATTTATCTTGTGATAATATTTTTTACTTTATTGTGTTGTTTTGATTATATAAAAGTTTGGATTTATTTCTAAATTCTCGGATTTCCCTTAATGTACGGTAGAAGGCTGTTTGGGGGTAATTTGAGGCTGTTCTTGAGTTTGTGCGGGTCAGTACAAATACCGATTTCCTGCTAGTTTTCGGTAAAGTGTACCATTTCCGGTTTAGCCTAACAATGCTTCGTATTTAATTTCTTTACAATATGAAAAATTACTTCAAGGTATATTGTATTCCTTTATTTTTATTCCGTTTATTTTTAAGTTTCTTACATAGTAGGAAACGGATACTGGAACAGGTGATAGGTTGCGTAGAAGCTGATCCCCGACTGCTCCACTGGTCCAACGAGGAGTTGCATAATTTCAATCAGATTTTGCTATTTTTAAATGCGTATCGTATTTAACTATTTATTAACCTCTTATACATTCGTGCTTTAATTGATTCCACAACCATAACGCAGTCAAAATGCATGCTTGTCAATGCATCAATATCAGCAACACATTTAATTAATTGCATTTCTCCCTGATGCATACGCACCAACGATTTTAATAATTTCTACAGTGATAGTGAGATAGCAAAAAGGCAAACCTAAATCGCAGATCCCATCAAACTCGTTTCCTTTTTCTTTCCATCTGATGTTTCTGGTAAATAAACATCCACTCAACTGCAATAACGTGGGTTTTTTTCTACTTAATATGAGAGCATAGGTGCAACAAAATGTCAAAATGGTTGTATCGATTGATTTTAAACATCACCAATGCGACAGGAGGACTAACAAACGACAAATGCTTCGTTCCCTCTGCTTTGACTTGTCCGTGACGTCACTTCATGGATATTGATTTGGAAAATATTTAGAGTCCATATTTGATGTTTATTTACCGTCTATCTGACGTCGCAGTACATAAACTTATATATTATATTATATAAATAATTTGTTAAATTAAAAATATGATATATATTAATTAAATATATTTTAGAGCTAAGAACACATATGGCTCTATGCTAGGAGCACCTAAATTTATTTGTAAATATTTATTTTTATATATTAACATGTATCTGTTGTATGTTAACATTTATGTATGCTTATTGATGACATGAATTTAGAATGGATGCGGGTGGAAACTAAATAATGGATTCCTGACTTCCTGTGAGCGCTCCATTGATTTCCTTCCACATTGTAGATAAATCTTTAGTAGGGTGTCAATAATATTCTTTTATTTATTTATTCGATCCTTATCGTATTCGATAAGATAGGTATGGGTAATATTTTGTCATAACTTATTTAATACGGGTAAGGGTAAGAATTTATTTCGTTAAGTAAATAGATAAGAGTATGGGTAAAAGTTATTTCGTACCCATTTGTCCTATAAGATAAATTATTAAAAAAATAAGTTAAATTATTCTAAATAATTATCTCATGTAATATATTTTTTCTATGTTAGTTGCCCTGAGTTTTATGTCTTAATTATTATGAATTGTAATTATTATCTTCTTCAAATTTAACTATCTTATAAATTATAATATTTGAATAATATTTAGTAGAGTACTTATTAAAATAATTGAATGAGATAATGTAAAATTTTATTTTAGATAAGATATTATTTTTATATATTTTTTTCTCATTAAAAATATTTGACAAGAGATGTTTGTATTTTTTAATTTATTTATTTTGAAATGACTCAAGTTATAATTGATTGTATAGTTATATTTTAATTTTATACTAACAAAATAAAAATATATTTGTATGAAATAAATGATTTTGTATATATTTTTATGTAAATGATGATAAACTAAGTAATATATTAGTATTATTCGTTAGCATCCGTTACCACCGTTTATTTTAACGGATAAGGGTATGGTATTGATAAATTTAATTCTAATGGATAATGGTAGAATATGGATAAGAGTAATTTCATATGGATATCATAATGAAAATAACTCCATCCGACCCGTACAGGTTCCATTGACACCCATAATCTTCAGTTCATCTGCCAGAGGCGGGAAAACATGCAATTTTTTTTTATAGAAAAGATGATAGTCAAGCTTTTAAATTTCATAAATGTTCTTAAAAGACTTCCATCGGATTTTAAATTTATGACTTCTCACATAAAGAGCGTTGTCTTTTGTCACTAGAGCAAAATTCTTGAACGCATTCAAAATTATATAGATCAATAAAGTACCAGTTCTGCACTAAAAAAATTCAGTACGGTAGATGATATGTACAAAGACATGACGTAATTTAAAACTTGTCAATTAATTTGTAATTGCTTCTTTGCTATTCTATTGATATTAAGTAGCCAATTTCAATTAAAGTAATACCAGTTACATTGCATGCATGTCACGCTATTGATTGGGGTTTACGGAGACTTCATAAAATTAACCTTTTACGTACTTTTACAATATTATAATGTACAAACTCGTAAATTAAAGAAATATTGAGTTGTGCGTTTGTTCGAGCATAGAAGAAATGAATTAGGTGGTATTCTAAGGAGACTGAATTAACCGTGATTTTTTTATAATAAATATTAATTAATTTTTATTTTTAATAATAAATATTAATTAATTAAATTTTAATAATAAATATTAACTAATCAAAATTTTAATAATAAATATTAACTAATCAAAATTTTAAAATAAGCATGAAAATGCACCGGTCCGGTAGCGCCTTGTGCAAAGACGTCTGTTCATTTGCGAATTGAATTGCTAATGGGGAAATGCCATTCTCACTTAAGTTGTTTTTTTTTTTTGAAACGTAACTGAAAATTAAAAAATAAAAGAGAAAAATGTCATTCTCGCTGGTGTCTTTGCACAAGGCATTGATCGGGTTGGCGCACAATCATATTTATTATTAAAATTTTATTAATTAATATTTATCATCAAAAATAAAAATTAATTAATACTTATTATAAAAAAATTACGGCTGAATTAATAAATATAGAAGCTTGCAAGAAAAACAACAGTACGTACGTAATGGGATAATCAGATTTATAGCTATAAGAGAGATTATCTAAAAAAACGTGTTCATCTCGTCAATGACTTTAATTTTGAACTTCTGATAATTCCAGCACAAAACAAGCCTGTTTCTTTCCCCAAATTTGAGCAATTATTTTCAGTTAACCCGCAGTGGTCTCTTTCAAATCCTTGCTAGTGACTGTATATAATTGGATGATTCATGCTCATTTCTTATTTAAAAAGTCTATCCCATGCAAAGAGAAAACAAAAAGCGTGTGTTAGCGCTTAGGCTTTCGCACAGGGAGCTGAGCCTAGGCTTGTTAAGTAGTCCATCATCATTTCCTAGATAGACAGAGTAGGAAGCCCCGTAAAAAAATTCGAATGATCAAAAACTAGAAAATCACATTTTCAAAAAATATTTTCTATTTCTATTCCGAAGTCCTCAGTACTGCTTTTTTAGCATGAGATTCAAAGATAATTGAAGTCAAAGAAAAAAGAAAAAAACCTTGATAGGATTTTCTAGTATCCCGAATCTTTTTTACGATTCAGAATTCTATTTGAATTTTTTCTCTTTTTGCCAAGATACTTGAATCAAATCTACTAGTGTAAGAAATGAATCTGTTTTCTTTTTTTTTCAATTCACCAACTTGAGTATCCTATTTTGAGGATACCAAAAAATTTTGATGTATCCTATACAAAAAAAAAGTTCTTGCTCTTGTATTGTATAGGATAGAACAAAATTGAATGATAGATATCCCATTCTCCTATCAATTGAAAAAAAAAATGTAATTGAAAGTATTACAGATACTAGTATAACAAAAAGTCCAAAAAGAAATTAAAAAAAAAGTGATTGGATTTTTTTAGCGCAGCATTTATACCAAAAGAAATAAGAATTTGATAAATATAAAATTCTTTACTAGAATCGAAAAGTTGTTCCTAACAAAAAATTTTCAAAATTTTTGAGAATTTTCATTTTATTCTTTAATTCTAGATATTGTTCTTCTATGATGTATGATGCTCCTACTTAATTTTGCCTCTTATTGATAATCCATTCGTTTACAAGTACACTGATTTTCTTGTCAGTATAAACTCTTTGAATTCTTATTGTATCGTCATTCTCACATATTGTATAGTAATTCCGATAAATCAAGTCAAAAAGACTAAATGGGCATAACCAAAATATTTTAATAGAAAAGAATATTTTTAATTTACTCATCTCATCTAGTTTCTAAATTTTTTCTATTCGAAATTCAAACTCTCCGGTTCCTGTTCTTTCTCATCCATTGTTTTTTGCTCTTGAAATTAAATGTGGATGGAACTTAATTAATTCACTAAGAACACCTTTTAAAAGATTACGCGGTACAATTGAATCCAATGAGCCTTTTTCAAATAAGTATTCAGCTTCCTGTACACCATCGGGTACTTCGATCTTCATTACTTCCTCAATTACTCTTTTACCCGCAAATGCAATGTATGCATCTGGTTCGCCAATAATTATATCACCAAGCATTCCAAAACTGGCTGTGACACCACCTGTTGTAGGTGATGTTAAAAGTGAGACTAAAAATATGTCATTATAGAATGGATCATTCAATAAAATTGAAGATATTTTAGCCATCTGCATTAAGCTGAGACTTCCTTCTTGCATACGAGCTCCTCCAGAAGCACAAGAAATGATGATAGGTAAGCCTAAACTCTTAGCACTCTCAATTAGACGGGTTATTTTTTCACCTACTACCGACCCCATACTTCCTCCGATAAACTGAAAATCCATAACTGCAAGTGCTACAGGGATACCGTCGAGTTCACCTATTCCTGTTTGAACAGCGTCAGTCAAACCTGTTTCTTTTTGATAGGAATCGACTTTATCCATGTAAGGTATATCTTTTTCTGATTCTTGTGATTCTTCTGATTCTGTTGATTCTTCTGATTCTCCTGATTTTGTTGATTTTTCTGAATTTTGATTAGCATTTTCATCATCAGCAGAAGCAAGGTTTTTTTCTTTTGCTTCGAGTTCTTCTTTTGCTTCTATTTCTTCTTTTGCTTCTAGTTCTTCTTTTGCTTCAATTTCTTCTTTTGCTTCTATTTCTTCTTTTGCTTCTATTTCTTCTTTTGCTTCAATTTCTTCTTTTGCTTCAATTCTTTTGCTTCAATTTCTTCTTTTGCTTCTAGTTCTTCTTTTGCTTCTATTTCTTCTTTTGCTTCAATTTTTTCTTTGACTTCTATTTCTTCTTTTGCTTCTAGTTCTTCTTTTGCTTCTAGTTCTTCTTTTGCTTCTAGTTCTTCTTTTGCTTCTAGTTCTTCTTTTGCTTCTAGTTCTTCTTTTGCTTCTATTTCTTCTTTTGCTTCTAGTTCTTCTTTTGCTTCTTCTTTTGCTTCTATTTCTTCTTTTGCTTCTATTTCTTCTAGAAGAAATAGTTGCACTAATTCCTTTAGAGTATATTTCTTTGCAATAGATTCTTCTGCAGTGAATTCGTCTATATCTGTAGAAGTTTGCTCTGCAGAAACTTGTTCTACAGTGAATTCGTCTGTATCTGTAGAAGTTTGTTCTGCAGGAACTTGTTCTGCAGTGGATTCTTCTGTACAAGTTTGTTCTACAGTGGATTCTTCTGGATCTAGACCCTCTGAATCGAATTCCTCTTCATTTTGTAACTAAAAATTTTTTCTAGAAAAGTGTTCCTCCCTGAGGGTAAGGGCTTTTTAAAGAGAAAGGTGGAATATGATTGAATCATATATTTTTGGAATGTTTGAAAAATCATAAAACTTTGTCAAAAGGAAACAAAGGAAAAAATGGGAATGGGTAAATATCCCCAGTCCCATAAAGACTACATGTATGCATGTGAAACCATAAATACATGGATAAGTTCTTTTCTTTGGACATATCGTGGGAAAAATATCCCACGTCGAGCCGTATTTATTTTACTTCAGTATATTCGACTAGCAATCGAATATTGGTGGATTTTGAGTGGAGATCAAAATGAAAAAAAAATACCTTTTAACTAGAAGAGAAGGACCAGTATCTGTAATAGTTTCAATTACATTTTTTTTCTCAATTGATAGGAGAATGGGATATCTATCATTCAATTTTGCTCTATCCTATACAAGAGCAAGAACTTTTTGTTTTTGTATAGGATACATAAAAATTTTTTGGTATACTAAAAATAGGATATTCAAGTTGATGAATTGAAAAAAAAAAGAAAACAGATTCATTTCTTACACTAGTAGATTTGATTCAAGTATCTTGGCAAAAAGAGAAAAAATTCAAATAGAATTCTGAATCGTAAAAAAAATTTGAGATACCAGAAAATCCTATCAAGGTTTTTTCTTTTTTCTTTGACTTCAATTATCCTTTGAGTCTCATGCTAAAAAAGCAGTACTGAGGGCTTCGGAATAAAAATAGAAAATATTTTTTGAAGAAGTCTTCTTTCTTCTAGAATTGATGAAAAATAGAATTAGAAAGGTCGGTCTATCTGTCCCGGATAGTTATCTATGTGAAAGATTCTCAACTAAAAAAAGATCTTAACTGTTCCATACTAACCTTTCAAAGAATAAAACTATAATTCAAATTAATTTAATATTTTTAATCTTCTGAAAAATACCGTAATCTAAGATCGACACTTGCACGACCCTGAGTACTTGTAGATCTGCCCCTGTACAACATACATATAAAATATGTTTGGAGACCGTCAGTAATTACTGTTAAGATTGTAAATTCAAATTTTAATACATACTGAGGAAGATATATGAATACTTAAAAAAATGGGTACCGGATCCGGCCGGAATGGTTTTTATAAAATAAAATGTTTGAATACTGATCCAAATGTTTAACGTCATTTATATATTAAAATATATTTAGTTTTAAATGGTTGGATCGATATTTTAAATTTAAAAAAAAATGAGAAATACAATATAAAATATGAAAAATATTTTGTATTCGTATCATAAATCTCCATATATAGAGTCCAAGTCGGTTGTTATTCAATTTTTTATTATCCTCTCTCTGATAATAAATCTCACTATAAATTAAAATCAAATGGATCCGCTGTCAAAGAGAATAACAGAGATCAGATATTTGAATAACAACGGATTTCATTCCCATATATAGTCAATGTCTCAATGAGCAGTGCGTTTGGTAAAACCAGCTGACGTGTCACACGTCGCACTAGGGGGCAATTGGACAGGGGCCAACGGCTTTTCCATGATTTTTCTTTTTCTCTGTTTTAAGTGCTATATATATATATCTCGTTGAATATTTTATTGGTGGCGTGTTGTTGGCCTAGTCAACAACAAATAGCTATTGAATGATACAACTCCTATAGTTGTTTTAAATTTTATTGTATTAGATAAAATGCTAACAAAGAATCAAACAATTGGACCAGAGAGGATTCGAATCTTTCCTGAAGAAACAAGCTACTTATACTGAGGAGCATTTAGATAATTTCATTTTTCATCTTGTGGAATTGTGATGTTGTCCTGCCTTTTTTTATAACACTTACCTAACAATTTTATTTTGGCATATTTCTGTTGAAAAGAAATAATAAAGACGCCAAAAGTGCAAGTGTGGAACCATCCTACTAATAAGCACAAATATATGTTATATGGTTGAACCCTACTTATATATTGAAAGCCGTCTGAAAAAAAAAACTATTCTTTTAGAATGATTCCATAATTTTTATTCACAATCTAATTTTAATTATCTTCCCTAAAGAATTATAAAGTTTTTATGCAGTACATAATTTGGCTGGACTTATCGTCACATTATTTGCAAGAATGGTTGTCGGGATAAAAGTTTGAAATAATAATTTTAACAACTATAAGAATTTAGGGAATGCACACCAGATATATAATATATTCAAGTAGCGCAACGTCATTATTTGTTTTCCCCCACATAACCACCACTACGCCTGTTTAGCCTATGGTTCTTTCTTCCTCTTTAACTCAGGAGCAAAGGCTTAAATCCTTTTTTTTTTTTCAGTTCTAGATAGCATCTATAGAATTTTGACCATCACTAGTTAAATTTCGTCAGGCCAAAAATTAAGCTGAATCAGATTTTAGAAAAAAAAATGTTTTTAGCTTACTTTGTTCTGTATTTTTTTCTTGATTTGTATGCTCAAATCTGATTTGAGATGGTTTTTCTTTTGTATATTGAACATTTCAAGATAATAAAAGGTACAATCTATTCTTCTAGTCCAAAACCACAATAGAGAATGGACCCTGACGTTGTGCTCCCCAATTAGAAAGAAAGGGGATGGAATGTAATGATAAACAAAGGAATGAAGTGGAGGGTTAATATTTTGAACCATCCAATTAGAGGTGAAAGATTTTATCCAAACTATATAGAAATAGTTTCTTCATTTATTCCCTCTAACCTGTTTAACTCGCTACAGTAAAAACTTTAGGGTAAAGTGTCTTCATCTTTTCTTTTTTTCTTTCTCTTCCCCCCTTTCATCTTCATTCACCATCTCTCTCTCAAGCACATAGAGTTCTTAGGTGCAAACCTCATGATAAATAATTGGAAAAAATTATTTGTTCGATTGAATCCTATTTATAAAATTAAAATTCATATTTATGTTAGCACTTGTCGTCACAAATATTGTTCAACCATATAACATATATTTGTGCACGATTTAAAATAGAGTTTTAAGTTTGGTTTCTTTTTGTTATCACGGATGCAGAATTTGACCTTGATTCAGAACAGAAGGGAAAAAAGAACAAAATAATGTCGTATGTTGAGATCCCAGGAGAAAACAGTGGTATACAGAGGCGGAATCATGATTTGAACTTAGAGTGTTGGTAATTTATTTAAATAATAATCATTTTAAAAAAATATTAAGTACTTAATAAAATTTTGGAGGTGTCTGATAGCTAAATATTTTATAAATACTAGCCATGAATCCGTCTGTTGTATAGATCCTCTTGATTTTAAAAATATTTATATCGAACACTAATTTTAATATAAAAATAATATATTTCACTTAAATATAATATATGTCTAAATTAATTACATAGATTTTTAAATTTTTAAATAAAATTAATTTATTATTTAATAAAATATGATTACAAAATATGATATATTTTTTAATGTGGTTGTACAATGCTTAGATTCTTTTTTTTACAATAAAAGTATAAAACTTAATAATTATTGATATTTAATTTATTTGATATATAATTTTTATAAAATAATTATATTTAGCATTATTTTTATTATAAATAGATGGTTTATTTTACTTAAATATAATTTATATCTAAATCAATTATAAAGCTCTTAAATTTTTAAATAGAATTAGTACATTATTTAATGAAAGAAAATGTATAAAATATAATAATTTTTTTCTAAGTAAGGTTGTAAATGTGTAGTTTTATTTTTACAATAAAACTTATTAATAGTTGATGTTTAATTTATTTGATATACAACTTTTTTTAGACTTCCTATAAATATATGTTAAAAAATAGCAAATAAAATAGAGAAGAAAATAATTTTGATTGAAATATGAATTGTTATTTTTATAAAATCAATCAATCTCAATAGTAAAATTGAAATATGAGTATTTCAGTCATTACTCATTCTCTGATAACATTGATAAACAAATCCAATTTATATGCTATATATATTATCTACAAACACACCACTTTTCTTTTTTAAAATAAAATTGTATAGTAGATAGTTTCCTCTTTTAAATAACTTAAAAATAATTGATTGTTAATATATTTCATGGATAATTTTTTTTTTTACTTCTCATTAATGTATGGTAAAAATAAAAAATAAAATGAAGAGAAAAAACAATATTAGTCAAAATCTGAACCGTTAATTTTTAGAAAATTGATCCGTGACGTTCGATTATAAGCATTTCGATCATTAAGAAAAAACTGAAATAATGAATAAATTCAGTATATATGTTGTTTACTATATAGTATCGTTAAGTAAAAAAAATTATACCCCCCCCCCCACCGATGATATACCGAACAGCAATTAGCTTTCATTCTGACATATTTAACAAATATATTTTCGTAATCACTAATCACATAGGATAGAAAATAAAAAAAAATACAACATTGGACAAGTCTGATAATTCTAAAAAAACTGTAGTTGATCATGTTAATTGTTTGACGAGTCGTTGAGCTAGCAATCAATGGGAATAGGATAAACTATCTTAAGACTACGTTTCAAAAGAATAAATAAAGTACATTGAATTGAAAGATTGATTTGCCTATAATAATTTATCAGAAACAGTAATAGTGTACAACCGGACGGAGACTGGGACTAAAACGGATAAAACATTAAAACAGTAAATTGATTAATCAAAATCAAAGCAAGGAAACGGATAAGATCTCCACGCCATGCCAACCTGCGCTGCATCACGCTGCTCCTCGCTGTTCTTCTGGGCCCCACTGTCCTTTTGCAATATATCTTCATCATTGTCCTAATCCTCAACCTCTTTCTATTAATTAATTTAGAAATCAAAACCTAATAATCCGTTCTGGTTTCCACCAGCCCTGAATCTGATTAATTAGGTACTCCGAGTGCAAATATTAAAAAGAATTTAATGTCTCTAGTTAATTGGTACCTAATTTCTTTTCAATTCCCAAGAAATTGTGTTACTTGAGTTGTTTACCTGATTGTGTTAATGGCTTTAATGTAATTGGTATTGGGGAGAATTAACGTGCAACACCAATTAATGGTTCACTTTCACTATTTGCAAAAAGAGTTGGTGCATAGTTATTTATGTTTTGTATTTTGATAGAGACTGAGTCCTGGCAAGAGGCAAGTGGTGAGTTTAAAAATGGTGTTTACCAACAAAAATAAAGGGGGAAAAAGAAGCTGATGTCTATAGGATCTTAACTTGATTATAATATCCGTCTAATATACTAACATTCTTTTCTGGACTGGTTTCTCCTTTCCACACTCAAATTAAAAATCAACCATATCTTCTTTAGAACATAATATATGATGCGAATAAGATAAATTCATTGTTTTCCCTCTCATCAGTATCCATAATTTCTCATTGTCACTATGGTGGCCCCAAATTTGACCATCATGTATTCATGTGGCTAACAATACTTTCTCAATTTATATTATTATACTTCGCAATGTCAGCAAGAACACGGTTTTATTTGAACAAGAACCATTTCACATACTGTTTATTAGGTTGTTTACCTGTTTAAACTTGTAATATATATATTTTTATGTTACAGGCCTTTTTTCACATTTTCTGGGTAGGGGTCCCTTGTGGGTAAAGTATCATGGTTGGTGCATTGCTTGGTTAATTTCAAAAGATGCTTTTTTGTTAGGTCAGATGTATTTATTATGGCCGGCAATGCTATTAGAATTTACAAATCTTGTTGTCTGATTCCTGCAGAAATGGAAATCCATCCAGTTTTCAGAAAGGAAAAAATAATAATAAATAGACAAAATATAAGCCACCAGACCCACACAAATTTTCTGAAACATCTAAATTCTGATAATTCATATATTTACAACGAAAATATGACACTCCCCAAACGCACAAAGGTTATATATATAAAACTATATATATATTTAACATGCCATATTGCAACACAAAATTGTAAGTTCCAATTCCCCTAAAATCCTGAGAAATACAAAAAACCTTAATGTGGTTCCCTTTTTTCTTCTCTTCTCTGTATTTACTTGGCGCGTTGTAGATCAGAAAGAGAGAGCGATCTCGGAGAAATTAAGGATCTATTCAAACTCCCTTTAATCATCCCATTATGCGATACATTAACCAATATTGCTGGTTTCGCCTCCTTTTCTTCGTCGCTATCATCGCTCCTCTCTTCATCGTCTTTTTCCTCCTCTTCGCGCTGCGGCGAGAGCAGTGGAGGCAGAGATGTGAGGAATGAGCAGCACGAAGCTCTCCTGTTGCACGCCAACAGAACCCTCCGGCGCTTGTTGAAGGGGTTCTCTCGCTTTGCCAGATCGCTCGCACTGGAGTTTACTACACTGGAGAGGGTCGTGAAAGACTTTGACTTGCCTGAGAAGAAATTTGACAATCCCCTCCTGAAATTATTAGAACTTGTTTAATTCATTTTTAATTCAAGCAAAAAAATAAAAGCACTTGTGCTTGAAAATGATTTATTAAGAAGAACACGGTTTATAGAACAATCTGTTTTGGATTTTTTTTTTTTTTTGACCAAAAGGAACTTTAAATCTTTTATAAACGAAACTTTTTAATCATTTTCTGTACGCAATAAGAAAGAAATTAAAGAACGCAAAAAAAAAAATTGTCCTTGGAGCACTTACTTGATAGGAAGCGACTCCTCCAAAGAATCGAAAGATCCCAACCCTGCCTTCAAACTCTGCTTACTATCCACTTCTTCTTCATCATCTCCATGCGAAGATGTGAGAGAGGAGCTACAGTTGGAATCGACTCCAATAGAAGATCGATCCGATCCGATATCTTCCTGGTCGTCTATGTAAAACCCCGGACGATTGCTCTTCTCCTCTCTGTCCACCTCCTTCCTCTTCCCTTGGCGCACGCCATTGCTGTATGGATCCGCTCTCAGCCGATCGCACATGACCGACATGGCGATTCCTTGTATTGTATGGCTCTAACTGCCCTTCTCTGCGTACTTATCCACGACGAGACGATCGACCCTTATTCTAAAGCGCTTTATTCCGAAACAGCTAGCTTTGCTATTTTACTCGACTCACGCCAGCGTCGCCAGTTCAGCAAACAAGGGGCAAGATGAGAGAGAGAGAGAGAGTGGAAAAGGAAGGTGAAGAGATATAAAGAGGGAGGGAAGGCAGATGGAGAAGCAGGTCTGACACGTTCTAAGAAACGTGGCTTCCCAACCCATCCCAGATTTCTCCTTGGACTTGTCCCGTGACTTGTTTTGAAATGTTTGTTCAATAATTTATTAATTTGTTGGAGAACTTTTTTTATTATTTGTTTACTAAATTGTATTATCTACATATAATTAGTATAGACATAGTTAATATAATATGTTGAGAGTATATAATATAATGATCATTGACAGAATAATGGTGCGAAAAGTATGAGTATATTGATTTTCTCACAATAAGGACTTTTAATTTCAAACATTGTACTATTCATGTCAATAATACTGCAAGTTCAATTTTAAACAGATGTTTAATTGATCAAATATTTTTTTTTAAATAAATCATTATGATAGATTAAGAAAATATTTGAATAAAGTCTACAATTTTTAATCATATACGAGAAAGCAATTTGTTCCAATTATCTAAATAAAAAAATTACTCGATCAACTAAGAAAAAAAAACAAAAAGTAAAAAATGTTAGCACAAAGGATTAAAACAAACAACTTCTGAAAACAATAGAAGTAGAAAAAAAAACATGTTTAAAGGGTTTTGTGACGGGCTCACGATATTTAATTTGATATTCTTCAAACATGTTGCGAATTAAGAAAAACATTTTCAATTTTTTTTATGAATATATTATTTTCCCCATATACTGGTCAAATAAAAAAATATATTATATATATAGAGTGAAGATACTGTGAGATTAAGCTCACGGAGGCCTTCCGTGAGCTTAACTCAAAAAACATATTAAATCATCTTGAAATTTTAATTTATCATTATCATTAAATTCTTTATATAAAAATCTTGTGGGATGCAAAAATTTGGACTGTTTTGAGCTTTTTAAGTCACCGTTTTTAATTTTTTAAAATGATGTTCAAGTATTGAATATATTATTATTATTTTTAGAGCTGATTTTCAAAAATTAAAAACCACAACTTAAAAAGCCCAAAACACTCCAAATTTTTGTATCCCATGAGATTTTCATATAAAGAATTTAATGAAAATGATAAATTAAAATTTCGAAATGATTTGATATATTTTTTGAGTTAAACTCACGGAAGGGCTCCGTAAACTTAAGCTCACGATATCTCTACTCTATATATATCACTTATATTCCATCAAGACACGAAAACTGTTAAATTTAAATCACTATAAATTTGATGCAATTTGTTGGATAAAAATAATATATTAATTTTCTTCATCCAAAACATCATATTCCAATAGTAATTTTTTTCTCCAAGCTATTATAACTTTTAAAATTAAATTATCATTTTCAAAATTATAAAATTATAAGTCGCTATATTTAATACTGACTGTACATATCACATGTATTAGCTTAAATAATTTGAGACTCCCTGGTTCAGACATTTAATGATAGATGATACGTAGGGGCATAATTACGCTGTATTCTGAGATGTCGCCTAGGCGAAAACCGCTGACATGGATTGGATTAGCACAAAAGTGTGGCCCACCACAACATCTCTTAATAGTTAATACCACTTCCCCTACTTCCATTTTTCACAATAATTTTTATTTTGTTCATATGATAAAACTAACCTTATCCTTTTCCTCCCTTTCTCATCGCTTCTCATCTTGTTGCTCTAACCTCCGATTATACGAAACCCCATAAATATCTGGTATTTTATATTCTCATCGATATTTTCCTATCCCGTTTAAAAACGTTAAACTTTTGTATTAAAACTTTTAACGATAATAATTTTATTATTTTAAACCTGCGTAAAAATAATGATAATTTTTTTGAAGTACTGAAATAGCTCTATAAACGCAAACGTTCAGAATCACTATATCCACAGAGCTGTTTCAATACTTAAAAAAAATCATCATTTTTATCAACCTGAATGTAGATATTCACACATTTAACACATGCATTCAGAAAATAAAAAATAGCGTTATTAAAAGTTTCAGAATATAAATATTATTATTAAAAATTAAAAAAATATAAACAAACATAGAAACTCATTCTCACCCGTAAAATCTCTTGTATATGAATGAATCAATCAAATCTAAACTCTCTTTTGCTAAATGAAATGTACAATGTTTAAAAATATATTTATTTTTTGGCATATTTTTTAAAATGGATGTCTCATTATTTTCATAATAAAATTCATAAATAAGCTTATCATCCAAATATATCCGCCGATTTTGATATTTCATTATATTGATTCTGCCTCAATAAGCGAATTTTTTTCTCTAACTATTGAATATTTAATTTCATTTATAAGAATTCATTTTATTTCCTATGAGTTTCAGTAAAAGATGTACAACAAATTCATCAATTTGTCTAAAAGCATCCACATTCCATTATTCAATTGGTTGTCAAATCTTATTTGACAATTGTCATTTTAATTTCAGTGATGCAGAAAATAGGTAAGATTAAACAATTATCTAAATTTGACAGTCCATTAGACAAGCCACATCAACAGAAAAATAGAAAATTAATTATGAAAATGTCATTTTGATAATTTCATTCTATTCAGAAATGTTACTCTTAAAATAAATTGTCAATTTGATGACGTGACATAAAATTTTAATTTTAACAAAAGAAACCGGTATAAATGCTCTAACACTTGATCAGTTGTACACCCCTATCCATTATAACCGAATTGAATACAAATTTTAATAAAAAAATGTATTGACCCGCCCAATTGTACTTGCACAACCCTATCCACCATAGCCTCCCCACATGACCTCCTTGTACATAGCATTAATTAGGAGCACATCATATCCTAATCCTAACCAACGCATTAATTAGGAAAATATCAATAAGCTAAGTGGATTACTGTAAAAGTTGGATTACTATAATGAGAGAACGGAGCGTCTTAGTAGGCCTATTTTTCATTGATTAAGTGAAATGGCTGTAAAACTGATAATTAATACGACTCATAATATAAAATAAAATATATTTTTTAAAAATAAATTAATGTAATAATCTTTAGTCGCCTTCTTTCCTGGCCATACGCTGTTGTATGCTAGTTATAATAACTAGAGTCATAATTTGAGCTTCCCCCAATAATATAGTCCTTAAATAAATAAATAATAATATATATATATTTAATATATTTAATAAAATTTTACATTACAGAAAATTTAAACATAATATTTTTAAATGTTAATAAATAATAATAATTATCATAATAATTATTAAAAAATATAAATAAATACATAATAATGAATTCTTATTATGTATTAAGAATTTGTGAGGATTGAGAGAAGTTCTCTTCTTAATGGAGGTGCAGGTGCAATCGGATTGGGAAGTGTTCAGATATTATCATATTTGAACTCACATCCTAAAAGTATCGGGGTTAACATTTAAAATGTATATTTATTGTTTTCAAATTGGATCGGTTCCGATTCTGAATACCCATCTAATAGTAACTTATATGTAACTTACTAGATCCGGTTCAGTGAAGGACGCAAGATTTTAATCAGGGGGATAATTATTGGGTACTAAATAAAAAAATAATAATTTAATATATATTCTTATCTAATAAAAAAATATTAAAATAATAATATTTTATATATTAAAAATAATAACAAAATAATAGATAATCAAAAAAGTTTTCGTTTACGTAACTTTATATTTTTGATATCTTTGCATAATTATTTCATTATACATGATATTAAATATATTTTTCTCAAAAAAAATAATCAGACAATCCAGAGGGGAGGGGGAATTACTGAAAGCATTACCGAAAAGAACTATTTTTCAAAATCCAGGAGGGGCACGTGCCCCCGGACAATACTGGATCCGCCCCTGGTTCCAAGACAGGTATTATATCCAAGACAACATTTGAAAATCTATTTATTCTTGAATCTATAAGAATTTTTTTCTAAATATCTTACATAGAATATATTATTATGACAATATAACATAAAATCTGTTCTAAAATCAAAAGTATACTATTATTAAAATAATATAATATTTAGAAATTGAGGTCTGTGTTAAGAAATGAGAAGTAATTATGGTGTAATTAATTAGCCTCAGATCCGTGAGGGTATTTTCGTCATTGGCTAAATAGGAAATATGTCATCCAACATCTATAATGTAATAATCATAGAAGGGTTGCATTTTTCCTTGTAATTAGGCAACATATATAGGCAACAGTCCAACGGTAACTTTTATTACCGTTTATTTTTTTTTCGTTTAGCATAGGATATAAATAGATACGCAACTGTACAGTATGAAGTGCTAGTTTTGAATAAAACTATTTTCCATCCATCTTTCTCAAATTAATACTCACAGAAACTTAACATGGTATCAGAGCATAGATCCACCTAGCTCTCAAAATCACACAAAGGCCCAACAGTAGGACTGAACAGTCAGAGGAACTGTATCAGACTACAAGTCAATTAAACAACTGGTACTGATCCATAAATTACTAAAACCAGCAAAAGAGTCAAGCTGTATCTGTTCAAGAAATCAGCAGAATATCAAGAACCAAAACAAGGCAACAAGGCAACATACCAGAATAAAGCGAAAAGGCAAGTCAAGCTGTATCTGTTCAATATCGGCAATCTATTCAGAGAAATACCAGAAAAAAGGCAAAATACCAGAACAAGGCAAACCCTTACCAGTAAACTAAGAAAAAAATCAAAAATGACACAAGAAGGGATATTCACCTTTTCACGGCCAAACCAAACTCAAATTTCTACTATTTTAAGGCCAAATGTAGATTTTAATGCCTCACAAAAACTGACCAATGCTCCTCTTAATGGCAAGAATTACATTCCATGGGCAAAAGCGGCTAAGGTAACCCTCAAAGGGAAAGTGTTGCTTGGGTATGTCAATGGGAGTAGAGTAAGACCAAGTGAAGGAGTAGAGGCTCAAGATTAATGGGATATGATTGATAGTCAAGTAATGACTTTGATCACAAATTCCTTAGAGCCACAAATGTCTGAAACTTTCTACAATGAGACAGCCTTAGAGCTCTGACAGGCCATCGAAACCCAATTCAGCAACAAAAACAGTCATTCACAAATCTATCAGCTTAAGAAAGAAATTACCCAAATTCAGCAAGAAACCAGAGAAGTATCCGAGTTAATCGGATTTGTAAGAGCCAAATATGAAGAATTAAAACTGTACAGACCTCCAACGACTGACCTGAATGTACTCCAAGAGAGGGAGGAAACTGATCAGGTGTATACCTTCCTAGCTGCCCTTGACTCAAGCTATGAGCCGATTCGAGCACAGATTCTTCTCTCAACAGAAAAACTGAGCTTTGACAGTGTAACAGCTCTTGTCAGACAGGAGGCTACTCGGCGAGTTGCAATGGCCTCTGACTCGAACCCGAAGCCAGAGACGCATGCCTTCTCAGCTCAGCACTTCAGTGTCGGCAAAGACAAAGGCAAAGGGGAGGTTGTTAGGTGCTCCCATTGCAAATGGGAAGGCCACACTCAAGAGAAGTGTTGGATCCTTCATCCCCATCTCCGACCTAAGAGGAACCAGACTGAGGCGGCGCGAGAAAGTTTTTTCCAAAAAACCTAGACGGCGGAGAAGAAAAGAGGGGAATGGTATCGATTAAGGGCGACACAGAAGAGGCAAAATCGAGTCAGAGCGAAGGAGAGCGGCTCGACCGTCTATAAGCCCTTCTCTCGTCGCTGTTAAGCCGGAAAGTAGCAACTGACCGAGGTTCAATTTCTAATTATTCTAAAGAAAACTTAGTTGGCCCATTAAGCCCAACTATCCTGGCTGGAGTAAGAAAAAATAGCAGAATCAACCCAAAACCTGAAAATAATAGTGCTAACAGCATTGTTTATGGTTTAGAAAGGTTTAACAAAAATAATTGCTTAACTATAGGGCTTAGCAAAAAAAAAATCACAGAGTTATACTAAGTGGGTACTTGACTCGGGGGCCACCGATCATATGACAGGTAACCAATCATTGCTAAAAAATTATCATAACCTAATAAGTGATCAATACTTTACGGTTGCAAATAATGAACAGATTAAGATTAAAGGGTGGGGTATGATTAGCGTTTTTTTTTTAAAAAATATCTTCAAGATGTATTTTATGTTGAGAATTATTCGGTTAATCTTTTATCTATTAGCAAGATTTCTAAAGAATTAAACTGTGAAATAATTTTTAAAGAAAAAATTATAATTTTTTTAGGATTTAATCACCAAGGAGAAGATTGGTGAAGGACATTAAGAAAATGGCTTATATTTTTTGGATAGCAACAAGTCTATTTTCAATAGTAGAAAAGATGATAATTTAAGCGAACTTTTGCACAAACGAGTGGGACATCCATCCGATAAAATTTTAAATTATATGTTTGATTTTTCTAAAGATTATTGTAGCAGGTGTGAAGTTTGTAAACTTGCAAAATATACAAAACTTCCTTTTTGTACTTCTAGCTCTAAAAGCAATGAAATTTCGAACTTGTACATTTCGATGTATGGGGTCCGGCTCCTGTGACCGCTTACCATGAGTATAGATATTTTGTTATTTTCATCGACAATTTCTCAAAAACAACATGGCTATACCTCATGAAAAATAAAAGTGAAGTGTTCTCTCATTTTCAAACATTCACAAACTTGGTAGAAACACAATATGACAAAAAAATTAAAAACCTTAGAACGGATAACGGACATAATTTATTAACCAAAATTTCTCAAATTTTACAAATTCAAGGGGTATCATTCATCAAACCACGTGCGTTTATACACCTCAACAAAACGGGGTATCCGAACGTAAAAATCATCATTTACTTGAAATGACAAGAACTCTTCTTTTTCAAAATAACGTTTCAAAATTTTTTTGGTCGGAAATCATTCTTATCGCTGTATATTTAATAAATAGATTACCTAGCACTAACTTACTTCTTAAAAGCCCTTATGAAATTCTTTATGGAAGAAAAATCAACCTAGAGCATTTAAAAATATTTGGTTGTGTTTGTTTTGTCCATAAAAATAAATTAGATAAATTAGATTTTACATCAATTAAAACTATTTTTTGGGTACTCGTCTCAAAAAAAGGGATATAAATGTTACGATCCAAAAAATAAAAAACTTTACATTTCAAGAGATGTATTCTTTCTTGAGAACGAACTATTTTACAAAACAATTGAAGAAAGGTATTGTGATCAATATTCCTCAAATGATTTTATGCTACCTTGCAACACTAACCTAGGAGGAAGAGAGATTTTTATAGAAAATCATATTCATGTAGGTGGTCAAGAAAGTGGAGACAATATACCATCGCAAGGAGAGGCCGAGATAGAAGACCATATAGAAGAAACTCAAGATGATGAAGTGTCGGTGAGAAGATCAAGCCGACAAACTCAACATTCATCAAGATTGACAAAAAAACCGGTTGGTTGTAAGTGGGTGTATAAAATTAAATATCGTAGTGATGGTACCATAGAATGGTACAAGGCAAGATTAGTGGCCAAAGGGTATACCCAAACCTATGATATTGATTACCATGAAACCTTCACACCGGTTACAAAAATGAACACCGTTAGGATTTTGCTATCAATTGCGATAAATAATGGTTGGACTCTTCACCAAATGGATGTAAATAACGCTTTTCTTCAAGGAACACTTCAAGAAGAAGTGTATATGAACCTTCCACCGGGCCATGGAAAAGAGAATGTTCCTAATCTTGTTTGTAGGTTAAAAAAATTGATTTATGGACTAAAGCAATCTCCAAGGGCATGGTATGGCAAGATTAGTAATTTTTTAATCTCTTGTAATTTTAAAATTAGTAGTGTCGATTCGTCCTTATTTATCAATAATAATTTCAATGGTATAACCATTGTCTTAGTCTATGTTGATGATTTAATCATAACCGATGATAATCAAGTGGAAATTGATGGCATTAAACAAGACCTTAAACAAAAATTTGATATAAAGGACTTGGGTAAACTAAAATATTTTCTTGGAATAGAAATTGCTCACTCACAAAAAGGGTTATTTATATCCCAAAGAAAATACGTGCTTAAAGAAATCAGAAAGTTAGGGTGTAAGCCAATATCGACCCCAATTGATCCAAATGTTAAATTAAATATCGAAGATGGTGAGCCATTGAAAGATATACACCACTTCCAAAGGGTCATAGGAAAATTAATTTATTTAACCGTCACCTGACCCGACTTGTCATTCGCCGTAAGCCAAATAAGTAAATTTATGCATTCACCAAGAACACCACACCTAGATGCCGTTAATAGAATATTAAGGTATCTATAAAGGTCTCCCGGCAAGGGAATTTGGATGAGAAAAAAATAACACTAATGCTATATGTGGCTATTCCGACGCAGATTGGGCGAGAAGCTTTGATAGAAAATCAACTACCGGCTTTTCACATTTGTGGGCGGAAATCTAGTCACATGAAAAGCAAGAAGCAAAATATCGTGGCTCGATCAAGCGTGGAAGCAGAATATAGGGTAATAGCATCCACCGCAAGTGAATTAACATGGATGAAGCAAATGCTAACCGACCTTAACATAAAAATTGAGGAACCGATGAAGATGTTTGTGATAATCAATCGGCAAGACATATTGCATCAAATCCCGTCTTTCACGAGCGTACTAAACACATTGAGATTGATTGTCACTTTATTAGAGAAAAATGCAATCAAAAGAGATCGAGACTCCATTTGTTAGAAGTGAAGATCAATTGGCCGCCGACATTCTCACGAAAGGATTAAGCATTAAGCCATTTGAAAATATTTCACGCAAACTAGGATTATACGATATCTACCATCCTAGTTTGAGGGGGAGTGTTGAGAAATGAGAAGTAATTATGGTGTAATTAATTAGCCCCAGACCCGTGAGGGTATTTTCATCATTGGCTAAATAAGAAATACACCATCCAACATCTATAATGTAATAATCATAGAAGGGTTGCATTTTTCCTTGTAATTAGACAACATGTATAGGCAACAGTCCAACGGTAACTTTTATTACCGTTTATTTTTTTCTCGTTTAGCATAGGATATAAATAGATACGCAACTGTACAGTATGAAGTGCTAATTTTGAATAAAACTATTTTCTATCCATCTGTCCCAAATTAATACTCACCGAAACTTAACAGTCTGTTTAAATTTTTCATTTTAAATCATAAGGGAGAGGAATATGAAGAATGATGGAGTTTTTGAAAAGTCAATTAAAGAAAAAAAAATATAATCATCTAAATCAACTCACAAATCACAATATTTTCTTTTCTTATTTACTCTCTATTTTACTACTTTCTTTTATAATTAAATTATACATGCTTTTATTAGTATAATATAGGGTATTGATATTGGTATTGGGTTGGATAATTAAACCATATACGTATCGTACCCATTATAATAACGGTTTCGGTTCATTAAATATTAATTCTATAATTATATCCGTATATTTTTTAAACCTGACCCTATCGAAATACCGGGTCCGGATTGGTTCCAGTTCGGATCCAATTCCGTATGATATTGGTACCGGCTAATCGGATAAAAGTAACACATCTACTTCTTAATTAAGTGTGCTCTTTGTATTCGTACATATTGTGTTAGATATCAAAAGGAAGTAGTCAAGTGTTAAATAAATATTTTGTTAGAAGGAAATTAATTATAAAATGTTAAAAACAATTATCGACTCCTTTCAGTAATTAAGTGTTTAATTGTTTACAAATACAACATATGTATTAAAAGAAAAAAAATATTGGCCCTTCTTTCAGGATAAGACTCAGGAAGAATATGAGTGGGTCCTAATTAAATATACTTTTTATTTGTCGTAGCACGGCGTTGTTCATGATGATCATTCCAATTTCCAAGCAATAATTTACCAGTGGTGAGTGCAAAAATGTCCTGCCTCGTGCCACAAAAGATTTGCATGAGACTAACTATCACGGCGGTCTTATCTCTTAAATTAAGATGCAAAGATAAATCTCTTAATATTTACTTGTGGACCACCCTCTGGAGACGTGACATTGTACATGTTTCATTTATTTTCTTAACTCAATTTATAAAGCGTATATCATGTTTTGTGATAAGGTGGGTCCTATCTCTCTCCCCTCAACTCAATTCTATGAAAGTTGTTTGTGTTAAAATTTATGATATATTTTTATTTCAAAAAAGTATAAATTCTTTTAATTTATCAATTTCAATATTTTAATGTTATAAATTCCGCGCGCATCTCAGCACTTTTATATTAAAATTCAAAAAAGTATAAATTCTTTTAATTTATTAATTTTAATATTTTAATGTTATAAATCCGCGCGCATCTCAGCACTTTTATATTAAAATTCCGATTATATCCCTAAATTCTTGTATGAGTCAAAAAAATTATAGCTATTAAATTTGAGTAAATTACCATCGTTGATATTAATTTAATTTCTACATCTGCAATATAATATTTTATTAAAATTTTTAATCAATAGCAGAATCAATTTTTTTAATGAAGAACCGGATTGACCACCTCCACCAGTAACGGAGGCACACCAATAAACATTAAGAAAAGATGAGGAATATATGCCTTTATTACACGGCATTTCGGAAGAAAATCGTAGATTAGCAAAGAAAAGGGTGGTTGGGAGAAGGACTTGCTGACACGTTTTAGATAAGATGCAAATCTTATTACAGATACTGTCGACCAAAAAAATTTGACCAAGATGTGAGCACTAATAAGCACCATCTACCTCTACTACATATTGTCATGTCAGGTCTTTTTCGTTTGTTGTAATCTCATGACTTTTAGAGAGACAAAACTCCAATCAGAAACCTCCTTAATTGAGACAACATTTATTAATTTCTTCCAACCGTACGGAAGAGGGCGACACAAGTAATCGCTCGGATCATACTTATGTGTTCCCTCTTTAAATTTATAAAATCATATTGACCCTGTCAAACTACTCTCCGTCAGAATTTATGTTATATCAAATACATAAAGAAAACTCTAATTAAACTCATTAAACATTTAAAAACTCAAACTAAAATTTTAATAAATATTTCATGATCATTATAACTTTAGCTTTTCTCACTCGTATCATTCTAAAAATAAATCTTCAAGCTATTTCACATCCAAAGTTTTGTTTATAGAGAATTCAATTTCAATTTTAAACAATCTAAAATATTGGATTATTAATATTCAATCTCGATAGATATACCTATAGGTTATCTACAGATAATCCATTTTTTTTAAAAGCATCTTTATTTTCAATAAGAACAAAAGATGAATTTATAAGTAGAGACCTATGTTGCACGGGTGCTGTTGCGGGTATCGTATCTGATACGGTGCTACAGTGATATGGAAAATTTAAAAAACTTCAGATACGGGTGCGGCTATATATAATAAATTATTATATAAAAATATAAATAAATTATATAATAAATAAAGTTGATAAGAAATTATTATATTATATTAATATATAAATAACTGAAATGCTATAGCAACATAGAGGACAAGATATAAATTTCACTCACAGACGTATCGGAGGAGTATCCGGGCATATCGACGAGTATCGGGGGCGTATTCTTGACCGAATCCACTAAAATATCTTGAAAAAAATATCATGGACATATCGGGGGCGTATTGGAGGCGTATTGGAGGCATATCGGAACGTATCAGGACGTATCAAAGTTGCCTGATACTCCTATACGCCAGTTGGAGTATCGGGTGCGTATCGCACGCCAATCGCACCCGCACCTGTATCAGATACGTGGGTAAAATGGTGAATCTGGGTAACCCAGGTACATACCATATAGTTAATTTTAATAGAAAAGATGATATAGCGGATAAATATGAGAATTTTAATAGTTTAAAAGGATAAATTTATAATTATAAACTTCAGAGGAGGAGGAGGTTATATTTGATTTTATAGTTTCATAGGCATATATATGAAATTACCCCTTTATCTCCGCATGTATCAGCCGGGATTTTAATTTTGCACCGAACTTTTTTTGTTTTTGCCTTATTTGTTTGGAACTATCTACCTAAGCATGCATCAGTTGCTATAGCTGAAATGTTAACTTTTATGAGAATCAGTCTAATTTAGTGCAAAGGCAATGCTCTGCTCCTTATGAAAGAAAAGCGTATGTTTAAAATTTGAATTTTTTTTTAATGAATATCAAAGTTGGGTGTATAGACCTCATCTTTTATTTATTTTCTTTTAAAAAAAAGATAAAGATAACTTTGGTATTAGAAATTAATTCCTAAGCTCACAAGTATATCTTCCTACATATATCCTATTTAAGATTTATAATCAATTCTGACTTATGATTTGTCTCGAAAGAAATTGCCAAAAACTTTGACTTATGTCTGATCATAAGTATTTAAGAAGAAATGAACTCTTTTTATGTTAATTAAAATTCTTTATTAAGCCAAAATTTATACTTTTTTGATAAAAGAAAACCTGGAGGAAAAATATCTGGATATTAGATATTGAACGTATCGTCTGAGTCGTGGCATAACTTCTCACTGGCTTTGATGCCTTTCATGTGATTATTTTTTTGGAATTGTACGAGTGAAATGATATCCGAGAATTCAAAATTGGCACTTTGTTTCAGAATTTATTTATGTAATAGATAAATCACCCTTAAATATATGAAATAATTAAATAAAAGAAGCGTCAAATTATAATCACGTTAATAGATGGAAAAAGCATTCCGAGCCTTGTTTCATGTCTCGCCTGTAATTGTATGGATCAAAATTAGAAAGCTCATAATTAGCCCAGAATATTGTAAAGCCCAACATAATCAGCAATATTGTAAAAAAAAGGAACCCAGTAACAAAAAAACAACCCAACCTGAACCTGCTATGATTAATTAAAAAAAAATTATATGAATTAAAAAAGAATCTTGAATGAAGCAAAATGTACCCTGCCAGTGCCATTATATTTGTACCAGTCAAATAACAGAATAACAGATACAGTTAGATGTCTTCCGGAAATACAAAGACTTTCTCCGTGAATTTTCTATAGTACATAATCTCTCCTTATCTAACTTAAAACTACTGCTATGTACCTCTTTTACAGTGAAATTTATTTTTAGTTTTCATCAGCCGCTAAATTGCGCCAAATTACAGACCGTGTCTTTTATTAGAAATACAATTCATTTTCCCCGCTTGAAATTGCTCTTTTGTCAGGGACTACGTTCCAATATTTTTTAATTTTATTTTGAAAAGTATCTCCCTTCTTTTGATGAAAAAACATCATCTCCCTACAGAGTACCTGCTTGGCATTACCAGAGAAAGGGATTATTTTTATTCGTTCAATTCAAACAAAGAACAGCTTCAATATTATCCAAAAGGAACCAGCAAATAACAAATGAATACTGGCAACCGTTATCACACATATAAACGTAGCTACTAAATGACGCTGGATATTAATTTGTACTATTAAATAAAAGAAAAGAAACCGCAAATTATAAAAAGAGGTTAAATAACATCACAATGTTGTTAATTAAAGTACCATAAAAGGATTGATCATCAGAATAAAAAAAAGCTGTGTCTGTAATTCAAAACCATTATAAAAAAATATATATTATAGACAAAACATTATAGTCTCGTAGAAATTGCAACAAACAATTGGATCTATTTCTGCTAGCCTTTTTAATTTTTACAAAGTATCTCATGAAAGATCCCAAAAGGAACCCAATAAATACTAAAAAAATACTATGTGGTTGCTTTATCCTCGTGGAAAATCGCAAAAATGAAATAAAAATCTGATATAATTAAAAAAAAACTAATCAGATCAGATGTAGCCCGCACGGAGTCTCTTCTTTGGGGGAAGAGAGGCGAACACCACTGACAAATTGCGCGGCACCAGCTGGCGTGTATTCGGCAACTTCTCAACCTTCTTCCTCTTCGGTGCTGGGGGCTTGTGCGGGGCCGGGGGGCACTCAGTCAGAGGCTTGATGCGGTGCTCCTCTGATGTGGGGGTCACACATGCTGCCACGTCATCGCTGGATGTCTTCTCCTCCAATGCATCGACATCTTTGACCGGTTTGGTCTTAATTTTGGGAAGAGGAGGAAGGGATTGATCGATCGTTGGGATCGAGGTGCCTTCTGATTGAGACATGGATATGGAATTGGAATTGGAATTCAATTGAGATTTCTGTCCGATATATAAGCAAAAGAAATCAACAAATTGGGATTGAAGTGGGTACGAAAGAGAGAAGCGCGCCAAAGAAAATGGTGGGAAAAAGAAATATATATAGACCGAGGAGAACTTCACAAGAGGAGAGAAAAATAGGCATCGTGGTTTTTTTTAGATGGAAAGAAAAAGATGTAGAGAGAGAAGAAAATAGTTCTCTGATTTTAGCAGCGTCCAGCGAAAATGCATGGCAAGTAAAAAGGTAAAAAGGGAAATGTTCTACTTTTAATCACCCGACCTATCAAAAATAGGAATTGTATGCCACATCATCATAGTAAATGACCGTAAATACTTAGATCTGAAGTTAGGCGCCAGTTGCTTTTACTTGTGTGGGGCCCATTTTGTCCCGATAATTTTCAGCAGTACAAGGAATCCAAAGCAAACCGTTTCGATTCAAAAATAGTAGGACCCAGATGTCATAGTAGTAACTTTCCTGAAATATTTGTGAACCAGGTGTAACCAATTTATTATCGGGATTTTAGTCCGTTGGGACTTGGGATTCTTTAACCTCAGGACATCTGTCAAGGCAGCGCTTGCTTCAGAACATGCTTTCACAATAAATGACCCTGGATTATGATCTAAATTACGAAATTATTATCTCATATCTAATTTGTTCTATTTTCACCGTGATAAATATAGTAACTTATGTTGCATTGCATCCAGCGTTCTTAAGCATATGCCACCGTAGATAGCTTTGCAAAAATGGAAGAAAGCCCTCCATCTCATTAACATGCCATGAAATTAGATGTGTTAATAAATATCCAACTATCCAACTAATTAATTGAATATATTTCCATTTTAAGTCTCTTATTATTTATTCAGTACTTCAAATAGTAATTTCCAGCCAATAAACTTGAGGTTTCTTTTTAATTTAGCATGTACTAAAAGTCATGATGTCCTTGTAATAGTAATTTTGAACATAGACCTCCAAAGTTAGAAAAAATGTATACTAAGAAATGTAATAGCATTTACTAAGCATCGTTATAGAAGCTAAAATACCAAAATTAGGGAAATTATATGTGTATTAAGAAATTTTCTCAAATTTCTCGGGAAGATGTGATCTGAAGTTTGAATAGGAAAAAACATTGTCATCATCGTGTCCAAGTCAAATGCAATATAAAAACAGTGATCACAAATTTATAATCATCTGAAAATAAATGATATATATAGCTAATCACAACAAGACAAATGATTAATTGTCAGCATTTCCCAAATATTTCCTTGGATGATCTTAGATTGTGGCCAAATTAAATTTGGCTTACATTCGATTCATACCTCGATACAACCTTTCATAAAAAATTCAAATATAAGAATGACAAAGTCTTACTGATTCCTTCCATATAATTTTATTTTCGCAGAATAATAATTCAGTTTGCTACGAAGTAACGACAAATGCTTGGCCAAGGACCAGGGATCATAATTCAAAACAATCCATTATTGCTCTATCCTTTCGGCTGATATTGCTGTAGTTCGCTGTACAAAAAAATGATGATTTTCTCAGTATCTGAGCAATGAAGGGAACATCAAAGAAAACTCCGCGATGAAAATTTAAATTGGCAGAAAATATTGATCCTCTGATTAACATATATAAGTATGTTTAACAAATTCATCCTTAGGTATATCAAGATCGGTTATAAAAAAATTGACATAAACACATCTATTAAGTTATTAAAAAAGATAAAAAAAAAAGTTGCTAAATCTGACTGTCTCCTAAGGAACGAGATATGTTGTTCATAAAAGAAACGAGCAAAATTCTGTTCGTTGAGATCAAACGACATAAGTTAACTTTATTTCTTCGAGATTCATGCACGCGCTTTTTAAAATATTTTTTATCGTCAGATTTACAAACAAAATGCTGATCGTTTGAGAAATGAGCGGCAGATTCTTGCCCATCTCGATATGTCCTTTTGTTTTGTTTGGGGTGGTTGGGTTTGGAAACTATTACCTCCTTACTATATTAGGGAGATAGGCTAGGATGCTCCATGGAGCATCAAATTTTTTGTGCTTCACTTCCGTATCTCGAATGTAAAAGTTTAAATGACCGATCTAAACCGTTGAACATGATTTTCATATTAAAATATTTTTGAAGATCAAATTTTATATTTTTTTGAATTTTGTGCTATTTTTTAGATGAGTACAAAATCTCTAGTTTTGGATGGGGCAGAAGTCGTTAGATCAAAAAACTTTTTACCCATTTAAAAAATAGCAAATAAAATAAAATATATAAAATTTGATCTCGAAAGATATTTCAATATGAAAATCATATTCAACGGTTTGGATCAACCATTTGAACTTTCAAATTCGAGATACGGATGTGAAACACAAGAGGTTTAGTGCTCCATGGAGTACCCTAGCCTATCTTCTATATTAGGTGTTATTATATATACTAAATGTGGTGCCAGGTTTTTTACTTTTTTTTATAACACAAGCTTATGTGGTAATTTCGACGTTGAACAAGTATTTGTTTTTTTAGAAAAGTGTAAATTTAATCTTCTTAAGCATGTAACAATTGTTGATTGTGGCACGAGTTACAGTTATGTTATGTTATATTGAGTTACAGAGTACATTTCTGTACAGTTATATCTCTTATTTTTAAATTGAAAAAGAATATAATTTCCATATTAAAATATGATTAGAAATTAAAATTTATATTTTTTAAGGGATAAAAAATATATCGAGCTAATGATTTTCTATTTGACTATCTTCAAGAAAATAGAAAAAAATTAAAAAAAATAAATAAAATTCAGTCTACAAATATATTTTAATATGAAGAATACTGTGAACTGCTGAATCGGTATTTTAAATTTGAAAATGAGAAATATAATATTAAGTACAAAAGATATTTTATATTTCATAACTCACCGTAACATAACTCTTTTGACACCCACAAATTTAAATTATGTTTGTCTTACCGTGTCCATTTTAGTGAGATGAATCATTAGTACGATACTTGATGCTCAATTAAAAAAATTTCTAATTCCGTCCGTGATTATGAATTAGTTTTCATTTTCAAGGATTCAAGGACATCAACAAAATATGCCATACAGTTAATATTTTGAGTTCAATCTATCAGTTTGTGTGTGTATTATAATGATTAATACTTTTCCCTCCATGAAAGGGGTTACATTTTTTTTAAATTCATTGCATTTTGTAATTTATGAAAATGGAAGAAACTTAATTAACCCCTCATTTAAAAAATAATAGTTTTTTAATAGAAAACAGTAAAATTTGTATGCAAACTTTGAAAAATATGAGAATAACTGTATTGGTTTTATATGAAGGATTGTATTTCAGAAGTGAACAAATAACAGTCCTTTAGTACATTTAGTTGTGCTCAAAATTAATGGTTTTTACCTCCACGATGCACAGGGGCGGACCCAAGTGCTTTCAGGGAGGCACGTGCTCCACTGGATTTTGAAAAATAGTGATTTTCGGTAATACTTTCGGTAATTTGTCCCTTCTGAAAATTTTTTTGTCCCCCCCAAATTGTCTGATTATTTTTATTAAGAAAAAAATATTTAATGTCATGCATAATGAAATAATTATGCAAAGATATCAAAATATAAAGTTTCATAGACGAAAACTTTATTCATCAACTTGATTATCTATTACTTTGTGCTTTATTTTATTGTTATTTTAATATATAAAATGTTATTATTTTAATAATTTTTTTATTAGTTAAGTATATATATTAAATTATTAATTTTTTTATTCAGTATCTAATTAGTTAATGAGTTTGAACCCGATAAACTATTACAATCTGATAATTGCTCCCCAACCCCGAACTAAAATTCTGAATCCGCCCGACTCTGGTTGAGAATTCACTATGGCAGGTTGAGATAAATTTCAGACTCACATAAATATCAGAAATCAATTAGGCCAACAAATTATACACATTGGAATTTGAAGGTAAATAATTGGTAATTAAGTTATATATTAAGCTAGTAACAATACGACTTGAAATTTTTCCATGTTTTCCTCCTGAAACGGCATGTGCAACTCTGGAAAACTTTCCAGGCTTCCAGCAGACATCACATGAACTGTGCCTGATCAATAATCGTGCCTCATCAAGATTTGTGCAACTTTTGCATAATCTCCAGTACTGTTTTGTGCAGGATAATTATTTTCTTCTAGTCCTGCTGGTGCCGGAGCCGCAAATGCTGATGCTTACACGCCAGTCACCACACAGTTATACTGGCATCCACCAAATTCGAGTGCCTGGCACTGGGGCTCAAAACTTGAACAGACAGTTAATTTGGCTCCTTAATTACGCTTGTTAGGAAGGGCAAAATGCCATTCTTAATCCTTCCAAATAAAATTTTGTTCCTATATTTCTGTAGAAGATGATTTATCTGCAATTTTTCCCTTGCATTATATTTTAAGAAGATGACTCATTTTCCTGGGTGATAAGCTGGTAACCACAAAATGGACATCTCCATTTGTTACAATAGAGAGAAGGTAGGCAACTCTCATGCATCGCTTTCAGGCTTTCAGCCTCTGCGCTTTCAACGAGTCCCCTACTAAAATTTGAGGCATTGGACAATTGGTACAGCCATGTGCATCCATCCTTCATGTTCGCAAATATAATTGCATGAAAAGCATGTTGCAAAGGGGGCCAGGCTACTGTTTGATTTGTAGTCCCAAATCAATGTGATTTGGCAGGGGACTCTCTTACCATTATGCCAGGGAATGTCGTGTTCTGTGTTGTTGTAGGCTTGTAGTATGGGCTTCTCAGAAAAAAAAAATGAAAAATGAAAAAGAAGAGTTGTATCTTGGATTATATTCATAATTTTCAGGATATTTAATTTTGAAAATTTAGTAAATAATTTTAAAATGACAAAATATAGTTAACTACAAAATCGATTACAACAATGGACATCTTTATTTTCTTTAAGTTTTTATATGATTTAGATTAATTGAATACTAGTTTTTCATAAGTCAGAGTTGTGACATGTGATGTACATAGTGTAAGGAGTTCGGTTATGGTGTTACGCATAATACATCATTCATGTGCTTGGATAATTTCTTTATTTTTAAAATATAAATAATCGATGTAAACCATTCAAAATAATTTTCATATGAAAATATAGTTATAGGAAAATTTTTATATATTTTTAATATTTTTACTATTTTTTATAGTTAAAAAATTATCTTTTTTGAATGATCCATAATAATTAAATCTAGTGATTATTTAACTATCAAATCAAAAAAATTAAAATTTGATCTTCAACTAATTTTTCATATGAAGAAATGAAGAAATCATACATAACACTATACCTCAACTCCAATATAAATATTAAATACATAATAAAATTTGAGACTTGATTCTCATCTTTTTACTAAAAAAAAATATTGTAATAGGAAACTTTTTATTATTCAGGACTTTTGGGAGTGAAACAAAATATAGAAAAACGAAAAAAACAATCACGACTGAGGATTTGAAGCTAACTTCCCTTCCAGTCCAAGACTTGACAGTTGGCCCTTCAGTAGTATGTCTGAGATCTAAAAAGGACCGACCAAATCCTCATTATAAAGTGGCCAATACAATCCGTAGAATTGAAAAGGAGCTCAATTTTATAATATAACTTGAAAGTCTTCTTAAAAGCAAACTTTAACCATCAGTTTATTCATTTCAAAAATTAAATGATAACTAAGTAAAGAATGCATAGTTTTCAATTTTCAATCATTCATGATATTTCATTTGTTCTGGACAACATTTAGACTATCGGGAGTAAATTTAAAGCTTTCAATTGTAGATGCACAATTTTGCATAAAAAAAATGGTTCAAAAGGTCAAAACAACGATATTACAATTTGAGTGGAAGAATTTTAATTCATTAATTATATTTAAAGCCATTCTTCATTTTTTTTTTGTAGATAGGGATGTCAATGATACTCTTTTACTCATATATTCAATCCGTATCATATTTGATAAGATTAGCATGAGTAAAGAATTTTTTTTATTAACTTAGATAAGGGTAAAAAAAAATTTGTTCAGTAAATGAAAAAAGAAGAAGATATGTGTAAAGATTATTTCATATCCGTTTGCCTTATAGAGTAAATTATTAAAAAAAATACTTAAATTATTCTAAATAATTATCTCGTATAATAATTATTTTCTATGTTAATTGCCCGAGTTTTGTGTCTTAATTATTATGAATTATAATTATTATCTTCTCCAAATTATAATTATTATCTTAATTATTATGAATTATAATTATTATCTTCTCCAAATTTAACCATCTTATAAATTATAATATTTGAATAATATTTAGTAGAGTACTTATTAAAATAATTGAATGAAATAATATAAGATTTTATTTTAGATAAGATATTATTTTTTTAATATATTTTATTTTCTTGTTAAAACATTTGATAAGAGATGTTTGTATTTTTTTAATTTATTTATTTTAAAATGATTCAAGTTAGAATTGATTGTATAGTTATATTTTGATTTTGTACTAACAAAATAAAGATATATTTTATGAAAGAAATGAGTTTGTATATTTTTATATGAATGATGATAAATAAATAATATATTACTATTATTCGTTTAGCATCCATTATCATTTCGTTAACCATTTATTTTAACGAATAAAGATAAAATATGAATTTAATTTAGAATATAAATAAAAATAATTTTATATAAATATGATAATAAAAATATTTTCATCCCAGGCTCGATTTTGTTTCCATCAGCAGCTCTTTACCACCAGGCTCTCTTCAAGGGTACGAGGGATCTTGGACCTCTGTTTGTTGTCACTTTCCATGTGACACGTATAATATTGCAGTGTAATTTCAGGTTGATTTTGTTGTAACTTCAGGTCGATTTTGTTATAATTACAGTGCTCCATAATTTTGTTGGATCTCTTTGATTTTATGAAAAACAAAAGAAATGCTTGTGCTTCTGAAAGTTACAGTTGTTTTTTTTTTTGTTTTTGTTTTTATTAAGTATATGAATAATTGCGAATATTTGAAGGGAAATACTTGGATCGACCACTGGTTATTAAAATCAAATTTAAATTAAATTCTCCGGTACTAAGCAGAGAATAACATGTTGAGCATTTTTTTTATTTTGAGAAATATTTTCTTTAGCCGATTATCACAGGAGTGGTGTTTTTTTATCCGCTAGAAGGGACCGATATTTTTTATGAGCCCTAAACTCTCTTTTTTTTTCAAAGGAATCGAGTTAATAATTCGAACTCTTGTCTGTTTTCTTTTTCCCTAGAGCCAGAGATTTTTATCCGATCTCTTGACATTTTTTCCCCTATGTGCTTCTTCTTCCTCTCTCTCTCTCTCTCACACTCATTCAACCTTCGGCCACCATTGTTAACAAACTGAGTTTTTCATTTTTTTTTTCAAAAAACTCACTAAAAATTCATTCTTGTCAAATCCGATTGTATCAAGTTTCATATTTTTGAGAGGAGAACTAAAAAAAACCCTGAAAATGTGTTAATGTATCATTATTTTTCTTTTTTTAAACCCGAATTTAGTTAGTTTAATTTAATTTTCATGATTTATTATAGTAGGAAATGTTATCTACGGTTAATTTTTAGAAATATTAGAAAAATAAAAATGGTACCAAATTTATCAAAAAATTATAATACACCAAATTAGGCCCAAAATGTCCAAAAAAATCGAAATGCTACAAATTATATGAAATTTGTCGAAAAAACCGTAATTAACATATTTTACCAAAAAAAGAAAAATTCAAGGGACCGAAATAATTTCTCAGAACCTTAGAAGAAAAATATTTGGCAAAGGATCGAGTAAACATTATGGTTCCTAAGAAAAAAGAGTTTAGGGCCAAAAAAAAAAACTCGTAGTGGATCTAAAAAAAAAATCCACGTTGAGAAGGAATCCGACAAAAAAAATTAATTTATTTTTATGAATAATAAATTGCACGTTGAGAAGGAAAAACATTCCTCTTTTGTTAAGTTAATAAGTTCTCCTGGTGAATTATGGATTTATTATTTTTTGTTCTGCCAGCATCTTGAAAAAATTCAAAATCATTTCTTTGAAAATTTTATTAATGAGAGGGTCTGCTGTTTCTCGGAAATAGAAACTAATCATTTTGGATTATCTTATATGTAATTTTGTTTGTTTTCTTTAGTGTGCTTGTTCCCTGATGTAAATCATTACAGAAGTTTCAACAAAATAAATAAATCTATAATCATTACAGAAGCTTTTAACCGGCTAGAACTTAGCTTCTTATTTTCATCAAAAAAAAAAACTTAGCTTCTTATATTCCACCTTTTGATCAAGTAGAACCAAGTTTCCTCTTGTCTTCATTTGATACTTGTCACTCTCAAGATAATTGTTGGATTAGGTGGCCTTTCCATCGTTATATATATATATATATATATATATATATATATATATATATATATATATATATATATTGTATTTGTTTTTCGTCTTTTATTTCCCAATTCCGAGAACAAATAAACAAGGTGCCAACTGCCAACTCAGAAGAAAATTCAAAGCCAGGATTGTTGTTGATCGTGTGGGAAGAAAAATGCCATGCTGTGGTGCTGGCTCAGCCGACACGTCGCCTTAGAGACACGCCAAAATTGAACTAGTGTATGGAATTTTTTTTTTTTTTTTACAAATCTAACAACAACATATATTCTTATTTCTATTTTCTAAATATATGTATGCAAAAGTGATTATTGATTCAACAAACAAAGACGTCAAAATGTTTTCGATAATATCAAAACAATTAATTGAACACAGACATTTTTTCATAAAAAACAAACAATTTTATGCATGTATTAAATTATTCACAGTTTGATCTAAAATAATGCGTTCATATAATGTATTTCTTAACAATTTATTTTGCATATGTACGTATAACTCCACGCCCAAACTATTTGTCTAAGTATTTAGATATTCTCTATAATATTCATTAGACTATGTGAATTGTTAGTTGTATTAAGTGCTAGTTTTGTTGATTGCTTGGTTTGTTGTAAATGCCGGTTCAAATTGTTGTGTGGCTTTTGTTGATCTTAGGAGCTCTTATTGCTTGTTGTAGTGGTATTTTGAGGTAGGTTGAGTTTTTAAAAGGGTTTGACAGTAATGCAATAGAGGCTGAGATGCCACCCAGTAGTAATTTTTTTGCACAGATATTATGAATAAGTCTGAGTCAATTCTCTTGAGGTTTCTTGTGAGGGTTTATGTAGGTAATTTTGATGTGATTTGAGTTAGTTGTATAATTTAACGTTTTAGTCAATGAAACGGACAATATTTTTGTCTTCTTAAAAAAAACTACACTATATGAATGCAAGTCAAGATACCAAATACAAGCATCCAGGAAACCATAAAGTTGATTTTTGTTAAATATTTTAAAACAAGGATATTTTTGCGAAACATTTTAAATTCGGAGAATTATAGTTTGTCCATATGCTTTTCAGATGATTCTGTGATTTTTACTTATTGTATTTTTTACACTTTATTTTAGAAAATAAAAATTTATCCTAATTTTGGTAAATGGACATCTAAGCAACTAACTAAATGATAATTCATGCATAGGATCTCTTTCCCTCTATATTTCTTCTCGTCTATTTCCTTTGCAAATCTTATCCTCGCATTTTTTTGAAAATCAGAGCAGACAAGAAAATTTTCTGGATTAGGTTAGTCTTTTAGCTTTGCTAAACTCCAGAAAGACCAAGCCATCCATGCATATACATGAACTGGTAAGAGTTTAATATTATTTATTGAATAAAGGCGGTGACAGTACAAGCATTATCTTAACTAATATGACTGAGGACATGTACCAGTTAGTTAGCGGGAACAGCTACTAGCAATTAAAATTTAGAAATTAATGATGCTTTATTATCATCAGCCGAATTATTAAGTATATAATAGGTTTCAACAATCATTCATGTGGATAGGATAGCGCCATTCGTGTATATTTGATCTCCAAACGAACAGTGTACAATTAGGCTTATTAAAATTAATGCAATAGGAATTTAGCATGTATAGAGTTCTTTATTTGAAGAGCGCAATAGAATTTTGATTAGGAAGGGTCAATAATAGGATTGTAATAGTTTATCGGGTTTAAATTCATTAACTAATCGGAGTATTAAACAAAAAAAAATCAACAATTTAACATATATTTTTATCTAATAAAAAATATCAAAAAAATATTTTTTATATATTAAAAATAATAAAAAATAAAACTCAAAATAATAAATTATTATACCGATGAAGAAAATCCAGAAGGGGTCAGAAATTAATTTCAAGGGGGCAAATTCACAAAATCTTAATCTAAAATCACTATTTTTCAAAATTTAGGGGATCAGTTGACCCCTTGGGCCAACATAGATCCATCCCTGATGCAACATGTAAGATTTTTTTTTTTAATTAATTGACATAGTGAATAAGGTTGTTTCAATTTGAATTACAGCACAACAATGTTCATCGGAAAAAAAAACAAATTGTTTTACTAAAAAAATTTAGATACATTATATTTTGAAAGAAAAAGTACATTTCGATTAAGCTGAAATAAATTAGCTAGGTTAATTATTCGCAGTTGGTGCGATATATCTGCATGCATCCAAAACATGGCCTCACCCCAGAGCAATTATTCGTCAAATTACAGCTCGTTACATAATCTACCTAACCCTTATTTATTTACTGTAAATAAAAACTAAAGTACTAAGTAGAAGGTCAAGAAAGCCGTCTCAAAAATGAAACCGAATGTGCTGCTCGCATGAGGACAATAAATTTCTACCAACAGGTGAGTTGGACCAATCATTATAGAATACAGAACTCAAAAAAATAATTGTTAATTTAAATATTGAATTTAGAGTAAATATTTATCCAACAATAATTGATACAGCTCAACGATTGGTCAACTAATCCGCTGCATCAGATTCGGTTCCTCAAAAATTGTCAATCAAATAAGGATAAGCAGCTGTTCAAACGGTAACCTAGCCCAAAATTATTTTAACAGTTATCTAGTCCAAATTGGGCCCATTATCTCATCTTTTACCGAAAAAGAAAGGCCCAACAAAATTTTAAAGGTACCATGGTAGCGGATGAGGCAAAGCTTAAATTGGAAATGCTCTCATGTCTCAGCATGACAGCGTTGCTCACTGGCTGCAAATGCTACCTTCTCTGATATCAGTCTTTTTTTTGTTCAGCACCATAAACGGATGTCACCGAAGGCCGGCTTATCCGCCCGGTGGAGCACACAATGGATCCATACGACCGGAAAAACCGATGTTTTAATAATCATACAGATGTTGCTCAGTTAGAAATTGAATACTTAAAACTCAAAAAGTTATTGTAATAATATTTACTTGTATTATTCAATTCATATCTATGTTTTTTTTTATTTGGTTACATGATTTATGGGTTACCGTTTCTAAAATAATATATTATATTAATTTGGTTTCTTGACCGACTCAATGTACGCCATAAATCATTAATTCTCATAGAAAAAACATTTTTGTCTACACTAATGATGATTAGATCAATGTAAGATTTTGAAACGCCATCTTTTACCCCCGTAAATATGAGAGGATCAAAAGGGTGAAAGTGGCATCGCATATACACAGAAAAGATTTTTTTTAAGTATATTTTATTTTCCATGCGATAAGACAAGGAGGTTCGTTGGATCCGCAATTCATAGACCCGAATAAACAAGTTGATTTTATTTTATTTATTTCACAACTTCATGTAACAAAATATATTTTATCTAAATTATCATTATCATTATTATCTTTATTTATATATTATTATTATTATTATTATTATTATTTTATTTATTTATTTTATTTTTCTTCCATCATATTCATTATTATCACTGATATTTGAGATCTTTGATCTTATGTTTTCCGATTGGGTTTCATTTCTAGCCTACCCAATTTATTTGGGATTAAAGGCTTTGTTGTTGTTATTGTTGTTGTGTATTATTAAACTTTACATATAAAAAGAATAATATTAAGGATTTTTTTTACAACATGCTCACACTGGCAGTTGACACTTGAAAGTAGGGGGGAGAAAAAGCATTACTCCTTTCTGCTTAGAGTTTAATGATCTATTATTGTTTATTTTCTTGGTGAAATTTTATACTGTTGGATGAGGGTTGGGTGACTTTCTGAAATGAATAATACAATCTGAATTGACCACGATACAATCTAAAAAGTTAGAAAACAATACAAGAGGCACTGTATTAGAAGTAGAACAATCAGATAATCTACTAGTAATAGTTACATTATGGAAGCTCTTATTTTTATTTTAACATGGTTTTAACAAAGGGGAACGAGCAAAGACGGGTTTTTGCAGAACAGTAACGGTACCAAACATTCAGCTCCAATTCTGTACTGATGTTGAATTTGTCACTTCTATTTCTAATAAGTTCCCCTTTAACAACCCCAAAACAATCAACCGTTTTCAGAAAATAAAACTCCATGAAGGTTTGGCTCAATGCACGGAGTACCATGCACCAGTACCAGTAGGAGATAACAGTTGAAACTTCTTCTCTCTGACTGCATTGAGTTTTGTTTCATGGTCATTCATCCAATCATCACCAACAGATCTAGCATTCTATACTGTTTAATACTTTCAGTTCAGCCTAGGATGGTCAGAATGCTGAATTGATGAGAGGAGGCAAGAGTTTAAACTGCCTCCAGAGTTGCAAACAATTTTCTTAGTAAAAAAAAATGGTCAGTAATATGCTAACTAAATTGAAAAAAAAAATAATAAGAAGGAACAAGCATGACAGGTGACGATACAACAAAATGAAGCCAAAGTCTTGGTACTGTACCAGCATGATATTATATAAATAAAGATATGTAAAATAATGCAAAGTAAAGTCCTCATAATTCATCAAGAAAAGATCACAGGAAGGTGACAAGAAAATTGCTGCTAGGATTGGCATCAAATAACTTGGGCTTGGTACTGATAAATGGTAATAGCCATGTTGGCATTATGAATGAAATCAGACTATATAACTTGGGAAGGGCCGGCATAAATAGAGTAGCAATAATGAAGACAGGTGCTTAAAAACAACATTCAACTGCTTTCATTAATTCAAGTGCTGTGTGCAATGGACAGACAATCATCTGTTGCATTGCTTATATTACCATGTATTCTTGTAAAGCAAGTTCAATATATCAGTTACTTAATCAACACTATCAAGGAGGACTAAATAAGAGATAGCCATATCTGACAATAAGAAACAAAATCAGCATGAAAAAGAACTTGAAAATATACAATATATTTCTACCGCATCAAAACGGATAGTGCAAATTACATCTAATACATATACCAGTGGTCAATTAACCGACCAAGATAAACAAATTGTATACTAAACTACCCCATATGAGATTAAAAAAAATACCTATCAATAATCAAAGGTAAAAGTTTCAAAGAATCTAATGTCAACTGCCTCCAGCATTTTCAATTTAGCACCCAATTGTTTTTCCCTTTCTTTTTCAGAGAGGTAGCGACTTCACAATCTGCCACCTCACATATCTAATTATTTCCAAAGAATAAGAACACTTCCCCTCTATAGTCTATACTACCTTGGGTTCTATTCTAAACAGATTGCTATTAAAGCTAAGATTGATCAGCTGGTGTTTTCGGATGCCATGGTGCAAATGCAGAAAGCAAAAGCGGGAGCCATACAAACATTTTCATTTTATTTAACAGTAGAAGTAGAACGATACAAACCAGTAACCGTGTTACTAACCTTCCCATTTGAGTGCCTCGCATTAAAACTAGATGCTTTTTTGGGCTTATGTTGGAAGAGTGACCCAAGCATATCCTCAAGTTCTTGGGCTGTAAATTTTGCATATTTACTTGAGCTCGCATCTTGCTCAACCAGAGGGCCATAATTTTGCATGTAGCTCCTGTAAACCGGTATGATAGTCTGTACTATTGAACTACACATCTTATCCCTCAACTCCTTGTCAGAGATGACCCAGTTTAATTGTTTCTGGTACATTTCATTGAACATCTCGTTAAAAGATTTCAACCTCTTCTTGACCAAGTCCCGTGCTGTGGCCCGGCCGCCAGAGAAAATCATCAACCCTTCCCTGCTAAGTAGCCCTGGCAATTTACCCCAACTATCCCTTAAAAACATGGCCATATAATAATCCTTGTATTGATCATGTTCTCTCAGCCAAGCGTCCCCCAATTGATCCCCAAGACGTGTTCCCTTAAGGTGCTTGAAGAAATGCCAATGGATATTCATCATGAAAAGGCAGGCCAAAATTGGGTCTTCATATCGCTTTGACCAGGTATCAAAATTCAGCTCCAATGCTTTCACTATATTCAACATGAACTCAATTAAATGCTTTTCTTGAAACTTCTGCTGTCTCCAGCTCCTCTCGATCATCAGCACCTGTGTTAAAACAGATTTGTATTCATCAGAGAGAAGTCTATTGCAGTACTCTGTGATGAAGCTGACAAGGCGTGGGACCCCTCCATCAGGTGGTGGTGTAACATTTCGCTGTAGCTCTACTTGCACAAGCAGCTCACAGAAAATCTCACATGCCCCTTCCACTACCCGTTTGATCAAATCTCGTGTTCGGGTTTGAATATCTGCACATGCCTGTGATCCAAAAAGCCGATTGAAATCCAACCTCAGCTTGTTCAGGGAGTTAAAAATTTCTAACAGTCGCAAGAGTTTAATAGGGTCTTTCTTTGCATCAGATGCTGTGCGACCAAATTTAATGAAGTCTATAATTCCAGCCCGGGCTGCCACGTCAGCAAAGCAGGACACTGAGTCAGCAGGACGGCAGTTAAACACCTCAGTGCATACCCTGTATTCTGATTCTAGAAGGTGCTTGACTGTGAACTCAAGATGCTGTCCCCACCGCTGAACGTGGGTTCCGAGCATCTGTGCATCATCTGACTTGGTGTCCAGATAATCAACTCCAAGAGCCTCAAGACTCTTGCGCACATTTGACCCACGTATGTCCACAAATGCAGATATGCATTTATAAAGGCGATTGTTCGCAGCCAATCGATTGAGTATCAATGATAGCTTGCGGATAACCGGTACAGGAAGTGGAGATGGTGCTATGGCAATTGCAGCATCTCCAGATGATTCAGGTGGTTGCAACGGGATAGGGGTCGAGTGGGCGGATAAAAGCTGGCAAAACTCCAACTCAAGCCGGTCTAATGCGGCTGACAATAACCCACCATCAAGTGGTTCAGGCTGGTTCTGGTTGGTACCAGAACCTGATTTCAGCGATGAAAGAGTGTCTGTTAGTTGAGAAATGAACCTGGGGTCTGCTAATGAGTGATCAGCCAAGTATTCAACAATATCATCCAGCCACTGAACCGCAAGGCCCGAGTTCTCAGCAAGCAATTTGAGGGCCTCCTCAAGCCGGGTTAAGATGTCTAAGAAGCCTGGCAAATCATCTGCAGGTCCGTCGCCAGAGAGGAGAGGTCGTTCGAACCCATGCGCTGCATCAAAAACCTTGAGCACAGCCGCTGCAGGGCCCACAGCCCGGTCAATGTGGCCACCGACCTCCATCAACGCCTCACGAGGCGCCCGGATCGGCCGAACAGATGCTTCGAGAGAGGGGAGGCGGTGCTTAATCTCTTCCAAGTGAGGCCCGGCACGGGAAAGGGCCGAGGCGACAGAGCGGGACCTATCCAAGCAAGAAGCCAAAGAACGGCGAGCAGCTAGGAGGCTCTCCATGGCCCGGTCTTCGTCTGAGTCGGTCTGGCTCTTGTCCATGGTTGGGAGGAAGGTTCTAGAGAGTGAAATGTAGGTACAAGGTGAGCTTAAAAGGGGTTTAAGAGGGGTGGTTTTAGGGATTGATTTGGTGAGAAAAATGGAGGGAAAAGGAGGAAAAGGAGGTGAGCGAATTGGGGAAAAGGGGGACAAAAACGGGAAAAAAGAAAGAGAAAGAGAGAGGAGGAAGGGGGTTCAGAAAAGGTTGACAGAGAAAGAGAGAGAGGTTAAATTTTGTAATAAAGGGGATCTGGGCTGAGAGAAGTGGGGCAGGGGAAGGCAAGATGGATTTGTTTGTTGTTGGGTTAAAGGGGGTGGGAATTTGGGAGAATCTGAGAGAGAATACTGATATTAGCTTTAGCTTGAGGAGTCGGGATTTGTGTCGTGTGTGTGTGAGAGAGAGAGAGAGAGACAGAGGTGAAGAAAGGAGACTTTGGTTGCTTTGTGGCGGAAGCGAGACGTGCACACGGTTTCAGCGGTGTTTCACTTTGAACACGTTGCTGTTTTCATGCTCTCGGTCACTCGGGGCACAGGCGCACAGCGTACTGTCGGATCTTCTGTTTCAAATTCTTTGCAGAAGATACTATTACAGGTCACTGCACTAGTCCCAGATGGAACGTGGGGTCCATGGACAGTACATTGTAATAGCATCTATTTGAGAAAATGTGTGACAGGAACAATCCGAATTGCAGAATTGCACTTATTTGGATGCATGCAGTTTATACGGTCGGAGATCGGGGTGGGATAGGAATTTAGAGGTGGCACGATTCGATCTGATCCGAGAAATTTGTTCGATCACTCCGGATCTCAATTCGATCCAATTTGATTTTTTAAGAAAATCAAACTGATCCGACCCGACCCGACCCGACCCGACCCGACCCGAGATCAAATGATCTGAAAAAACACAACATGTAAATTGACCCGACCTGAATCGATCCGATTTCTTTCAGAAAATCAAACTGATCCGACCTGAACTCGAATCCGAACCCAACCCAACCCAACCCGTCTGATTGCCACCTCTAAATAAGATCATAGGAGCACTAGTGCTGACTCATGAGGATTAGAGGATGTGAGAATAATATATAATTTCTTATGGGGCTGAATGAAAGAAAGGGATAAAATTAAATAAACTAGTAAAGTGTGTACAATGGCATTCTACGGGTACAGGAAAGCACATGAAAAGTACGAGTAGTGTTTTAATGTAGTGTGAAAAATAGAGCTCCGAAATAAATTGTTCTTACATTTTAGCAGAGTAATCATCTTACTTAGGTACATGTATATTACATGGACCACATATGCGCTGTAAAATTTTAGCAGGAATTCTACAATTTAGGTAATATTTTCAAAATAACTTAACATACTAATCAGCAGTTGATATGTCCCATTCAAGAATTATTATTTTAAGTTGACAAAGGATTAATAAGGTTTATCGCTTGAAATAAACTAGTTCAAATTAAAAAATATATTATTTTCTTATCTGGTATATCTAAAATCCATCACTTCTTGGTCCTAATTAAATTTTGATATATTTATTCCAACCACTCATTTGACATTTTGGTTTTGCTGAAAGGAGCACATAACCCTTGAATGTTTTTTGGGTCGATGTGATGTTGTTGACAACATCAATAACCATAGTGTCTACTCTTATATCTGAAACTTCTGTATATTATACCGTTAAGAACTTAAAAAGAAAAGTCAAGGGTTCTTATCTCATTTCTTCTCTCTAAAGTCTAAACTACCTATCCTAATCAATTAAACAAATATCATGGTTTTCTGTATACCGTTTGAAACTTAAATTATTTTTCTAATTTTTATATGTTTAAACAACAAGACTTAAGGTAAGAAATAAAATATTTCTCTCGAGAACTTTTTATTTTTATATTTTCCTTCTTGCAAAATTAGTTTAGGACATTATAAAAGGGGAGCATGAGTTATACTTTCTAAAATGTAACTTAGCAATAAAAAAGTAATTTATGAATTTAAATTTGGTTTGGAGAACAGAGATAACGAATTAGAAAAATATATAAATTTACATTTTCGAAGAGTAAAACATGTTATCTCAGAGTTAAAAAATTAGTATAATTATAAGGCTTTGGAGAAAAATATGTATTTCCTTTAAAGTTGTGGCAATTTCCCTAGGATGCAGAGAAAGAGGGTGGGAGAGAGTGAAGAAGTAAAATTTATATCAGGAGGGTTGCTTCTCGAATTTCGTCTCAGGAAAAGAATAATTTGCAAATTTGTATTTTTTTTAATTTTGTATGTGTATTAAGTTGGATATGCACTAAAGTTAACCTTCACAATTCTATTATAGCAAATAGACTAAAGCATTTCCTAGTATTTTGCAACGTCAATTAAAACAGCAAATTTTTGTATGAATAAACAAGCGTATATGTGACAAAATAGCATGTTTGATATTATATATGTTGTTCCCAGATAGCATGGTCACACACATCTTGAATATGTTTTGAGACATGCTTGTAGTGGAAAACTGTTGGTCCCCATTTCCAAATTTTGTGTGAATGTGTTGTTGTTTTAATTGATACTTTAGCATGTTGGTATTTGGTTGGATGGATTAGTTTGTTGAGGTTGGTTTACTTGTGGGCAAGACTTGATTTTTGCTTGTAGTATTGGGATTTTGAGTGTGCTTTAAACACATTGTTTGCTGCTGCTGTTTTTTTTTTTTTTTTTTTGAGGTAAACACATTGTTTGTTAAAGTAAAGAGAGCAAGCACTTGAAGACAATGAAGCTGCATTTGGTTGAGTTCAAGTTTGAAATTTTCTGTGGTTACGTCACTAGTAATCTACTTATCTTTCATTGAACTAGATATTCGGATTTTATGGGGCAAACATAAACATCAAAATGATGCCCCATGCTTTGACGATCCAGGTATAGGAATAAGACCTTTGAAAAATGATATTTATCAAACAAGTCTCGCCAACTATGATGTAAAGAGTTTAGTTTAGGTTAGTTTTTCATTTTTTTTTTCATGTTCTAATTGTCTTAAATCTATTGAGACATTTTTTAACCTTCTTTTTTTGTATTTTCCTTTTTAGTTTTCTCTTGGTTTAATATAAAGAAGAAAAAAAGAGGCCTAGACCTCTATTTCTTTTTTGAGTGGGGATCCATTGACAACCTTGATAATGAACCTCTAAATAAATATTAAAAAATCTTAAAAATGAAAAAAATTTATAGATGTGTTTTTCTACCTTTAGATTGATGGTTATTTAAATTTCATGCAATTTCATTATTGTTTGATAATTCATCAAAACCCGTTAAATTGAAACCGTTGCAAATTACATGAAAATTTGATGGTTTTTGATGGACCATCAAAAGATAATGAAATTGAATGAAATTTGAATGACCATCAATCTAAAGGTAGAAAAATACATTCATAAACTTTTTTTCATTTTTAAGATTTTTTATATTTATATGGAAATCAATTGTCAAGATTGTCAAAATAATTCATTGTAAACCTATCACTTCTCTTTTTTTTTTTTTTTTATCAGAAAAAGACTAGCCAACTATTTCATCATGTCACCATCTCACAACACAGATGGAGATCACTGTCTGCCATAGAGAATCCGTACTATCGAGCAAAATGATAGAATTGACTTGACATTTCTTTTTCAAAGACATTATGCAGTCATGCGCTGGATTTCATTTCAATTAATTTGTCCTTTATCTTTTGGATGTTGTGGATGTATCGAGTTGGAAAATAAAATCCCGTTGAATACCATGAAATGATTTGGGTTTTAAAAGGAAACTTCCCCATTTCATGCATTGCACATTAGCTTGACATTTCCTCTAAAAAATATGTTCTTGAGTTGTATATTAATTATAATATCAGCAAGAAATCCCAAGTGGCAACTGCAAGTAGTCTAAGCTTGACATCACGCCAATTCGCTTTAATGTACCCCGAAATTGATAGGAACAATGAACTTTGGTAGAATGGTAGTTCAGTAGTTTAAATGCAAAGATACAATCATACATTCAGCGCACAAGAAAGATTTGCTTGCAAAAACTACATCTACCACTATAATTTTTTTGCAGTAGGATCATAATTTGGTATGGAGTCAATACACAGTATATAACACTATATATATATATATATAACACTACTTAAATTAAAATTTTGAGTATGAAAAATTAAAATTTGATTCGTTAACATTTTCGGTTGAAATGCTAACGAAACAAATTTTATTTCTTCATACTCAAAATTTCAATTTAAGTAGTTCAATAAAATCTTTATATCATAATCTTATAGAATACTAATTTTCACCGTATTTGGAGTTAGTTTACTATACTTAATGATTTTTGAAAGATAGATTTGAAATAATAGAAAAATAATAAAAAATATATGTCAAAAAAGCTTACTTTCTAAAAATTATTTAGTATAGTAAACTAATTTTAAACACGATGAAAATTAGTATACCATAAGATTATGATATAAAATTTTATTGAACTACTTAAATTAAAATTTTGAGTATGAAAAATTAAAATTTAACTCGTTAGTATTTCGGGTTAAAATGCTAACGGAAATATGCTAGACAAACCCCTCTCTCTCTCTATATATATATATAGACACACACAAAATTCTAGTTGGATACGCCGAGAAGCTTGACATGTCTATATTATATAGCACTATATGTTCATAATGGTTAATTGCTCTTGGTGCGACTAGAGGATAAATGAGTTATTTCATAACTTTGATTAGCATATTTAACTGATTTTTTTTTACTAATTTTGTCACTTATTATTATGAGAAGGGATCAGTTGACAATGAATTATTTTGACAAGTCTGACAATGGACTTCTAAAAAAATAAAAAAAAACTTAAAAATAGAAAATAAAAAGTTTATAGATGTGTTTCTCTACCTATGGATTGATATTCATTCAAATTTCATTCAATTTCATTATCATTTGATAGTTTATCAAAAACCGTTAAATTGGAACCATTGTATATTGCATGAAAATTTGATGGTCTTTGATGAACTATCAAACGATAATGAAATTGTATAAAATTTGAATGACCATCAATCCATAGGTAGAATAATACATCTAAAAAAAAAGTTCATTTTAAGATTTTTTTTTATTTATTTATTTAGAGGTCCATTGTCAAGATTGTCAAAATAACCCATTGTCAACCGATCTCCTCTCTATTATTATTGCAGGAGATTATTAACTAAAGCGTGTATATTGAGTAACGTTGTGACCAAATTAATTTTAGTATGTCAAGACGGTCAGTCACATTGATTAAAAATATATATAATCGACTCAAATGATAATTTAAAATTCTTTTATTTGATATATATTTCTTTGTCATGAGACGTATGTGAAGTTGTAATTTTTTATTTTTTGCTTAGTCCTATTTTGCACCCGTTCTAGTCATTAAATATGATGCTATATTTTCTTGGTGCATTTTAATTTAAATTCAAACCTCAAATAAAAAAAATGGAATAATTACATGGATATCCAGCACAAACGTAATTAATTAGATATCGGGAAATATATCAAAGCAGCAAACCAATTTTAATTTTTAAAATGGAACTGTCAAGATAACATCAATAATTGATCTGGCTAGCTATTCATAGTTAGTGGGTGGCGGACGTGTACTGAGCTGTATTCCTTTTATTTATTGATTTTTGAGATAATGACTGTATTACTTTAATTAGTTATTTTCAAATGCCAGCCATGCATCTTTTGCTTATTTGCCCCATTTCATTTTCTTTTTCTTGCCTGTTCATTGCTTGCAAAAATTTACCTTTTGTGTTTTTTTTATTAATGAAAATTAGTAAACTTTTGTCTACTATATATATATATATATAGTGAAAAGCTCACGGAGGCCTTCCGTGAGTTTAACTCAAAAAACATATTAAATCATCTCAAAATTTTAATTTATCATTCTCATTAAATTCTTTATATAAAAATCTTGTGGGATGCAAAAATTTGGAGTGTTTTGAGTTTTTTAAGTCACCGTTTTTAATTTTTTAAAATGATGTTCAAGTATTGAATATATTATTATTATTTTTAGAGCTGATTTTCAAAAATTAAAAACCACAACTTAAAAAGCTCAAACGCTCCAAATTTTTGCATCTCATGAGATTTTCATATAAATAATTTAATGAGAATGATAAATTAAAATTTTGAAATGATTTGATATATTTTTTTAGTTAAGCTGTGAGCTTAAGCTCACGATATCTCCACTCTCTCTCTATATATATATTGGCTATGCGATAAGTCGTAAATAAATAATATGTTTTACAGATGTCATTAAAATTTAATCTGAAATGCAGTTATACATGCATTATCAACACGAGAGAACATACATTTTCTAATTTTATGGTAACATGAAATAGTTTATTTAACGGCAGATGGGGGCTACTTTATATATAAAAAATAAAAATAAAAGAAAAATATTTTAATTTTTTTTTAAAGGCAAACCCAGTCCGCAACCTAATTCTCAGTAACTACTTTTGATGCTAATAACTTTTTCATTCTTTATCGGAATTTAATGTTTTATACTTTTTGGAAAACTAACAAAGTACTCTATAATATACTAAAATTTCATGAATGTTGGAACAAGTAATTGAGATAATAGCTTCCTGAAATATAAAAAATCACAAAAAAATTAATATATTATTTTAGACCTTTCTTGTTTTGAGAAACTTTTCTCTCAAATGGCCGCTCCAAAATTCATAAAATTTTAGTATGTTATAGAGCACTTTGTTAGATTTAAAAAAAAAATAAGAACGTTAAATTCTGACAAGCGACGAGAAGTTATGAGTATCAGAAGTTAATGCTGAAACTTAGGCCATGAACTGAGTATGTGGCCCAACCTTTTTTGGGCCGTTCTGAACCATAGACCGGATCTACGACCCTTATTTTTCATATATAAAAATAACCCGGCAGATGGATTAATATGCTTGATACAATCATTAGCTAGTCATTAATATTTGTATATAATAAAACCATCTGTACTGTATAAGAGGTATATATCAAGTCAACCATTAATGGATAGGCACTTCTATTTCCCAACACATCGTCAAGTCGCCCTCCAATTATATATTTCGGTTCAACCCTTTAAATTTTTACAAAACAAAAATTGATAATTAATTGAATTTTAGTCCAAACTCGGAAGCAACTGCTGTGTCTTAATAATTCTTTTTGTTGTAGCATTGAGGTGTTTTTTAAGAAAGCCACTTGCATTATGATCAAACCAGAATTAATATATCTAATTAGCATATTCAAGCATACTAGGTGAGTTGGAGAATAGAATTAAATTATTAAAAATAAGCAAATTTCAAATATACGGCTAAGCATGTAAACGTTTGAAGTAACGTATATTTGAAATTTTACGACACTCTTATTTTTAATAATATTAATTTAATAATAATTATTAATAATAAAAACTGCATGACAGCTGGAAGAAAGGAGAATAGATAAATTGCGAGGTTGGAACGGTTATAATGTCATGGAGATGAACACAAATCAATATCAAAGTTGATACATATCTTTACTTATTAAATGAGCTCTTAATAATATTGATAACTTTATTGTGCAGTGTATTGTACTTCTATTGTTTAACTTAGATGTTGCTGATATAAATTTTTATTTACAAAACTGTAGTCTTTTTATGACATAAATATAAGGACAAGTATTTCGTCTTCAACTATCTACAATAAATATTTATTCAAATTTTGAATACTTCTCAGATGGAAATCCTTTCCGTAGATAATGTACCAAAAAAATCTCAGAAAATTTAATAAAACTTGAAGTCCATTCAACATGAGCATATAAAAAGAGCGGACACGTACTAATGTACTATTAATTTTGCACGATGATTTTTCACAATTCGAAAAATTTGACAAATAATTATTTTTTTATGAAGAAATAGAGATCAAACTGTCAAAGCTTTATTTACGTTATTAGAAAATAAAAGGTCTTACGAGAAAATTAAATTAAGATAATTTGAAGAAATTAAATGCCAGATTCAAAAGTTTTGAACAGGCAGGGTGAAAAGGAGGAAGAAGGCGAATAATTACTACTAATAATATAAAACAGACTAAATTTCATATTTGATATTTAAAAATACAATACTAGTTAATTACTTATTGAAGATATATCACATTATCGCTGCGCCAGCGATCTGAAAAAAAATTATAAATTGATCTCTATGAAATTTTTTTGTTTTGTTTTCTTTCTCCGCTTTGTCACAAAAAATCCAATCACCTAAAAATTCACATCCTCAATTCACCAGAAACGATCGATAGAGTGTGTCCGATTCAAATAAATAAAATGTTTAAATTAAAAAAAAAATTATCATATAATTTTTATTTTTTAGTAAACCGAAAGAGTACCCAGACATCGACTGACGCTTACGTTATTTCCGCCCTGCTCTATTATACTATACGTATATATATCCGTCCCATGAATTAAGAGACACCATTGTCTAGGGTCTGCTCTTCTAGTTGTTAATTTCAAATCAAACTATTCGATTCGAAATATATAATCAAACTCAAACCATGTCCCAACTGTTTGAATTATTAATTATTTGATTGACTTTGACCGTTGTCTATCCAAAATTTAAATTCGACGGCCATCGCAACATAAAATAATTATCGTACGCCTACAATACTATGGTACTACAGTACTACATAAAATAAGCGCTCATCACTCGAACACTCCGCTGTGGATTTTCTAGCACGTCTGTTTTTTTACGAGGTGGATCCTCAAAAAGGATCCGCAATTAATGAAAAGCCGTGAATATTGCTTCACCAGATACTTCTAAGTTCCAACACTGGATTGAAGAATCTAAAATTGAGATTTTGGGAATTTCAAATTGCATCAGGGAATCTTTGATAAACTGACGACTCATTCCCGAGAAGACATGTTGCTTTTTTTTTGTTTATTCAGGACTAAATTCTTAAATATGTTTGGATTTGATTTTCTATATTCAGAAATAGAATTTCAAATTCAAAAATAATTGTTTTCAAAATTCAAACTGAACTGATATTTTTGATCAAACACTGATTAGAGACCGAATCTGTATTATTATATGCATACGGTAAATGACCAGCATTTTCGAGACCTACTCGCATTTACATGTTATTTCATTTCATTTTGCATGTAGATAAGATAAGAGTAGGATTCAGGAACTTGTCTCAAAATAGGATCATATTAGAATTAAAATAAAAAGTTATAAATTAATCGGGCAAAGAATAGCATAAGAATAGAGGAATTGAAAATAATAAATGAGGATAGTAAAAAAAATAGTGACTTTTTGGTTAGTGCGAGGATAGTAAAAAGTGATGTTATTCCGAATGGTAGGAATGTTATTTGGATTGTTTGTTTGAAATAGTAACGAGAGTTGAGAAAAACATCAGCTATTTCATCTTCCCTTCGAAATAGTAGAATAACAGCTATTCTCTTTGTTCCGGAACAACGAATTTGCGTTTGGTTACACCGTTGCTATTTCTATTCCGAGAATAACAGCTATTCCGTTGTTCTCATGCCATCCAAACATACCCTAAGGTTATACAAGATTTGGATTTTTTTTTTGTCTAACCCTAAAAATATTAAGTTTCACAAATATATTTTTCATTAGAAATATTTGGGAGAACCATTTCTATATTTTTATGTTCATGCTCATAGTTATTAGTAAATGCAACATTCACAAGTTAGATTTTAAAAATTATTAAGTATTTGATATTGAACGTAGTATTTGAATGTTGAGTCTGAACTCTGCGTTCAGACTCTGAGTTTAGTTTTAAATAAATAATTTCCAAATTCTTCGCTTTTCAATGTTGTGTTTACTAATAATTATGAATGCGAGAAAATAGAGATAGTTTTGTGAATCATTTGAAAAGAATGACATATTTGTAAAACTTAATTTTTTTAGAGTTATACATAAAAAAATCGAGGATTTGGATCACTCTACAATACATCAAGGAACCAAAACAAAATGCAAATAATATGGTTCACTCCATTTTTAATGAAGCATAGAAAAGAACAATTATAGATTCATATTATAATAATCATATTGACATGATATTTATAGTATGATGCCAACGCCTTTCGCCGGGGATGGATGAGGGATCCCTCTCAAGACAGTTTTGGGGTATATGCTGGCGGGGCAGATGCAAAGGATCTCAAAGGGTCAGTGGATCCTCTTTGAATTTTGAAACATAGTATTGTTACGTTAAGTTTTATTAATCTAACGTCTCTGAATTAAATTTCTGATCATTTTGAATTGTTTAGTTATTTTTTATTGAGAAAAAATATTTAATATCATAAATAATGAAAGAATTATGTAAAAATTTTAAAATATGAAGTCTCATAAACGAAAATTTTTTTTATCGCTATGATTAATTATTATTTTGAGTTTTATTTTTTATTATTTTTAATATATATAAAATATTATTCTAATAATTTTACTTAATATCCAATTAGTTAATGAATTTGAATATGATAAATTATTAAATTCGATTACTGATCAAAATCTGCATCCCCCTACAGTGGCGGGCCATCTCTTAGCTCATGAAAGAAATCACCACCTTTCAATTGGATTTTGGAATATTATGGTTGATTACCAGTCGTTGATTTGGGCTCCATTGAATGTTTCATTTCTTATTATGATTTAATTGGGACCTCCGACTTTTAAAATTCTGGATAAAAGGAAGTTTATGAATCATAACCCAGTTGTGAATCCTTCTTTTTTATGGAGAAAATGATTGCTTTCTTATTTGGTATTATCCGAAAGAATAATTTTGGAATCCCTTAGTTGTATACTATTATTTTAGTGAATGATTTTTTAATCATCCTTCTTATCCAACAATTCAGATCTTACTTTGTTTCTTTCTTTTGATCTGTTCACAAAGACGGAGCTAAGTGAGGATCGGAAGGCCGTGGTCTCACAAAAAAAAATTAAAAGATTTATAATATTTTATAACGTGATTGTAATAATTTTCATTTCAATCTCTTAAAATTTGAGATGCAGTGTCTACAGTATATATAATTTTTTTTACCCATTATAATTTTAGGCTAAACTCCGCCATTATTTATTCAGATTTATCATTTTTCTCCATATCCATTTTGGGATATAAGTACTTGTATTGTTGTTAATAGCAGATAACTTTTTGTTGCCATTAATGATATTGGTTGTGAATTTGTGAACGTTTTTCTTCCTCCATATTTTCAACCCTCTGATAATTTACACATTGACATGATAATTATTTCCATGAATTTATTTAAACGCTTGGTTTTCAACTTTTCATGTACTTTAGGCCGTTAGCACACTCGAATATTGCACAGTATATATATTTACGTATTCAATTTTTCAAGAAGTTGATTGAAAATTCTTACAAAGTATTCTGAGTTAAGGATTTAAAAGTAAACATTATATCCCAACTACAATTTGTAAGTTCAGCATTCTTATTTATTTTCTTTTATTATTTTGTATTATTTACCTGCAAGATTTAATTCACAATTCAGAATAAGCTTACAATTAAATATCGCCAAATCCAATGGGGACAGACATGAAACGAGATATAATCAGTACTTTCAGTAAAAACTTCTACAAGCCAAAATTAGAGTTGCAAAATATTTCGTGTTCATGGCTTACTTGTGATTTGCTCGGTATCAACTTACTGTTGACTCGTTTGTTAGTGGACAGAGCTGTTAACAAGGTCCGTTAAACTCGTTAAGTTAATGGAGAGTTTGAGTTTTGATTGGCTCGGCTCGTTAGACTCGTTTGGCTCGGTAAATATTAATATTTATTATTTATATTATTTTCATTATAGATTTTTAGTTAGTAAGTAATTTATAGTATGACATGTACTTAAATTATTATATCAAATTTATTTGAAATACATTATCATTAGTTATTTTATTAATTTTTATATAAATTTTTATATAAAATATCATAAAAATATTATTAACTATTAAATAAGTCTTAACGAACCAAATTGGTTAACTCGTTAAATTAATGAGTTAATCACAAACTAAAATTTTTTGCTTGAAAGTAGTTAACGAGCCAACTCAATTTAACTCGTTAAGCTAATAAATCAAGCACAAGCTTGACCCAACTCAGTTCGACTCAACTCTTTTACAACCCAGTCAAGATTTATTTTTGGAAACTCATGCCCTTTTCATGCCTCTCCATCTTATTCGCCGTCACTTACACAGCCTCCATAATTCATAATTTTGCTTTTTAATTAAGAGGTACATTTTTTATTTTCAAAATAATAGGGACAAAATGGGCAACCTGGCTGAGGCATCCAAACATTTTTCTTTATATTTTTTACCAATCCACACTGTGTGATGGTATTAGGTATCCGTATCGACACGTTCACAGTAGGTGGTGCAGTGTTGCCTCTCTTTGATGGCATCATGATCATAGCTGCATAACGGATTCGTACTCGGAACAGATTAATAATTTAATTTGGCCAATTGAACAGTTGTTGGAACTTGGAACCACATTCATTGCAACCTCCAAACAAATTCCCTATTTTTGCGGGGAAATCAGATGTCGTCCCTCTTGATTGTATGAATTTCTATGTCTGTAACGAGATTTATTTTCGTCAATTTATTAAATAAAAAGATACCTTAGGTATTATACATAGTTAGTGATTAAATTTGTTATTAGTTAAATTATATCTAATTTCTGAGTTATGAGTTCAAATAATAATAATAATAATAATAATAATAATAATAATAATAATGTAATTCATGTGTTTAAGTCATTTTAATATCTCAAAAAATTTCATATAAAAATCTATTTAAATTTGGCTAATAAAAAATTTCCTCATCAAATCTTTAAATTAGAGTATTTATCTATTAAAACTCACTTAATTTATTATTTATCCATAAGATAAATTATCTTCAATAAATCAACATTAAAATATAATAAAAATATATGACAAAACTAACACTACTGTCTAATTCACTTCTTCTTCGTCATGTTAATCTTTTCTTTATTGTTAAACAATTAATCCATGAAACTCTTTCACCTCTTTTATATTTGAGACATTATAATACAACAACATTATAAAAATATGTTGAGAAAAACACATATATTTGTTTTTCAAGGAAAATATTATTTTTGTATCAAACAACACCAAAATGACTGTCATATCTGAATAACATTATGAAAAAAATAAGCATAAAAGAAAAAAAGGGTAGCAGATGGAAGGAGAAAGGGATAGGGGAGAGAAATTTTATTTTGAAGAAATAGAATTTCAATCGCTCATGAAAATAGATAAAAAGGAAGGAGGATTTTTTTTCTTGAATTATACTGTTGATTTAATAAAAGATAATTTATTTTTCAGTAAATAATAAGTCAAGTGAGTTTTCAATGTATAAATACTAAATATCCAAATTTAAATAATTGATGGAGAAATTTTAATTAGTCAAGATTTTATGAATACATATCCAATTTTCTCTTGATATAAAGAATTTATTGAGAGCTAACAAAATTTCTTTTTATTTAATTATATTTTTTAATCCATAACAAATTTAATCATTAGTTACGTATAGCACCCATCATATCTTTTAAATAAATGCATATATAATAAACTACTTCGTAAATCATTAATATACAAGATAAATAAAAAGAATGGGAGAGAGTACGAAGCGACAAAGAAAATAAACAAATTTTGTTCGGAGCAAGCTTTTGCTCTGTTTGATTTTATGTTTTTTTTGTAACGACCTTGAAAATATTGCTAAACTAAAAAATAAAATGCTGAGCTTTAATTTTCTGCGATATACAATCTATTTCCAGTTGCGAAATAAAATAGCTAAAATAGAGTTTTTATATTAATATTTGTTGATGAACCGTTCATTTTATTGGGTTAATAATTTTAACGGTCAACAATTTTCATTGATCAATCAATCTTTTCAATAAACTGTTGAGCGAACTATATCAAATGTTCGTCAGAACTAAAAAGTTAATTAATAAAAGTACTGACTAGTTCTAAAAAAAAACATAACGAGTCAATTAAATAAATCATATATGTTAATAATGTGTAGCACAACAGTTTCCTCCGGATATGATGAGTTCGTTTTGCTTGTTTACAAGAACCATTTTTTATTTTAAATAAAAATTTTCGTTAGCAGCAGCATCCATTTATTTTATGATATTTGTTACAGAATTTAAATTTGCATTTCATTATAGATTGGTAAGATCTATCGTCTTATCTACTAAAAAAAATGATATAATATCACCTTTTGCATATTATCTTTTTGTATCCTTCTGCCTTCTATTTTTGTTGTACCTTCTTTTATAAGAAAAATAAAAGTTAAGCACTCAAATTTAATAAATTTAATAAATATTCATAAAGTATCTCATTCAGATTTCAAATGTTTTTTTAATATATGTTGAGGCCCTTTGATTTACTTGAACTTCAAAAAAAAAAAATAAAGCCCAAAACAAAAGGCTAGGGCAAAATTTATTAAGAACCAGAGGCCCAGAAAATTTGGGCCAATGGGCTTTATATATCGGATGCTATGTTGCGCTCTGAAACTTATTAAGAGCATCCGCATCGGTGCCGATTGTCAAAATTATTTTTTATGCCACATCATCAAATTGATAATTCATTTTAAGAGTGACATCCCTGAATAGAATGAAATTGTCAAAATGGCACTTTCGTAATTAATTTTCTGCTTCTACGCTGACGTGGCTTGTCAAATGGACTGTCAAATTTAGACAATTGTCTAATTTTGCCTAGTCTCTGCATCCCTGAAATTTAAATGACAATTGTCAAATGAGATTTGACAGTCAATTTGACAATGGGATGCGGATGCTCTAAGAACCAGAGGCCCAGAAAATTTAAATATTTCTCAAGAGAACTTAAAACTAACAAGAAGATTATTGACAGTTAATTATCGTTGTAGCCGTGACAAAAATAAGAAAATTTGCTATTATATTATTTAAATTTGATCGAAATAAGACGAGAGTTCCAGCAACTCCTGTGTTATAGCGAAGACTTGTTGCTTTCCAATAATCCAAATTGCCATGTCAAAACTAAAAAGTTTTCATCTTTGCATATGAAACAAACCAGTAATTATTTGAGTTAATTTATTCTTTCTTGATTTATGCATGACCTAATAGTCGGTGGAAAACTTAGTCAGAATAGCATAAACAAATTAACCTCCTGAAAATATTCAACAGCAAAAGTTGTCTTTTTTCAATCCAAGTAAAGAAATATCCTTTTCATTCTTTCCTTTTATCTTCTGGATTTCTTCTCTCCAGTTCGTCTGATTTAAGAGAAGCCCTTAATAAGGTCGAATCATCTACAAGCTGTTTGTTTATAATTAAATTGAAACTTTGGGTTTGGTATTGTAATGTGGGAGAGGAATAATAATAAGGTACTCACCCTATTAGAATTTATTTTTATATTATCGCTTTCTAGGTTTTGACTTCTCAAGGCTTTCGGCGTGTGCATGGCTAGCATAGCTTGGTCATCTTTATGTTCCAAACTTTTCCCCAAAATTTATTATTCCATAGCTCTCTCTCTCTCTCTCTCTCTCTCTCTCTGTCCATTTAATTTATTTGTTTTGCTACAAAACCGCTTCTAATTCCTTTCTGAAGTAAATAATGTAAAATTTCCCACGAATATCTGACTGGGGCCCGACCTTGTTGATTTTTTTATATATATTTTGCCCGATTGCCTGTCCATTTGTTGAGTCTAACTCGCTGGTGCATGTGATGTTACGAACATGCTACTCTGTGCGGCACAATGGCAAGGTTTTGCACATGTCATATTGTCATTGCCTCCTGATTGGAATGTGAATAATGTGATTGATTTCGGTGGCTTTTATCAACGCTGTCAATCTGATAATATTTGTGTTGCCATACTCACAATTTGCTTGATATGCTTCTTCTTTCAGGTGATTGGATGTTGCTGAATTTACAAATCTCTAAAAACATAGCTGCTACAAATAAATAGAAATACGTGTAAGAAAAAACAGGGCAAAAGAAAATTAAATAAATGAGGTCCTTAAATAGATGGTCAGTGATATTACTGCCATCATTAAAGTTACAGTTCAAACGGTAGGAAGACTAGACATTGATATCTTAAACGAATTAGATGTCAAACTTGACCTCTAATATAAATAAGGCCTATAATGAAAAAAATATTATATAATTAATCAACATATATATTTTCATTATATTTAATATGTTTTGGTCTTAAAAACCATATCATTAGATTATTTTAGAGTCGTTTAGTTTATTTGCTTCAAGTTCTAGGTACTATTGCTGTTTCACTTATTTGCAGAGATTTAGAGTACTTGAGCGTAACTGAAGTAAGTCAGAATGCAAGTGGTTCAAAGGAGAAGCACAAAAAGCAAAACATAATTTTCATCTCGAACCTCCATTCGATTCGAGAAGTTGCAATTTTTTTGTATATAATAATTATAATAATTATATTATTAATAATAAGAGTGATAAAAATAAAATTTGAAATTTACGAATGGAGCCACTGATAGTGGCGTGGAGCAAACGCATCACTGTCAGTGGCGTCTTTATATAATATAGTGTAAACACGTCACTGTCAGTGGCGTGTTTGCTCTTGCTCATCCTGATCACCGTTGGATCAACATTACTACTGCCGATCAATCACCAATGACGTCACTGACAGTGACGCGTTTACAAAAACGCCACTGCCAGCAAGGACGGAACCATAAATGATCGATAGGGGGTGTCCGGTTCACATATAAGGGGGCGTGACTCTAAAAAAAGCTCTAGCTGCCTCTATCCAATTTGAAAGAGTTTTGATAACAAGTTTTTGAAGGTGAAGATTGCATCTCAAAGAGGAGGCAAGGCCGACTAAAAGAGAGACAAGGGCAAGCGCAACAATTTTTGAGAGTTGTGAGAGTTATAAGAGAGACTTGAGTAGCAAGGTTGAATAAAAATAGAAGAAAAGTTAAATCTTCATTGTTGTATCTTATTTTCTTCTCTTTTTTGCATTTTTGTTGTGATTTAATTTTGATATGAATATCCCTTACTTATGATTTGCGCCTTCATGAGAAGCTAACTCACTTTAGAGGTGACGACTTAAAATCTTGAAAGTTAGAGTGATTTAGTTTACTTGGATTATTTCTTTCCATGTATTGAGATAAATTGTCAAAATTATTTATTTAAGTTTCGGGCCATAAGAGTAAATCTAAATTACAGGTCAAGTACATATATACAACAACATGGCGAGTATTGTTTTAACTTTTTTTAATGGAAAACTCATGAGCTATAGAATTTCTGTTAAATTGTCAATGTCTATATGTATCCATTTTTGTGCTTCTCTGTCACTTTTATATTTTTTTTGTTGCAGAAAAAAATGTTAGATTTTGCAAAGTAGATAACGTAGGAAAGTGAAAGGAACATAGATTTCAAATAAAAAAGTTTGAAAAAATGAGTTCGGAATGTTGAGAAAGTATAAAAAAATAAAAGAGAAATGATTGACGGTGAAGAAAAGAGGGAGAAATATTTGACAGCCTTTGTCGAGGTTTCAAGAGCAAATTGACAACCACTGTCAATCTTTCAAAAGAAGTTTCAAGACAGAAAGGAGTAACATTTCAAAATAAAAAAATAATTTATAAATATTTTTTTAACAATAAAATTTTTGCGAAAGAAAAGAGAATATGCAAATACCATCTTTGCTTATGCCCTATAAAAATAGATTTATTTATTTTTTTGCAAAAAAAATGAGTTTTATTTTCCAAATTAGTCAGTTTGGTTAAATCGTTAGTAAGGAAAAAGAGAGTGAACGATTAAAACAAATTTCTATGTTCTCAACTAAAACTCATAAGATAGTTCATGAAGAAGAAACTCGAGCGAAAAAAATGCAAAAGAACCGCAAAGAAGCGTCCTTTCTTCACAAATGACAAATGATCACACTTTGATTGTTGCAAAAAAAAAAAAAAAAAAAATGAGTGGCAAAATTTTGCTTTGTCAGGAATCAAAAGTACCGATTAATCACATGTTTAGCATTTAATGGGAGGAACTTTGCAGTCCACCTCTGAAAATTGGAAAAGAAAATTGGAAAAGAAAAGAGGAAAAGGCGGCTACAGAGATCTGACTAATTAAAGAGATTCCTTGCTTAAAATAAGAACAAAGGAGTCAAAGGACATGTCCTGTCCTGTTCAATTTCAAAACTATTTGATCATTAAATTTTAGGAAAAAATAGATATATATATCTCTTAATATATCTCAATTTAGATATTTTTTTTAATTTAAAAATTAGATATTTATCTCTAAAAATTTCAAAATGCTGAATATTTACCCATAACTAGTATTATCCTAATAAAAATCAAATTAGTAATAAATTAAAATTATAATAGGATAATAATACCCCTCAATATTTTTTTTCATCCATATAACTTGCACCGCAATAAAATTAATGATGGTGCATTAAATTATTTTATTTTGCTATGCATATTATATTATTGCTATATTGCTACTTATTCTTGCTTTTTATCCTTGATCTCCAACGGTGTATAAATACGACCTCAAATAAAGTATCAATTTTTACAAAATGAAACAGATACAATCCAAAACTGGTAAGAATCAGACTTGACTGTAACTAGTGTCTAATCAATGAGATTGATATTTATAACGATAAAAATAGTTTCATAATTATGATTTGTGATAATCTTGTGCGTCGCTAAAGTAATAAAATTAGCATAAGATTTACGTATAAATGAAAAATATCTTGATTCATCGGAGGGGTATTTTTATTTTATTATAATTTTAATTAATTATTAATTTGATTTTTATGAGGATAATATTAGTTATGGGTAAATATTTAAGGTTTTGACATTTTCAGAGATAAATATTCATTTTTCAAATTTCAAAGAATAAATATTTAAATTGAAATGTATTGAGAGGTATATATTCAATTTTACTTAAATTTTAAAAATACAAATATTTATTTGGTGGGATGTCATCACAATTTTCTTTACTGATGCGGTCACAATCATGCCATGCTCGGTTGTGGATATGACATTCGGTGGTGATTAAGCATGAATAAGTAATATTAGCATCATATTTTGTGCGGTTCAACGGTGATATTTATAAAAAAAATAATATCAACTAAATAGATTGCACACAATTTTTTAATATGCATTATCATTGTTATACTTTAGAGATCTAAAATGGAAAATAATCCAAAATAAAAACGAACGAAAAAGACACTATTTTGAATATTAAAAAAGTGAAAACCGAAAAGATTGTATGGTATCAAACAAATTCCACAAGAGAAGCCTAATTGAATAGAAATAAATTATGTGGTATCAATTTAATTACAATTAATATTGAATTAATAAGATGAATTGAAATATAGGAACCAAAATACAATACATTATTCATTTGATTATGTCGTTCTCATCAGCAAAATCCTACAAGGCCACATTCCTAAATTCTCAGAGAGAGTATACAAATTAAGGAAAAAAAAAATATTCAAATGATCTGGCAAATAGATGATTGATTGACACAACTTGAATGACAAAATAAATAAAAATTATAAATGACCTAGTAGTTCAAGTGATAACTAACTATAATGATCTCTAATGGCTTGTTCGGTGGAAGCCGGAATAGAAGCGGAATTGAAGAATTATGGAATTGAGAAGAGTTCACTCTTCTCAAGTAATCCGTTTGTGTTCGGTGAATGTAGTAATTGAAAGAATCCTACTTTTTCATTAAATATAGTTATTGGATAATAGAAAAATAGAAAATACTTGCCACATCAGCATATAAAGGGTAAAAAAAGAGCTCATCTGTTCCTATTCCGACCAATTCCACAATTCCATAGCCCTTGGAATTGAAAAAAACAGAAAAATAGCTTTATTCCATCTCTCTATTTCAGTTCGTTCCACCCATGTTCGGTTGGAATAGGAGCTATTTTCCAATTAATTCCACTATTCTGGTCTGGCCGAACAGGCCATAGATTAAAATCTTCATAAATTTAAATAAAATTTAAAAACTAAACTCTCATCTTTCTATAAAAAATAATAATTAATTTTTTAACTCATAATAGAAGATGCAAAATTAAAGACCTACTGAAATTTCTCGTTCATCTCATAAAAAATCATGACATAATTAGAACCAAGATGATCGACAATCTCAATTCCGAACACATATCAAGAAAAGAAGTTTATTTCAATTTGAAGATCACGGTACTATCCAACATGAGACTAGAGACGGAGCTAGGATTTTAGATTAGGAGAGGCGAGATTTGAGAGGTCAGACATTTATTACAGAGAAAAAAATATTAGGGAGGCAAATATATGAATTTATAATTTTTTTTACGAAATTATACATATTTTTCTGACATTTTTATAAAAATGGGGGGGGGGGGGACCGAGCCCCTGGATCTAGGGCAGTCAATGGCACCCTTTTGGCCGTTTACCTGATACATATCATACCCGATAAGACGGGTATGGGTAAGATTTTATTTTTGTCAGATCATCGGATATAGATATAGGTAAGAAAATTTTTTCGTTAACTTATCGGGTATGGATATGGGTAAGGGATTTTCGTTACCCATTATCTATTGGGTAAATTATATAAATATATATAGTTATATATATATAAATATAATTATTTTATATTTTATATATACAATTATTTTATATTTTTTATATATACAATTTTTTTATTTAATGCTATTTATTTGTCTAAATCATATAATTTTTTTCATTGAATTATTTTTATTTTTACCCTTTATCTACCGTTACCTGTTCGTTATCCGAAATTTTTAATAGGTAAGAATAAGATATAGATAGGATATGAATATGAAAATATCTCAATCCGTACTCTATCCTAACAATTGACAACCCTATATGGATCTGCAATTGCATGAGACATGCAAGTATTATCAATTAAGGGAACGGAGTAGGTTCAAAAGATTTTGAACTCAAAAATTATTCAAAGTCTTTCCCACCCATTGATTTTGCATTGAGATTCATAAAGAGATGAGAAAAAAAAACTTTGAACAAATAAAAAAATATAAATATCAATGCAAAATTAATAGATGAGAGGAGCTTTAAACCTACCCAGTTCCATCAATTAAAGACCTCCTCCTAAAGCGAGTGAGGATGTCCAGTGAGCAACTGAGGGTGACCTTCTGTGAAGCGAGAGAAAGAGACGATAAAAACTAAAGGGGTTTACGGAAGGGGGCGGGAGAGTGACAGGTGGGAGAGAGGAGTGTGCACAATAAAGAGGCTCGAGATAAAATCAGCTCTCATCAGTTTAGATTTTAGAAAGAGAGAGAAAGATGGAAGAACAACAAAATAATATCACTTGGTGTAATAATTATGGGAGGAAAAAACCTACAGTAGTTCAACATGCTCATTGCACCTTAAATTGAAAAATATCCCTTTTCATCATAATCTGATATATATTCATTCTGAAAATACAAAAAATAAAAAAAAATCAGATCATTGCAAAAATCGATACCCAAGTATTTAAAGGAGTAGACATTAAATTTTCTTTTCAAGAAAAATATATTTAATTATTTATGCTTTTCGTCGAAGATAAATAAAAAAACTCAGAAGGATAATTTTCTTATCCACAGCTAATATAAATTTTCCTCATTAATATATTAATATTCATGTCAGCCTTGTTAGCAGCTCTTTAAAAAAAACTGAGGAAAAAAATACAAAAAGAACAGAGTATCAATAATGAGAAGGGATCCAATTACCACTATTTGGGTGCTACATCGGTGCCATTAAAATTAAATATCAAATAACTATTATTTAAATTATTAAATAACAAAACTAATTGAAGGAATATTTTGTAAATATCATCTTATATATGTATACACAAAATTATATCATTTCGATATTATTTATATAGGCATCAAGCGTTAATAAAATCAACGGACCAAATTTTACAATTTAGACATGTTACTTGATGGCTATTCAAATAAAGTTAAAATTTTATGATTTTTCATGTACATATAATTGAGATGATATAAAATACATCTAACGGTTCATATTTTTAATTTTATACATAAAAAAATAAATAGACATCATGAATATCAAAATAGTGGTAATTGGATCCTTCTCATTAATAATAATTAGGTGCGATTACGGTTGCAAATCCACTATTAAAGACGACAGTCTTGAAATTATCGAGCCTTGATACAGTTGTTTTCCATTAAAACTAAGGCTGGCAAGTATTTCCAGATATCAACCACCAATTATACCCCGCTAAGCATACACATACACTAACAAAAATGCACCATAAACTTGGTCCTTATTATTATTATTATTATTATTATTATTATCTATACTATTATATAAAATATCTAAGAATTGGAGAGTCCATTTTTCATCATGGTACATATATGATCGCGTCCATTGATCCCCTATTTCTCTCTATTTCTTTCCTATATATATTATTATTTCCATAATATTTTTTTTTATTTAGCAACTTTGTACATATTTGGTAAGAAATTAATGGTGATAATATATGTTAGAATAATTTACTTTTCTTGCCATAAAAATCATGAATCATTAACTTATATTGTGCAAAAATCTCATCCAAGATTAAATATAGTCTTTATTATAGGTTTTCTCCATAATTTTGTGAATTTATAATTTAATATTAGATAAATATGATTTTTTTTATCTTATAATGTTTTAATGTTTAAATAAAAGAGTCTGCCGCAACGCGTAGGTATATAGCTATTATTATTATTATTATTATTGTGCTTTTGGCTGCTGATTGAAAGTGCTTAGAAGACGGTATTAATTTGGAATAGCATATTATTATTTGTTTTGCCTAAATAACATAACATATCTCCATAACAAACCGATTTCTGTTAAGATGAATGCGTCGAAATTACGAATAAAAGTATAAACTAAAATTCATTAATCAAATAATCATAGAGGTGCGATATCAAATATTGGTTGTAATTGATGTATAATATATTAATTTTAGGAGATGTGAGCTAGGAGTTGCTAAATATTTCAAATTTAAATATCATACAATTTGATGAAGTTAAATGAAAAGCAAATTTATTATGTAAGATTTCGCTGTTTCGTGTATGATCTGGAAAATCAAGAGCATCAGTCCAAATTCCACAACAGCACTGCTTTCTGCTTGCCTCGGTAGGTAGTACTAGACTAATAGCACCGTCCCTGTCTTCTTCGGTGTACAGTAACGGATAAACACCGTCCCGGATTCTGGAGAAGTGAGAGCGCAATTTGTTCTCGCCGACCAAAAATTCAAGTGTTGACGTTGGCTAGACCTGGAGCACCTACTGTTTGGGGAAGACGTAGGGGTGTCAATTATTGACCCGATCCGATTCAATCCGATATGATCTAAAAATAAATGAGTCGGATATGAGTTTAATTTTTTTGATCCGAATTGAATCGGGACCTCACCCGATTAATTATTTTTTTTAAAGTAATTTTATGATTTAGTACTAATTAAAACTAAAATATGCACTAATTAAGATTAATTATAAATTAATTAATATTTTATTGCTTAAAATTATATAAAAATATTTAATTATTTTACACGGGTCGGGTTGATCCGTGACCCGTCGGGTCGGGTATAGGTCAAGATTTTTTGACTCGAATTTAATCGAGTCGGGTTCGGTTCGGATCAAGAAAAATAATAAAATAATATGACCCGACCCGAACCCAACCCGACCCATTGACACCTTAGAAGACTTAATGAAAATTAAGAAAAATGGAATTTTAATAAAAATATAAAATGGTTGTCAGACGTCAAAAAATTGATTGATTTAATTTTGAAAGGTAAGATGATGAAATCTAATGAGAATTTTCCATCAAAACGCTTCATGTTTGCACTCCCATATCTCTTATCATATCTCAATGGAATGGGCTATTGTATTGAAAAAGTGGAAAATATTAAAGTACATTTTTAGATGCTTAACTAGGTTAGAATTTTACTTTTCTACTTGTCGTAAAATATTGTGAATAGAAATTTATTTTATAATATCTTTATTGTTCAATATAATACAATACAATTAGGACGGAGAATGAATTTAGTATGAACTATCACGTTTGCAATTATCATCTAGACTAGTCCAAACAAAAAAAAAATCACGAAATTATACACTAATCAAATAAAATTTAATGCGGTAAGGTAAAGATATGTTTGTAGTGTGTTCCGGACAATAATAAATATTATGTGCATATATTGTCAAGGTAAAAATAAGTTTTTATAAATTTTTTTTTTAATTTTCATAAAAATAAAACATGAATTGTGATAATTTATTATCTTTGAAATAGTCATCCCACATACATAATCAGTGATGGATCCGACAAATATTTAAACACGACGAGAATTACATAATATAATCGAAGTGTGTTTCTCATTCGTTGTATTTTGCTCAACAAATTAAGAAGTCTCGATACTATATAATCATATGACATACTAATATATATGACTCAATATTAAAAAAATTCAGAGAAAATAATGTATTTAAAACATCAAGTCTAATTACCGGTCAAAGTTTGCCCGATAGGTCTTCCCCGGCACATAGCATTAGAAAAACATCAATTATCAATTTACCACAATAATTATGAGACATGGAAGGAATGAAAATATATTACTACGTTTTGCTTAATTGAACATTAATTCCTCGTTACAATTTTTGTGAACAAAGATAAATTCTTTTATTTTTTAATAGAAAAAATAAGTATGCTGGTCTCCTTCACCATTTTTTTTTTGAAAAAGATTATGATTACGACAATTTACTCGAATAAAATTTGAGCGGATCCAATTACACAACTTTCGACCTGTATAAAAAAATACATACGATCGGCTCACAAAAAACCTGAAATTAATCTTTCTCTGTACTATACTCTAAAATTACTTAGAAGGTATTTAGGAATTTTAAGTTTTTAACCCGTGACGTTACGGCAATCCCAGACAGTGCTCTGGTCCAGGAGCAGGCACAAAATCCATACAATGGCAATGCTGTAATTTCTCTCGAAGTCATTTCTCCAGAGCCAGAGTCCAGACCCATCAGGCCATGGCCATCACTGTTTTATAGCTTCTCACTCCCTTTGGCAGTTGGCACCGAAGAAGAAACCAGCAAAAATAGATTTTTGCGCGCCCCTTTCTCTCTGCTAATTTTTCTTGTTAACCAGAAATACGCTGACAAAATTATCAATTTATAAATTAAAATATTATAAAAAAGCCCCTAGAAGCTAGAGCCAGCGTCATCGATGGGTCCCAGGACTAGCGATGCCGCCATCGCCAACGGCGGATCCAGACCCGAACCCGATTCCGACACGGAATTCAACTCCGACTCGTCATCGTACAACTGGCTGGAGGAGGCCATCAATGGCGGGACGCTTCGCAACGTGGACCTGGAGAAGGGATCCAACGGCTGGGCGTCGCCGCCCGGAGATCTTTTCCAGTTGAGAGCAAAAGGATACTTCTCGCGGAGGAAGAAGGCGCCGTCGGGAGAGTGGTTGTTACAGCCAGCTGGCGTCGACTGGCTAAGATCACCGGCACGTGTCGATCACGTGCTCGCCCGTTCCGACAATCGCGTCGCCGCTGGTTTGAGGCGCGCGAAGAGACTCGGGGTTGCCAAAAAGGGGTCGTTTATCTTTGCTGTTAATCTTCAGGTTTGATTTAATTTGTATTTTGTTTGAATAGTTAAGATTCTGGCAATCCTATGTTGTTCAATTCTTGTTTTATCTGTGCCACTGTCTTTATTTTGTTTCCCTTTCCTGCCATATGGAGCAAATAAGGGGAAATTTTAAATTTGTACTTTAAAGACTCTCCTCACTCTAATGTACGTATTAATTTTTTTCCCCTATTTGTGTGCATAGTTTTGAATCAACTCTCTCTGTGCACTTCTCATCTGAAACGCTCTAAGCCAATTGTCAAGTGTGATTTGAGTTCTCATTTTGATAATCATGATTAAAAGATCGAATTGTGAAGTTATCAAACTACAAATAATTCTTCTCCATTTTGTTATATTGGATGTACCGGTCCAAATTAGCTTTTAATTTCCTGTTATTTTGGAGCTCTTATCTATTTCTATTATTCTGCATTTCCTTTATAAGCTTGTAATAATGGTTTTCCTAATCAGGTTCCGGCCAGGCCAGATGCATACAGTGCTGTATTCTACTTTGCCTCGGAAGAACCAATTCAACCTGAATCGCTGCTGCATAAATTTATTTATGGAGATGATGCTTACCGCAATTCCCGATTCAAGTTGGTAAATCGCATTGTAAAAGGTCCCTGGCTTGTCAAAGCAGCAGTCGGTAATTATGCTGCGTGCCTCCTTGGGAAAGCACTTCCTATCAAGTAATTGTTTTTTCTCTGATGTTGAGATATCATGTTAGCATCATGTTGTAGTTGTCATTAAAAAAATATAAATTTTGATTTTCTTTGTTTTTGGCAAAGACACTAAGATTCCTGATATGCTTAACTGAGTGCCAAATTTTCTGGGATATTTTGTGGATGTTGACAACTTTGCTTTGCCTTCTGCAGAAGGCCTTTCGGATTTATTGCCAGCTCCAATGTTTGTATTAACTAGTTCTGTACCAGTCTGGCCGTGCTTGCCCATATAATCTGGGCCTCTGGGGAAATTTAGGCATATAAGATTGATGCAACATAATTTCAACATCTGCATTATTTGCAGATGAATTAAACCCCCCTGTAATTTGCAAAGTATCTTATATTCAAATGCAGTATCAGGTTATATTGACACATTTTTTCATGCAAAATGCAGGTATTACAGGGGAGTGGATTATCTAGAAATAGACGTGGACATTGGTAGCTCAGCAATTGCCAGTGCAATTTTAAGTCTGGCACTGGGTTGTGTAACTTCTGTTACAATAGACATGGGGTTCGTGGTGGAGGCACAACAAGAGGAGGAGCTGCCTGAGAGGCTGATAGGAGCTGTCAGGATTGCTCAGATGGAGATGAAATCAGCTTGTTTTGTTCCCACAGTGCCAGCCCCATATCCTGCTGATTGGACTGCAGCTGGTTGATTTTACTAGTGGCCAGTATAGAGGTTAGTGTTTTTTTATCCTCGGCAAGCCCTGTTTTGGCAAGATTCTAGTATGGGCATCAGGTGCATACTATATCAGTATATCCTGAAAACACGGATATGCCTATTTCTGGAATAGAAGTGACTTAAATACTTCATTTGGTCGAAAGAAGAATCTGAATACAGAGAAAGAGAAGCATCTTCCAAATCTTGAAATTAGACTTTGTCACTAATCTGTCAATCTTCTCTATTTTTGTTTTCTTGGTAGCCTTTTTCCTCCGTTTTTTATCAGTCATCAACATTTTATGACATAGCTATCATTGTTAAATTTGTTGTTATTATTTTTATTGTTGTCGTTATCTTTGTGACTATTATTATTATTATTGTTGTTGTTGTTATTATTATTATTATGACTATTTTATTAATTAGTGGGGTTGGGGAGATTTATCCATCATGGTTGCATGTTTCCGTACATATTACTTGAAGGCTCAAGCGGATGCTTAATTGTGTAGGTTTTGCATGTCCATTGACGCAGTGCTAGAGATCGTTTGCTTTACTGACAGCAAACATCTCTGTTGTTTCTTTCTATATAAATGTGAAAGACTATACAACGGATCAAACAATAAAAAATTTCTAAACCAGACTGGAGCCAGACCCAAGTTCTCATTTGTTTCTTGCCTGGCTGATGCTGACTTTTTCTTCTGCTTCTTTTTCCCTCTTTCAGTGCTTTTTGGTTCAATGTGTGATAGAATCATCTGTGTACAAATGTACAATCTCTATTTTCAAGCCAACTTACAGTTCAATGTGGGAATACCCAAAATCATTGAATTTGACCCACTTGTTTGTGTCATAATACATTTTGCCACCTGAATTCTTGAAACAAGGATTCAGGCTTTCCTGATTTGGATGTCTGATGTTCAGGTGATGAGAATTATGGTTTCTTTTCTTTGAATAGTCTCCTTATGGACCACTGAATTCATTGTAGAGGAACAGAACCTGATATTAATCTGAGAGTTTTGAGTATCCTTACAGCTTGGCACTTTATTGACTTCAGCATCATTTTTAGCTGTCATATCTCTTTACAAGAACCTGGACCATGCTTCTTGATGTGTCATTTTTCCTGTAATCCCATTTATTTGAATCTGCATTTCTTGTAGAATTTATGAACAACATGCGGTGGGAGGGTGGGTCGAGGAAATAACAAGGCTTGTACTCTATACGGGATAAGCTATGTCACTATTTTCAACTTGTATTGTCCATATGGGATTTTAAACTTTCTTAAAATGTCAAAGAAAATAATATTCTAGGCGCTTTTAGTAATGATATCGTAACAGTTAGAATGCGCTGGTATTTGCAAATAATTACCCAGTAGAGTAGTCTGTTCTGGTCAATCCAAAGAGCTGATGAATTTTTATTATTTATTTTTAATTTGTAGGAGCTTAATTTTGAACTGTTGAAGTTCGGATCGACATTGTATGGATGATGTCAAGTTGTGAAGAGTAAATTCTGTGCACAGTAAAATGATAGGTTAAATCTGCTTACATGTAATGAGAAAAGGGTAAAAAGGAATATAACTGTCTTCTTAGTTAATATTATGTAATAATCTCTCTCTTCATAGCCTAACAATTGACTATTATTATATTTATTTTAGTTTTGTTTTTCTTTTCAAGAGGAAATAATTTTTCTTAATATTCAGGGCGGATCTACAGTATATTAAGGGGTCAGTTGATCTCTTTGAATTTTAAAAAATAGCGTTATTAGGCTTTGACCCCCATGTAGGGTTGCAAATAGATAGTAAAATATCTGATTTTTTCGTGATTTTATCCGAAAAATAAAAAAAATTATTCGATCTGTATCCGTATCCGAAGAAATCTGTATCCGTATCTTTATCCGAAAATTTTTAACGAATATGAATACAGTTTGGCTATTTCTGAATGGTGGGACTTCCGGCGAGCTCTCATCCCTTCAATGATCAAATCGTAAAGGATCAGGTCTCTTGTTTGTCAGCCAAATTGCACTCTTTGCTCCGTCGATCTCCGAGTGTCTTAGCTAAGGTGAGATAATTGTGGAATTTATTTACACTAGATCGCCAGTTTCTGCACTTCTAAATCCCCGTGATGTTTCCTTTTGCTTTTCCTAGAATTAGGTATTAAGGATTTATGCGGTAGAGAGAATCTAGTCAGGGTTCGCTTGGTAAAGGCTAGAGTATTTTGGTTAATTCGTTGAATTTATTTTCTGAAATCAATGATATTATTGTTTGATTTGGTTAATTCGTTGAATTTCAAACAATGTGGAAATGTTATCATTGTTTGATTTGTTTAATTTTAATGTTGAGTTTGCACAATTGAGCGCTGACTAGCTGAGGTACATTATATCTGGAATATGCTATGATATATTATATATTTTTAAAATTCTGTTAATTGCATCCAACATTGATAATTGATGCTTAGATCACCTTGAATTGCTAGATTATATCTTAAAATTTTGAAATCTGTGATTTTTGGCATCTTAGTACCTGTCCCATGATGGTGATGTTTATAGTAGTGCTTTATTAAACAATTGTATTGGTATTCTTGTTTATCTTTGTTGTTCCTCATGACACGTAAACACCAAATTCAGATCAATGACCTTAATACCTATCTGCAAAATTGAGGGTTCATATTGGGTGTTTTGGGTGCCAGGTGGCGCCTTTCTTAGTATTAGACCCCCGTATGCAGCAATTAAATTCAGAAAATTCAAGTATTATTTAAGTAATTTTTTCAATTGTATGTATACTCAATATCATAAGGATGTATATTGAATTATTGATTTTTTTATGTAAAATCTGATTAGTTAATAGTTTGAATCCGATAAGATATTGAAATTTGATTACTAACTTTCAGATCAAAAATTTGCATCCGTCCGTGTTAATATCTACGATATTTTAGTAATAATAAGTTTTATTAAATTAATATTATTAAAAATAAGAGTGAGAAACGTAAAATTTCAAATATACGAATGGCAGTGGCGCGTTTCGTCCAAACCCCGCGCAAGTGAGATGGAGGACGCAGTATATAAGAAGCAAACGCGCCACATCGCAAACGAATTTTTGCATTCGTATATTTAAAATTTTACATTTCTCACTCTTATTTTTAATAATATTAATTTAATAAAACTTATTATTACTAAAAATTGAATATCTACTGAGGTCATTAATGAACTCACCTGTCAGTGGGCCTTTGCCGAGGGCTAAACATCGTGTGAAGCACTTCTGAACAAAATGTGCTTGTCGTGATCATTTGAATTTTGTAGCGACACTTGTGAACATAACGTGCTTCCAAATATATTTGTCCAGGAACGAAAGAGAGTAATCATGCTATCAATCGAGGGATTGTTTGCATATTGTATTACATTTTTTTTTGAGTCAGTATTGTGCAATTCTGTTTAGGATATGCGTGCAATCGTATACTAGAGTCAAACTATACTATAATAGTTAGTCAATGAATTATTTTGGCCCTTCCCTTTCCTTTCTAGTCTAACCTACTTAATTTAATTAGATTTCGAAATATATAAAAATATAATTTCAAATGTTCCTGTAAGTTTTAATAATATTACACAAAATCGTTCAATTGCGTTTAAAAGAGGTTTTAATATAATAATGTACAAAATGCATCATCATCATCAACAACAACAACAACAAAGCCTTTAATCCCAATTTGAGGTAGGCTAGAAATGAAACTCATTCGGAAAACATAAGATCAAATGTACAAAATGCATCGTACCTATTTAATTGACTCATGATAAATTTATTAACATTAAAAAAAAATTGAAACATTGTGGTTAATATCACCTTGAACCGTGGTAGAGTGATCCTGATTTATGGGCCTGTTTGGTCCTGAAAATTTCCAGTTGTTGAGTCTTCAGTTAGCAAATTAAAAATTTCCACTAATTGAGTCTTTCCGTTATTTTGCCACGCATTGTCTTTAAAGGCTAGCAGATTATCCAAAGTTTTGGCCCAAGTATTCGGTGAAGTATACGATAAGAAGATAGATCTGTGGGCCCCACTTTCACTTTCATGAGTTTCATCAAAGCTTCTCTTTTTTTTTTTCCTTTTTTTTTGAAATGTTGGCAGTCTACTATAGGGCTATATAGGGCTATAAAAGAGTCGAGCCGGATCAAGCTTATGCTCGATTAATTAACTTATCGTTAACTATTTCTAAGTTAAAAGTTTTAGTTTGAGATTGATTCGTTAAGTTAACGAGCTAGCTCGTTAAGACTTGTTAAGATTTACTTAATAGTTAATATTTTTTTATGATATTTTATTTCAAAATTTATATAAAAATTAATAAAATAACTAATGATAATATATTTCATACAAATTTGATATAATAATTTAAATAAAATTTATACTATAAAACTACTTACTATACTAAAAATTCATAATAAAAATAATATAAATGATAAATATTAATAGTTTACCGAGCCAAACAAACCTAACAAGCTGAGCCAATCAAAACTCAAGTTTGGCTCATTAACTTAACAAACTTAACGAGTCAGCTTGTTAACGGCTCGATCCACTAACGAACGAGCCAATAACGAATCGAGTCACGAGCGAGTCATGAACCACAAGTTTTTTTTGCCAGACCTAACCTACTATTCTTGCATTTATGTTCACTTCAAAATCTCAGGTGCGTTTCTATCGCTTAAAACTATAGAAAAGAGTGAAAATTAGGGGAGGGTGTTCACAAGATCTTTGTTCATTAATATAATTCGTGCCCAATTGTAGGCTTGCGTGCACCAAGGGTATGTTGGATGGGTCAGGAATAGTAGAATAGTTGTTGTTTTCGGAATATAAATAGCAATTGTGTATCCAAACGCAAAATTATTATTTTCGAACAGTGAGAATAGTTGCTATTCTGCTATTCCGTGGTGGGGATAGAATAACCACTATTTTTCTCAACTCTCATTACTATTCTAAACAAACAACCCAAATAATATTTCTACCATTCGAATAGCATCACCTTTTTACTATCCTCACGTTAACCGAAAAAATCATTATTTTTTCACTATCCTCATTTGCTATTCTCAATTCCTCTATTCTTACGCTATTCTTTGCATGATCCAAACACACCCGAGAAGAACAATAACTATTCCATCCTCACCACATAATAGTAGTTATTCTCACTGTTCCAGAACAACAAATTTACATTTGAATACACAACTATTATTCTTATTCCAAAAATAACAGCTATTCTGCTATTCCTGACCCATCCAAATATACCCCAAAAAAATTGTGGCTTGCAAGCTAAGTTTATCTAACTGGCATTTCAAGTTTGTTAATAGTTTGCTAGTTTTTGCTAGGTTTGTCTGATTGATATTTTGTGAGCCTGAGCAGGATATTTATTAACTAGAAGTTTTCCCATAAATATTTCGATTGTCCGTTTATTATTCTTATCAATTTATTGTAAATGCTCATTCATGTTTGTATTTGTAAAGCTCTGAATTTTATTAATTAAGTTTTAACTTACTAAATCTTCTTATAATGGTTGTTTGTTTATTTCAAAGGCCCATGCTCTTTTAATTATTAAAAAGTATGAATATTTGGCGCTATTTAACGAAATTAAAGGCAAATGATTGATGATAATTGCTAAAAGTTTTCTGCTTAAATTAAGAAAAAAGAAGGTGTTCATGTGTACTTATCAAATTTTTTATGCAGCAATCACGATGAATGATATACATATAATATATTTAGTGTACAAAATTTCTACTTCTCTTGGCGATTTCTTTTCCTGTTTATAATTTATCCAAATCATCTAACCGATTCGTGGTAATATATAATAGAATAAATATCCTGAAATTCATCTCTTATCTGAAATATAATTCGATGATTTCAGATTTTTTGAACAAAGAATTTTAGAAAGTAAAATTTAACTGTGAAATTGATTGATCTAATGCGATTTACATATTTTTCTTTTGAGTTGTGGAGGTTTATATATGCTTAATTTTTGGGTTAGCGCTGTTCCGAGTTCCGACTCCACCAAGTATATATCCAGCATATGTATTTTCTATTGTTTAAAAAAAATGTATCTTGCTGTTGCTGTTGGTTAGGACTGTCGGTGTCAATTGGTCGGGTCAGGTTGGATTCGGATCGGATCATATTTTTTATTATTTTTTTGGATCTGATCCGAACTCAACCCAATTAACTTAGGGTCATTGATCCATACTCGACCCGATCGGGTCACAGGTCGACCCGACCCGACTCGTGTAAAATAATTAAATATTTATTAAATATTTTTATATATTTTAAGTAATTAAATATTAATTAATTTATAATTAATCTTAATTAGTGTATATTTAAATTCTAATTAGTATTAAATCATAAAATTACTTCAAAAAACATAATTAATCGAGTCGGGTCGGGTTGATCCGAACCCGATCTGACCCGATTCGGGTTAAAAAAATCAAATCCATATCCGATCCATTTATTTTCGAGTCATGTTGGGTCGGGTCGAGTCAATAATTAACACCCCTAATTAGGATTGAGGACTCAAAACATACACAGTTAGGATTTATAGTTATGCTTAGAGGTAAAAATCAGACGAGTCGGGTGGATCGGGTCTGATCAGTTTGATTCTTTAGAAAAATCAAGTTAGGTCGGGTTAATTTGGATGTTGATTTTATTTAGATTTTAAGTTCTTTTCGATTGGATTGTATGCCATTTAATTTCGGATCGGGTTGGATCAAATCATATTAGTTTGACTTTTTGAAAAAAATAAGTTGGATAAGATTGAATATAGATCAAGTCTGATGAATTTATCGGATCGGATCAGATTTTGCCAACTGTCTTCTTTTATTTCGTTTCGGTATCATTATTTTATATTAAGGGTTCAATTAATCTAGATGATTTTCTTTTATTTCCGTTTCTACTAGGTACCCTTGATTAAGATTTATATTAAGGGTTCAATTAATCTAGATGATTTTCCTCTTGTCTATCCCTTATACTTTTTTTTGTTCTATGACCCAATTTTTCAATGCTGTAATCATTATTGAGAACGAATCTTTAATTTACTAGAAAAATAATTCTGGGCTGAAACTTTGCAGATTTAAAACTTGAAAATGAAACTATTCAAATTTCAATGATTTGGACCCCAAAATAAAAGTATTGTTGAACCAGTTGCTTGATTTGATTCGTTTAAGGTCCCCTTAACCCCCATTGAGAATGTTTTTTTTTTTAAAAAAAAAGCGCCTACGGACTTAGACTGTTCAAAAAAAAAAAAAAAATCGCTTTTACCAGTTTTCCATATAAAGACGGCGAGGCGATCTACGAAGTTAAAAATGAGCTTCTTACTGTTTGGATTCAGTTTTATTTTAAAATCAGGCCTTGATCTAGCTGGCGCCAGGACAATGTTTTTACATGGAATATCGTATGTTCGAAATTCAGACGTTTTTTTATTGGAAGTAATTACAAGATTTGATTTTTGTTTTATCTTACAAATTATAAGACAAGAGATTAATGATAAATCAAATGGAAACAAATTAAACGAAGATGTATAATTGTGATAAGAAAAAATCGGAAGATAATTTGATATTTAGATGAAAAAGAAAATTTAAATAGTTTTAACGTATAATTTGCCTTTTTTTGGTTGAATCAGGAACGCCAAGAGCCCAAGACAACATTTAAATTTATGTGGAAGTTCTTGTATTTCAAAATTCAGTTGAAAAGTTTATTGTAAGTATTCGAAATTACAAGATTTGATATTGGTTTTATATTAAAAATTATTAGATAAGAGATAATGAGAAATTAAATGGTAAAAAATAAAATAAAGACATATTATTCTGATAAGACATCATAAAATATTTTGATACAAAAAATAAACTTTGAAAGTTTTAACGGATAATTTGACATTTTCTGATCTTAATCATTGGTGGGTATAATTTGTAATTCATTTGTGTTCGTTTGGAAAATCAAGGAATAACTTTGGAAGATTGATAATTTTGAAAGAGTGATAGAATAGTATATTTTTTTGGAAAAGTAGTAGAGGAGTAATATTCTTGATTATTTGGAAGAGCAAAAATATCATTTGACAGTTATTAATTAAAATAGTTAAAATATGAATAATTATGATACTAAAAATGATGATGATGATAAAAATAGTAAAATAATAATAATAATAATAATAATAATAATGATAATATAATAATAACAATAAAATAATGATCATAATCCATAATCATAATATAATAATATAATAATAAATAATAAAATAATAATCATAATCATGATATAATAATCATAATAATATAATTATAATATAATAATAGCTATAATCATAATATAATATAATAATAATAATAATATAATAATAATAATAATAATAATAATAATATATAATAATAATATAATATAATAATAATATAATAATAAAATAAAAATAATAATAATAAATAATAATATAATAAAAATGAATTAATAATTATAGTCATAATCGTAATATAATAATAATAAAGAATCATCATTTTTTGGAATATTAATATAATAATAAATCATAATCATAATAATAATATAATACTAAAATCATAATTATTATAATATAATAAATAATGATAAAATTAATTATATAATAATAATACTAACAGTGATATTAATATAATAATAATAATAATTATTATTAATATAATAATAATAAAAAATAATATCATAATAAATATAATAATAAATCATAATATAATAATAATATAATAATAAATTATAATCATAATATAATAATATAATATAACATAATCAAACAATAATCGCTATTCCGATGAGCTAATCCGATATACCACCTATAACTTAGTATACCGATTAGTACTCTTCCATACTCCTCTACTTAATTTAAAATTCATTTAACAAATTAATTCGTTAAAATAACTATTTTATTTTTACTTTTTATTATTCCATCAAATTTCAAACAAACCAGAAAAGTTTACCAAGTTTTTATTCAAAGATTCTTGGCTTCTTCGGCGGTCAATCTCTAGAATCTAGTAGTCGTGATAAGGTGACACATGTATTTCTAGATGCACACTTTCGTGAAATGCCGCTATACCCCTAAGTTCATGATAAGCCTATAACCACAGGACCTCTGCAAAAATCTCTGCTAATCTGGGTCCACATAAGATATAAATGAAGAGAAGGATCGGTTGACAATGGATTATTTTGATAACCTTGATAATGAATATCTAAATAAATATAAAAAATATTTTAAAAATAGAATTTTTTTTATAGATGTATTTTTTTTTACCTTTTGATTGATGATCATTTAAATTTTATGTAATTTCATTATCGTTTGATAGTCCATCAAAGACTATCAAATTTTCATATAATTTACAACGGTCCCAATTTAACGGTTTTTGATGGACTATCAAACGATAATGAAATTGCATGAAATTTGAATGACCATCAATTTAAAATAGAAAAACACATATATAATTTTTTAATAAGATTTTTTAATATTTATTTAGAGATCTATTGTCAAGGTTATAAAATAACTCATTGTCAATGATCCCACTTTATAAGTGAATTCGCGTTATCGGCACCGTACAGCTTAGCATGAGAACTGTCCATTCTTGTTGAAATTCGTGATTCATTAATTTTAAAAGAGGCTATATGAATCTAATGGCTAGCGAACACAGTGCGTACCGGACAAAATTCCGAAATCATAGTAACAAAATTTATAATTTATAAATTATTTATGAATAATTTATTTTTTATTTTTAGCTAAATATTTTATTAATTAAATATATAATTAATATAGAGTTAGGCTATGGTGCTAAGCGTAGTTAATGATTAAATTTGCCACGGACTAAAAAATATAGGTAAATTATTTTAAAATCTTGATTTATGGATTTCAATAAATTCTTTATATCAAAATATGATGGGATATAATTTTTTTTAAGTATTAGTTTTAGATTTTTTAAGATGATTCAGTAATAATAATAATAAAATAATACATATCTTCTAGGTCATTTTTAAAAATTCAAAACTAATAATTAGAAAATTTAAAAAATAGAAAAAAATATATCTCATCATATTTTGATATAAATAATTTATTGAGACATATAAATCAAGATTTAAATATAATTTAACTATATATTTTGAGTCCGTAATAAATTTGATCATTAACTACGTGTAGAATTATAGTCTAACTCTTATATAATATATTTTATTCATGAATAAAACGTTTTCTTCGTAAATAAAATATATTATACAAAATTTAAAATAATATTATAGCATTTTAATATATATATATATATATATTTTATATTATATGAAATGAACTATTTTCAAATTATATTCAAATTATGAATTTTTGATCTAGTAAAATATTTTCGAATCGTTCATTTTGTTTTGTGTGTGAAACTCCTAATGAATATGACTCGCAACATCTAAGACAGTAGTATTATTCGTCAGCGAGGATCGAAAATCTCTTTGGGAGGTAGGTTCAACCGTTCAAAGTGGCAAATTGTGTATGTATATTGACCTGATTTATGTGACAAGGTCATGTGGTTCGTGTGATTGTGAAACAGAACTTTGACTACCCTAAAATAAAACAAAATGAAAGGGAAATATGAGTTGGATTTAGCCTCAATAATTAAGGGATGTTGGGTCTAATGAGTTTACACGTGTCATCAAGAGAGAAGGCAGTCAAAACAAAGGGGGCACACGAGTAAATCATGAATTCCCTTCGTGGCTGCCGACCTCCCACGTGTAAAGCTTCGAAATTATTTTCAAAATTTGGTGATGGTCAAGTTTTATCAGCTCAATTTGTTGGTTGTAGGGTGTACAACGGTCTAATTTGATTTTTTTATTATTAAAATTTGAATCCAATTTAATTATATTAAGTTAACTTTTTTAATTGACCTATTTGTAACTCAATTTAACTCAAAGTATATATAGATTTTTACAGATTATGCGGATTAAATGGGTTGTCATTCCAATCAGATAATCTATAATATATATTTTTATTACTTTTATTAAAATTAAATATTATATTAATGGCATTATATCTCAAGAATGAAAAAGTAAAAATATAAATGAATAAAGATAGTTCAAAATTAAATATGAATAATGAATTAAAAATAAAAAAAATGTTAAATCTCATAAAACAAAATATAACTAACAATTAACATTGAATAAAATGACACATTGCTTCCATAAATAAAAAAGATATAATAAAAATACATAGCAATAATCAAAATGTAAAGTAGAATTTCAACATTTAAATGATTATTTGATTGTTTATTCGATAAATTGTATATACAAAATTTAAAAAATATATAATATGTGATATGTTTAGTTTAGACGGGTTTCAAAAAATATATAATATATTGAATGCTTCCTTGGCGATATCTTATTTTGTTCACTTCAATATTTGAATGATAATTTGATAGTATGTATAAGGAAATTAATAATCAACAAAATTAACAATTCAATAAATTAAAAATTGCAAGTTGAAAAATACATAAAGAATTATAAATAAACAAACATATTAAAAAAACTATGAAATTTTTTGTATACCTGCATCCCCACCCTCCTAATACATCTTTGAGGTTCTGCCCCTTTGCATTTTAGTAAATTAATTGTTTCCTTCAAATTGATGATCTGATAGTTACTAACTGCACACGATAATACTAGTAAAAAAATATCGGCATAAATGGAAGTGGGCATGACGGATTGATCAGATTTCGTCCATTTTCAACTTTATCCATCTTTCAATGCATATAACTTTCATAATTTATTTGTTTCTTTTAGTGGAGGTAGAGCTCAGACCCTCCCCGTTAAAATAATTAACAATCAGAAAACGATTTCTATAAAATAATTACAACGAAACATTTAATTTTGCACTGTTTAATTTATATACTCAGCCAACACAAAATTTTGTAATATTCAATCTACTTTGCATTCTCATGACGAACAGAAATAAAAATAATAATAAATTTCCTTGTTTGTCTTAGTTAGGTTTTGAAAATTCTAAATCAAAAATTGTTGGATGTGCTTCGAACAACAATATTACCTAATAATTTAAATTTAAATATGCAGATAAAGTAGGAGTGTAGGACAGATGTGCGAATTTGATTCTCTCTTCGTCTATCTGGAAGATCTGTTCAAAAATAGAACTTGCTTTTAAATTCGTTTGAATTTGTCAACGGTAATTCCTACAAATTATTAGGGAATAAAGAACAAGTGAAGATCAGCCAAAAACAATTTCTTTTTCTTTGTCATGTAAATATTGCTCTCTCTTCAAACTTTGAACTTTCTCGTCTATAATCTTATATGAAATGCTTTATGAAAATAATTACTGTTTTACATTCGGTTTCCCAGAGAAAAAAACAAAGTGTATTTAATGCATCAGGATTCAGGCAATTTATGTGGGACCAGGTTGAAGCGAGACTCGCTCTTCTCACGCCACGTATCTCCCCTTCCCCTTCATTGCAAAACACCAAACTGGTTCCCTTCATTCCTACCCGCCCTTTTGTTAGTAGCCTCCCATCTCCTTCCCTTTTCATTCTCCCTCTCTCTCATTTCTCGTTTCTACAAAATCAACCACACGCACACTCACCCTCTTGCCTCATCTCTCTCTCTCTCTCTCTTAAAATAGTTAAAAAACGGTTATCGCCTCTTCTTTTTCCTCTCCTGCTTTCACTTTTCCTCCCTCCCTCCCTCCTCTATCCCTCTCCTTAAGGCGGTTCGTTTTTTCTTTCATCCTAGAGCTATTGCTCTGCCGGTGTCTTCAGTATTTCAATTTCAGAGAGGAAAGACGAAGTTGTTTGCTTTTTCTCTGCAGAGAGATTTCCTTTCTTTTTATTTTTCTGGAAATTATGGGTTATGATAGCTTGCTCTCAGGATCCCAGCCCAACAAGTCGCCGCCTGTTACCGGAGGTGGTCTCAGGTTTGATTCTCTTTATTATTTCTCTGAAATTGGTACTTCGAATTTTGTTGTTTTAATTTTTGGTTCAAGAAAAGGATGTGTTTGAGTTATTGAGAAAGTAATATTATTTGTGTCAGTTTGCTTGGTTTACAACAGTGTTTGCCGAATTGTATTTGTTAACGCTAAGAATAAAAGTTTGTTTCTGTGAGTTTTAGATATTTTATTATGCACAATCATCAATAAAGGAAGATTTGATGGACGGGCAATTGTGAAATGTATATTTCTTTATGTATGAATATTTAATTTTTAACACCTAGTCAATTATGTTCTTAATAGAGTAATTTTGTCTGCATAGAGCACATTACGGTGAATTCTAATGTGACATAAACTCATGGATAATTATCAATAAGTTGTGAAATTTGAATTTGAGACACTGATGCAAATTTTGCTTCCGACAATTAGTTCATATGAGCAATCAGACCACTTGACTTTGAAATGTAACAAAGCTGTGACAATATTTGCAACTTGGATCCCATAATTATCTTCTCTTGGAACAATATGATTTAGGTGACATTCTCTTTTCCATTTTCACTTTTCTTTAAAAAACAGCCAGGATGGTAAGTTTGGTTACGGATATGCAAGTTCACCTGGTAAAAGATCGTCAATGGAGGACTTTTATGAGACGAGAATTGATGGCGTTAACGGAGAAATGGTCGGCTTATTTGGCGTTTTTGATGGTATATGTCAACCTTGTTTTGTGTATTTACATATCTTTGTGATACAAATTTTTTTAATGTTGCCTTCCAGAATTGAAGTGTCAGAGACAGTCTTTTGAAGGATAAGTTTGAAATATTTGGATTTTGGAACAACATAGACGGAAATTTCCTTAATCTGTATGAATAATGTACTTATAACTATTACTGATTTTTTTAAGGTCACGGTGGGATCCGTGCGGCAGAGTATGTTAAAAAGCACCTTTTTTGCAATATTATAGAGCACCCGAAATTCATCAGTGATACCAAATCAGCTATAGGTATGCCTCGTACTTCTCTCTTTTTTATACTCTTATAACAATTGTAAACTGCTGGTGCGTTGTAATCAGTTTGGTGTGACAGTGTTCAACATGGTCAAAGTGAACAGGCAACAAGACATTTAACTATGCTTATGGATCTTTTTTATTTTGTAAATTGAGCAGTGAATTTCAGTTTTGTCCCAATCAGAATCCTTCATTTCTCTTTGAGCAATCATTAAGAAAATGAATCACTCCATTTCTTATCACTTCACTCCGGCATCACTTTTCATTTCTTCCCGTCTTCCGCTTCATCCATTTGTTTGGTGATGTCTGAATTTACAAGAGTTTATGGTAAAACAATTTGTGGTAAATAATAGAGTGAACACCCGCAGGTCCAGTGGTCAGGCAGTTGTATTTCTTTATACAGAAATTTACTGGTAGGTCAAGTAAAGCTGCAAATATACATAGTTTGAGGGCTTCTTTTTCTATTTCATTGAGGTTCATGACCTTGTTGGAATGTTACAGTTCGCTTCCTGTTAGTTTGGACCAATTCTGGAGTATGTAAGGCAAAATATCTGCCCATTTCAGAATGGAGGGGCATTTCACTGACAACCTTAAATTTAGGTGGCTTGGAAAGTACAATATAATGGATGTCCCATGTCTGCCAGGGACCATCCAATGAGTTATGTGCACCTGGATCAGGTTTGAGTAGAGTACTAGCAGCACCGTCTCTAGAGTACAATGTACTTGCAATCTGTCTTCCTATTTGCAAAGGGGCTACCCATTACCAATCTGTTCATGAAGCTGCTGTTTTATATCCAGAGTTCCACACTGTAGCTGGATTTTCCAAATTACATAGATACATCTGCAGAAAGACACATGCGGTATTTGTATATTCTGCAGAATGTGAAATTATTATGTAGACTCCTATGAAAAAAAGAATAGAAGAGAGAAAGAAATAACTGTCATACCCCTACCACTGTTCCCATTTATTACTTTGGATGATTCTGGATGTATTCCTCCTTTTGCGCTTTATCTATATTGAAGTGAGGAACAAAAAATGGTAATTTAGAAGGTGAAAGTAAATTAGGACAGCTGTAAATATTATATTTTTCACACGAACCCAAAGAAACAAAATAAAGAACTAATTATCATATCCCTGTCCCTCTTTTTATCTACTTAGAAATTAGAATGATTCCAGATGATGAGCAGTGATATAGTAGTGTTTCTCAAATTTGTGCCTCCCTATACCATTAGCAAGGCAATCTTAGAATTTGAAAGAAAATTAATATAGCGGTAAATATATACTTTTTGTGTTTTAGAGGATCAAATTTATAATTTTGTTTCATGGGGCATTGTACGGATTGTCATATTCTCGATTCATAGAGCTGTTCCTTAGTAAAATGGTGACTTGGCTATTAAATATCTTTCTTTCTATCTTTTGCAGTTGATGCATATAATCACACTGACTCTGAGTTCCTGAAATGCGAGAATGGTCAGAACAGAGATGCAGGTTCCACTGCCTCGACAGCTGTACTTGTTGGAGACCGTCTCTTAGTTGCAAATGTCGGTGATTCTAGAGCTGTTATTTGTAGAGGAGGAAATGGTAGGTTAATCGTGCTCGTTCATGTCCAGCTGAAACATTTGGTTGCTGCTGGCTCAATAGTCAAAACTGAATACGTTATGGAAACCAAACTAAACACTGGTAGGATGGTAGTCTTATATCATATGTTTTGGTATCAGTAGCATGTGAGATGGTAGCATTGACATCTTCATACAGATCTTTCTGCATCTAAGAGATATTTAGCACTACAAATACTAAGACTATTGACTATGAAATATTATAGAGTAAATATATTAGCAATGGAACTCCTCCATTGATTATTATGACTAGGCAAATGTGGTCTAGCATGTAGAGTTTTGCATATAAGCACCTAATTCGAGTGAAATCTATCAATTATTGTCCACAATTTGGAGTGGATGCCACTGAAGGTCCTATTTGCCAATTTCCAGCTGTTGCGGTTTCTCGAGATCATAAGCCCAATCAATCAGATGAGAGGCAGAGGATAGAAGATGCTGGAGGCTTTGTTATGTGGGCTGGTACTTTTCTTATTTTACATTGACAAGAACATCATTTTCATAAATTGAATTATCATAGAAAACATAAAACATGATATGTATTTCTATTGGTGCTAATCTTAATTAGGGACTTGGCGTGTTGGTGGTGTTCTTGCCGTTTCCCGTGCGTTTGGTGATAGACTCCTGAAGCAATTTGTTGTTGCTGAACCAGAAATCAAGGTTAGAATTTGTTATCATGTCTTATTCTTTTTCATCGTTGTCCCATATGATTCATATTGCATCCTGGTGTTAGCTTATAGATATTAGCAGTAGAACTGAAATAATAGCCCTATTCTGGTAGTAAATATGATATGCAATTAATTGAATTTTTTGGTATTCTTTGAATTATACCAGGAAAAACGAATGCAAGGAATTGTACACGTTCAATAAACAGGCAGAAATTGTTATTTGAACAGCATTTAGTAGTGTTTCACATTCAAAATGATGTATAGAAAATAGAAAGGGATCTCTACTGTTAACAATTGAATTTCTACATTTTCCTGGCAGGAGGAGGTCATAGACAACTCTCTAGAATTTCTCATCCTTGCCAGTGATGGTCTTTGGGATGTCGTCTCAAATGAGGTATAAATTCTCATTAATAGACTTTCCCTTAATTTTCTAGGATTTTTTTTTTTTGCCAGATGTCAACCTTCTTTTTAGATTCAGCTCTGACCGAGTAGCTGTATTGCACTTTCCAGGCCTGCTCTTTTTAGTAAAAATGGATCAGAACCACTCAAAATTGTTTGATCAGAGATGGATGGCCCACATATTCTTTAGATTACACAATGAATACATTGGGCTGAAGTGGAAGCCCATTTGTTTCAACATATGTCAGTTTATTACTTTCGACTGCATTTTTTCTGTAGTGTTCAAATCAAGTACCAATCGCCAATGGGTTGTCTGGAACAAAGTTGGGGACCATTTGAACCTGTGGGGATCAAAATAGAATTGTGAATTGGTCTGTTTTTGCAATTTACTGGTACATACTGTCTATGCAAACCAAGGTACTAGGCTTCCACCTATAGCCCATATTGCAACAGATCTACTGTTCTTTCCTTTTTTGTTTAGATACGAAGACCTCATAAAATTTATTAGCACATGGATTTTTTGAATTTTGGATCTCTCTAAATTCTACTAGAACGAATGCTGTTTTGGGGTAGTAACTTTACTGTAGAGGATGAATATGATATTTTACTTTATCAGTGTCTCTTTGGTTTGCGTAGGAGGCCGTGGAAATGGTGAGGCCGATAGAGGACCCAGAACAAGCTGCACAGAGACTCCTTCAAGAGGCTTCTCAACGAGGGAGTGCAGATAACACTACTGTTGTCATAGTTCGTTTCTTCAATTCTCCTCATGGTTCAAATTGAAACCGTTTTCTTTAACTAAACTTCCAAACTCGTATCATTTGTTACTGTTGTAGTATACATCATGCATTTATACGCTATGTTAGCTTTGTTTATATATAGTTGTTCCGTTTGAGGGTTGTATGTGGCCAACATAAACTATAGATCGTAATGTCATGTCTGAGTGCGTGCGTTCATGTCTGTTTCGTGATGTAAGGACTAATCTTTTACATGTTCATTAATAATTTAGCTTCAGAAACTACCCATTTTTTATTAATAACAAATAGAAAAATAAAACTTACAAAACTAAGAGTTCAGTTGGAAGATTTACAGAAGTAAAAGGACGGATTTGCTATTTCGGATTGAAATATCATTTCACACACCTCGAGCTGATTTAGAATTTGTTGGGTGAATTAATAAGACAGTAGCGTGAAAGCTGAGCATCTAACCATCTAGGCATATTCTATTGTCAATTTTCATCCAATTTACTATTAAATTAGTGCTTCAAATTTTTTATATTAGATTATTGCTTTTTATGAATTAAAAAATGATAGTAAACAAACTGGAATTTGCAGATGTCTGACACTACCTAATTAAGAGTTGTCAATGGCCACTTAATTGTATAATTAAAGGCGATGCGATATGTTAATTGTATGTGGCTCGTTTATCATAAATGTTTTATGTGAGGCCAAACCTGTAAATTTTGATGCTAAACAGTTCTATGTTATTAGGCATTTAATTACGCATTATATGCCACAAAAACGAATAATAAGCTGCAAAGCAGTAATTCTTGACAGGAAATACTTCATCAAATCGTACAATTTAGACATAAAATTATGTACTATATATCTAACTCTTTTTGTACGATTTATTTTATTATTATTTATTGTCATCTTATTTCAAATTAAGCATTTTTCTTATACTGCATAATTTTGTGAAAATATTTCTCCACAATCAAGAGGCTGCCGATCGCTAAATTAATATCGAAGTTCTAAAATCAAAGTTTATATGGGACTAATTAAGTTATTTAAACGGTTTAAAGACCATCTGATACTAAATTTGTGAAAAAAAGATGCAAATTTGTCAAAAATCATTTAACGTTCGTTAACAACATCTAAAATATGAAGGACGCGGTAAATGACTTAATTAGATGTTGTTAATAAAATGGAATTATCATTGTATTTTTTTCATAAAAGTCCGCCGAATGTCAAATTTAATACTATTTGAAAATTTTCTATTGACTTATCAAAAGCCATTAAATATGATTAATTTTATTCAATTTAGTTTACAGACATTACTCTATAATAGTATAATAGAAAATTTGGTACTTTGCTGCTAAAGATATCCCGATATTGTATGATTTAATTATTATAAACATATAAATATATTTATGTATTCATAATTAAGAAAAGTAGGCTAAGTGTGCAACAAGAAAACAAATCCTTTTTTGTTTTGAATCAATGATTTTCTTCGATAAGTATCATAATTATTTCCAACTGTAATAATTTGATAATTACGTAATTTGTAAGCATGTCAATATATCTACTTATTTATTATCCAGGTAAAGAGCATTTTCTTCGAAAAGAACATGAGGTCCCACTCTCCCATGTGCTCCCAGTTTGCGTATATACTATATAATCAACATGTGATCTCCGTGGTCCCCACTCTGCCATCTTTTTTTTGTTTTTTTAAATGTTGTCAGTAGACGAAGATTATTAAAAGAAAAGTTTAGATTATTTTCTACTGCTGCTCACTGCCACTCTGCCACCTCACCAGTTTACATGTTACTAATACTATGTTAGTCTCGCTTGCGGACTTTTATTTTTCTTTTGATTTGATTATTAATAAAAGATCATTCAGAACTCAGAACTCAGAACTGAAGTTACTCAGTTTTAATCTTTTTTATCAAATGGCACATGCACTTTTCACTCATCACTGTCACGTGGGTTTGATTAGTTGTTGACATTACGCAGTGGGCTGGGCTGGGATACCGTGCGGTTGTTGAAAATAAATGTCATTAAATAAAGAAATGCCAGATTTTTTTATTCGTTTATTCCGAATTTAAAGGAGTGACAGTAACATATTAAAAAATATTAGATTGATTAAAGTATGTATAAAGCTAAAATTCTTTTTCATTTGCGATTGAATTTATACGTTTAGTTGCAACTTGCACCACCCAAAAAAGTAAGGGGCTTAGATAGATCTTTAGATCCAATGCAACTGAATATATATGTACATTTTTTTTTGAGTAAATCCAACTTTTATGCAATTCAATGTTTATGATATATTTTTTAAAAATATTGCTTATATAAAAATCCTATTTCTAGTATCAAAATTTAAATAATTTGAAGAAAATTTTATCTTTCATATAACTTAAAATTTTTTAACTTTGAACCCTCAATAATATTGTAATGACTGATTAATTAATTTGAATTTAATACATATTCTATCTAGAGATTTGCAAACGGTCCGGTCCAAACCCGATAGCACGTCCACGGCCTCGCATGATGGTCTCGCACAACCCGATCCACACGGCCGGCCCTAACCTATCCAAATTCAAAAAAATCAAACTTGTCCCACCGTTTAGGCCCAAATGGGACTTTAACTCCCAACGGGACGAGCATGGTCCGGTCCGCTTTTTTATGAATTGGAAAAATTAATAATTTATCATAATTTTTAACTAATTCGAATTCTTATTTTCAATTGTTTAAAAATCTAATAATACTAAAAATTAAAAAATTTTAAAAAAATAAAATTTCAGAAAATTATAAAAAATAATAAAAGTTGAAAAATAAATTTATCAATTTTTAAATAATAATTGTCATCGAATTAATTATATATTTTTAATAGTTTAAAAATCGAATAATACTAAAAAATTTATAAAAATATCAAAAATTATAAAAATTATAAAAATTATAAAATAAAATTTGTATAATATTTTGAGTTACCCTCGTCCTTTAATCCGGGCTTGGGACAGGCTATGTAAAAAGAACATAGGCGGAGTTATAATTTTTTTTGTTAGTAATGTTCTTTAAAAAAGAAATTTAAAAAAACATTTGAAATATTTTAAAATAGATAAAAATATTTAAATGGTAAGAAATACCAAACTCCTAGAAGTCATTATGCATATATCATAAGTCGTTGTCTTGAATGTCATATGGGCCGTCAGAATCATCATCTGGAGGGATATCGGGGATATTGATACCGCTTTCATGAGTTTCTATGACGGATATTACCGTCTCAAATGTGATATCATGTTGCATGCGACTTTTATCATGTTGCATGCGACTTTTAACATCAAATGTGATATCATATTGCACACAAGTTGCTTGAAATTTTTTGAATCCAATTTGGTATGGTGGATATTGCCGAACTACAATATAATTCAGAAGGGACAGTTGACACATGCACTGCAAATACGTCACGTGCCATAGAAAAAAGAATATAGAAAAAAATGAGATAGAAAAAATAATATAGAAAAGTATGAGATAGAAAAAAAGATGAATATTAAAATAAATCAAATTAAAAAAATGATAATTCACCTTGGATATGTGATAAAGATGATGAAATAACTCATGTGTAGACGGTGTATACGAGCACGATAGTTTGACAGTTATCATGAAGAAGACACCGATGAAAGATTTTAACAACTGAAATTGGTCTCATTCTCTCTCGGAGATAAGCAAATGAATCCCCTCGGTTGAGTTATTGAAGGTTTCGGTTATAGCGTGTTTGTAAGGAAAATAACGATGAAACATCCTATAGGTCGAGTTCCAACGGGTATCTACATCCCATGGTACTCTTAACTTACTCAAACCCAATCGGGCACATGTCGTGGATAATATGGAGCGTTATTTTGTGGATAATATTATGAGGGGTTTGTATTATCAACTACATCTTTATCAAAAATATCCACACTTAACCAGTGCATAAAATCATTCATAGAATTAGGAGGATTTGTCATTTCTATAAAAAAAATAAAATAAAGAATCAAATTTGATGAAAAAAGAATATAAGAAAAAATATATACTTCAAAAATAAATTAACATTCTAAATAAAATTCTAACAAAAAAATCAAATCTCACATAATAAATAAATTTAACATTCTAAAGAAAGTTCTAACAAAAAATGAATTTAACATAATAAATAAATTTACAAAAAAAATTCAACAATCTAAATAAATTTCTACTTAAAAAATAAATTTAACATTCTAAAATAAATTCTAATAAAAAAATGAATTTCACATTAAATATAATATTCTAAATCTAACAACATAAAACTAAAAATATAATATTCTAAGAAAAAATAATTTCTACAAATAAAAAATAGATTTTTACAAATTTTAAATAAAAAATTATGAATAAAATCTAACAACATGAAATAATTTTACAAATAAAAATTATAACTAATTAAAATTAAAAACTAAACTTGAAGGGAAAATATTATCGCAACGATGGAATTAAGAAATGACGAATACTGAATATTATCCTTCAAATCTTCTACCTTCTTTGATTAGTTAATTTTTTCAACAAACTAACAATAAATTAATAATTCTAAACTATTTTTTCTATTTTTTGGAATAAAAAAAATTAATTTGAGAATCTGAAATTAAATGAAAATTTGGGAATGTGATAGTTTGAGAAGAGAGGAAGAATGAGATTTTGATGTGTTTTGAGATGTAAATGGAGGTGGTATTTGTAGATATTTTTGGGAAGGAAAATTTTAGATTTTTTTAATTTTTTTTAATTTTCTACAATAGATAAAGAAAAGTTATTTTTTTTGTATTTTTGACATTTGGGGTATCTTTGGGGGATCTAGCATCTTTTATTTAAATAAAGGGTTGTTGGATGGTATGGGGGAGGGGCGGTCCGGTTCGGGTGCGGGGTCCGGTCCACGTTCCCGCACGGCCCACGGCCGGTCCACGTTCCGCACGGCCCACGGTCCCGGCCCACGTTTCGCATGAGATGGGTCGCCACTGTCCATTTTCGGGTGAAGGAGAACGGCCACCACCGTTAGACCGGACCAATACAAGACACGAAATGTATACGTATTCGGCCACGATTCGGTCCGAACGGTTGGACAAATCATGAATCGGGCTCGGACGGATTGAACTGCACTCGGTCAATTTCAATACTCTAATTCTAAAATAACTTCATTAAATACATACACAATTTTGAATTTTTTATATTAAAAAACACATTAGCGTATATGGAGGTAGTGGATTGCGGCGAATGTACCGCGGCACGGCCGGTACATCCGGGCGGCGGGCGGCGGGCGGTACGGCACGACGGTAGACGGGTTTTTTTTCAAAATGGGTGTACCCTACCCAAAAGTCTCATACCCGTGCCCGTCGCGGTACACGGTACCACGGCACGGCACGGGGTACGCGGCACGGGTAGAAGGGTACGGCACGGTACGATTTATTTATTTATTTTTTTTTGTCTATTTTTATTTTATAAATATATTTTTTATTTTGGAATGTCGTAAAATCTGAATAATATCATTTCGGCTAAGTACAAATATAAACGTTCATTTTAAAAGAATAATATATTTTCTAAACGTTCATTTTTTCAATTATTTTAAAACAATAGATTAAATCAAAAAATAGATAAAAAAATTTAAAATGAACATTTAAAAATCAAATAATTTAAAATGAACGTTTAAAATATAAATAAAAAATATTTTAAATCAATTAATTTAAAAAGTAAAATATAAATAAAAATTTAGAAAATCAATTACTTTAAAAATAATTTTGAATTATTTTAAAAAAATAGATTAAAAAAGAGATGGGCGCGGGTACGCGGGCACGGGTACGCGGGTAAACGGGTACGGGTACAACGAGTTTTTTCCAAAAAAACACTGTCCGGCCCTTCTCAAACCCGTACCCGTGTACCCGTTTACCCGCCTATACCCGGGCACGGGTTGTACCTGACGGGTTTTAGCAAACCACTATATGGAGGCTCCTCTCCTACCATTTGGAATGAAGGACAAAGTGGAATAAGGACAGGTGGGATAACCCTACTATGATAAATACATTTATAGGACTCGTGGGTGATCCCACCCACCTTTATGTATGTTGGTCTCCTCTTCCAATTGGCTGAATTTTATTGTAAAGTTTTAATTTCAAATTGAACGATCTATTTTCCATACATTTGCTCTTTCTTGTGTATTCATCCACTGGCATCTTATTCAATTTTGACGGATAATTAATCTGATCTAATGAATTCCGTCCTAATAGAGCATTTTTTTATCCCTAGGTTTCTGAACTTTTTTCTCGCAAGTTGTTCCTGACCTATTTCTCGCTTATGACTTCCCGAAATATGTAATCAGTGATAATAATAGCTAATAAATTATCGCAAAAAAAAGCAATATAACAGTTATATTCGAGAAATATTTATCGTTATTTAAATATTTTACGAACCGTCCTACATATATTTTTTAATATTCAATTTTAAATTAATTATAATTTTTAGTTCACGATAGTTATTATTTTTCATATATAAACAAAATGCTTTTATTCAATTTTAGTTATTTTTTGAAATATTATCTTTCCTGCATAAATAAAATAAGAACATGCATATCGAAAATAAAATTGAAACATAAACATCTGGAGACTATGAATATTAAATTTTCGTGTATATTTTCTTTCGTAAAATAAATTACTGAATTTTTTAGATTCAATAATCAACAAACATAAATATTTTTTAAAAATTGTGAATTCGATAGAAAATTATCTATATTTTAATAAGGGATGATCGGATAACTGTTTAAGTTATAAGTCCAGGAGGCAGGAGCTAGCTTGTTGCAAATTAAAAAAATTAGAGCCTACCTGTAATTAACTTATTGCAAGTTAATTACCCCATGTGCAAAATAAAAAAAAAACGAGGCCTGTTTAGCACTAAAAAGTAGACAAGACTTGGCAGAGATAATTAATTAATTAACGCTAAACTATATTTTCCGTTTAAGAAAATATCAGCTCAAAGTTGAAAAATGAAATCATCTTGGTCCCGCTTTTAACTATCAATCCATCCACCTCTTACATTTAATTAATCATTAGAGACATTATCACATGGATGAGCCTCTATCCGGAGAGAGCAAACTTACGTAACAATTAACAAATGAGTTATTTCGATTAACAATTAAGAATATATATATACTTAACAAATATAGTTATATAAAACAAAAATATATAAATAAAGCTATTATATGGGATTTATTAGACGTACAATATCTATAATACATGTCAATTACACATCAAACTTATATTCGAAAAAAATTTTGCTCAAAAGATGAGACTTCATCAAGATAACATTTATGTCAATGCAAGTAACAATTAACAGTTAGTATTTAAAATTGATAAATTAACAAATCAATAATATTAAGTAACATTTACGATGCATTCTAGAAAATCCCACTGAATAGTTTCGCTAATGTTATATAGATATTTATATCTGTTAAATATTTATGCTTAATTGTTAACTGAAATAACTCATTTATTTATCATTATATATATTTACTCAATGTTCAGACACTTAGAAACATACCCACTTAATAATATATCTTCAATATAAAAAATGAATAGATGAATAGTTATGAAATGTCAACTGATATAAAAAAATGAATGGATGAAAGCGTGGACGTTCTACGAAAGGGGCTTTTTGTGAGGGAATGGGTTAATTTTTCAATGGCTTAGATATTAAAATTTGTTCCAAATTTTATTTTAAGTATTGAATTAGTATTGAAATTGAAAAAAATATAAAATGAAAAATGAGTTGCATTGACATTAATAAAAAAAAATTGATCCAATGATTAAAACAAGGCTTGGGACAAATTTTGATCCCAAGCCATTGGAAAATTAACCGATTTCTTTTGTGAGAAGCTAATTAAGACTAAACACTAACCGGTCCCAGTCTGATTGCATTTGAACCCTATATATATAGAGGTCGAATATTGTGAAAACGTTTGCATTTCAGACGATATGCAAACGGAACAAAAACTATATTTGAAAATCTAAAAAAATTCAATTTATGATGTCCATTAAATTGTTCATATGAAAACCTTGTGGAATACAAATATTTTGAGTATTTTGAGCTTTTTAAGCCACTCTTTTGAATTTTTGAAAAAATAACTCTAAAAATAATAATAAATATTCATTGTTTGTGTTGTTTTATTTCAAAAATTCAAAAGAGTGACTTAAAAAACTCAAAACACTTCAATTTTTTTTGTATCCCACAAAGTTTTCATATGAAAAATTTAATAGAAATCATATATTAAATTTTTTGAGATTTTAAAATATAATTTTTGATCCGTTTGCACATCGAAATGCAAATGTTTTTATAATAATATATATATATATATATATATATATATATATATATATATATATATATATATACTACTATCAGAAGAAGCATGTGTGAGTGAATCCATAGGATAGGATGGTCCAGTCCATAAAGACCCATCAAATATATATATATTTTTTTCTTTTTGGGTATGGTTCGCTGCATGGAGTGTTCAAACTGATCGGTTTAATTGATTTTGAATCAAATCATTAAATTTTGGACTATTTGATTTAATTTTTCGGTTTAAAATTTTTGATTCGGTAGAAAATTTTAGCTAATTCGGTTTTTTATTTTTGGTTCGATTTTGATTTTTCTAAATCAGATAAATCAAATAAAACTAAATAGTCCAAAATTTATCAAATAATTTTATTTCACTTGATATAAATAAGGATTATATCAAAGAAAATCCAAATATATTTATTTTTCATATGTTTTATTAGTTATTTATTTTATTTTTTAAACTATTTATTTTTTCTATCAATTTTTATAACTTTTGATATTTTTATTTTTCTTTAAATAATATAATTCCACTTTAACTAAATAAACCAAATAAAATTTTGGTTTAATCGATTTCAGTTTATTTGGTTAATAATTTTTAAAATTTGATTCGGTTCGTAATTTGACAAAATGAAAAAAATTTCGAATGCATATAATTATTTCAGTTTGAACTGAACCGACCGTTTGCACACCCCTAACTGCATCACATCTACGGATATCAATTATTGACCGGACCCGACATGATCCGAAGATAAATGGGTTGGATATGGATCTAATTTTTTTGACCCGAATCGGATCGGGTTTGGATCAACTTGTTCCGGCACGATTAATTATATTTTTTTAAATAATTTTATGATTTAGTACTAGTTAAAGTTTAAATATATATTAATTATATACTAATTAAAAATAATTATAAATGAATAAATATTTAATTATTTTATACGAGCTAGGTCAGGTCGATCTGTGTTTCGGTCGGATCGAATATGGGTCAAGATTTTTTGACCCGAATGTAATCGGATGGGGTTTGAGTCGGCTCACAAAAAAATAAAATAGTAATGATCCGATCCGAACCCGATCCGACACCCCAATCGACATGCCATATTCACACCCTAGTCCCATCATGTGCAAACCAAAAAAAAAAGAGAAAGAGAAAACCAACGCGGATAAATTAATAATTAATGATTAGTATTTAAAATTGATAATTAACATAAAATAATATAAAATTAAAAATAAATAATAATAAGTAATATTTACGATGCATCCTACTAAATTTCACTGAACAATTTTACTAATGTTATATAAATATTTATATCTGTTAAATATATATACTTAATTGTTAATTGAAATAATTTATTTATTCATCGTTATGTATACTCTCTGAACAGAGACTTGTCCATATAATATATCTTTAGGTGATACAAAGAGACATGAATATAATAATGTCTTCAAGTGGTATAAAAATGGATGGGTGAATAGTGCCTTGAGGTGACATAAAAATGGGTGGATGAATTGTCACGACTGTAGAATAAATGCTATCAGGAAAGAAATCATATCATAGAACAGCGAGCAGCTTAAAGAAAAAGAAAGAGAGTCATAATTATAATATAGCGGCAATTTAAAATTCATATAAAAGGTGAAATCAAAATTTTAGTATAAAGAAATTAAGATATAAATTTATATTTTTTGAACATTAAAATTAATAAATTAGAAAAAAATGATATATTTTTTATATAATAGAAATGTATGATAAATTTTAATTTAAATATATAACTTTTTGAGCAGGGGCAGTTGGTCTTGGAGGTCAACTGATTCCCTCTGAATTTTAAAATATAATGCATTTAGGCTAATATTTTATTATTCTGATCTCCCTAAATTATTTGATTATTTTTCATTGAGAAAAAAATATTTAAAACTATGGATAATGAAAAATATGAAGTCCCATAAAAAAGAGTTCTCTTCACCAACATAATTATATATTATTTTAATTTTTAATTATTTTTAATATATAAAAAATATTATTTTGATAATTTTTATTAAATAAAAATATATAATTATTTATTTTTTAATTTTATATAAAATTATTTAATATATTTAAACTCAATAAATTATTATAATCCAATCAAAATTTTGCATCTGCATTTGTTTCTGAGATTGAGGCTACCTAATTTGCGCTTTTATTTTAATGTTTGATTCCAATATAGAACTTTCTGAGGTTCAGGCAGGAGCGGACCTAGTAGTATCCAGGGGAGGGGGCACGTGCCCCCCTGGATTTTGAAAAATAGTGTTTTTCGGTAATGTTTTCGGCACGTGCTCCCCCTGAAATTTTTTTTTGTTCCCTCCTGAATTGTCTGATTATTTTTATTGAGAAAAAAATATTTAATACTGAGCATAATGAAATAATTATGCAAAGATATCAAAATATAAAGTTCCTTAGTCGAAAACTTTTTTCATCAACTTGATTATCTATTACTTTGAGCTTTATTTTATTGTTATTTTAATATATAAAATGTTATTATTTAATAAAAAAATTATTAATTAAGTATATATATTAAATTATTAATTTTTTTATTTAGTACCCGATTAGTTAATGGATTTGAACCCGATAAGCCATTACAATCCGATAATTACCCCTAATCAAAATCCTAGATCCGTGACTGGCTTCAGGCTAACCTAATTTGTACATTTTTTAACGTTTGATTCGTACAATGCTCCATCATTTAGAGTAGGATCTGGATTCCTCACGAAGCGACTTTTCGTGAGAAGTGAAGACAATTAGACAAAGTTCAAAAACTAACCTGTCCCACTCTGATTGAATCTGAACCATATATATAAGGGGCAAATTTATAAAATACATCTCTATTTGAAAACATCAGACAAAATGCCCTCCTTTAATTTTTTTTTGACAAAATGCCCTTGTGGGGTCCAACTGTACAATCACCTTTACCTTTCTTTCCTTTACTTCCTTCCTCCTTTCACATACTCTGCTTGAAAGGAAAAAAATGATGCTCTTCTTACACCCACACTCATCATGTTGGGTTATTTGAAACCGCTTGTCTAGATACAAAGAGTAATAAACAGGACAAAGAGAATGATAAACATGACAGAAAAATACACAAGAATGAGAACGAGACCCAACCCATCCAGACACTTCAACAGTTTTCATTAGCTTGGGAGTTTTTATCAATGATAACTAAGTAGACATTTTTCATAACTAAGCGTTATCATAGTTGATCATTGTTTCATGCAGCTACAAAATAACTTCAATTCTTGCAAGCAAGATTACAAAAAAATTCAGTACTAGAAACATAATAAATAACATAAAAGATTTAGGATTTTTTAGCCAAGACTCGCCAGAATGAATAACACATAAGTCTTTCAGTACTAGAAGCTTCAAACAGAATTAATCTTCTACAATCTTCTATGTTCGTATAATTCCTATAATAGAAAAAAAGACCATTATAAAGTAACAATATAAATCATGCAACTTTAGTACTAGAAACAAAGAATAAAATTTCATTTAAACTCAAAACTGAAATAATTACATGTCATATGATTTTTATGAGATAATTAATTAAAATTTGAAATAAAAAATAAAAAAATACATGTTACCTCTAACTTGATGTGCTCGATTTGGATTTTTATGAAGTTGTGGGCATTTTTTTGTGAAAGGAGGAAGGAAGTAAAGGAAAGAAGGGTAAAGGTGATTGTACAATTGGACCCCACAAAGGTATTTTGTCAAAAATATTTGAAGGAGGGCATTTTGTCTGATATTTTCAAAAAGAGATGTATTTTATAAATTTGCCCTATATATAAGTGGGATCACCTTACAATGAGTTATCTTCATAATTTTAACTTATAGAATAAATATTAAAAAATTTTGAAAAATAAATTTTTTTATATATTTTCTACTTATAAATTAATAGTGTTTTAAATTTTATATAATTTTATTATCATTTGATAGTTTATCAAAGACTATTTATTTGTAACCGTTATAAATTGTGTAAAATATTGATGGTCTTTGATGAACTATCTAACAAATAATGAAATTACATAAAATTTAAAACACTATCAATCTATAAATAAAAAATATATCTATAATTTTTTTTTTTATTTAAAATTTATTATTAAAATTATCAAAATAACCCATTATCCACCCATTATATATTATATGCAACTTGTCTGGAAAAGCATGCATGAGTGTGTCCACAGGATGGGATGGTCCAGTCCTTTTGGATGTATGGTTCGCTGCATGCCAGGCTGCCAGCATCACATCCTAATCCCACCATGTGCTCCTTGCATTTATGACAAGCAAAAATAAAAAAAAAAAAATCAACGGGGATATTTAATTGTACGGCAACTGCAAATTATATAATAACTATTCACTGCTCCTTTTCACGCCACGTCTAAAACGTTTTCCTCATGTATCTTGCCGCGCAATGCTGTTTTCATCAATCATCAAAGATAATTATGGATTTGGCGATCCTCAATCAGTCAATACAGGCAACATAAGACTTGCCAACTTGGTTTATGGATTCGCTTCAATTTCATTTTTTTTTTCAACTGAATGCGCTAAATTTTGCAAATACAGGCGGTATATTTTTATATGTCCATGTTTCGAAATTGAAGTTAAAGACCATGTACAAAAAAAATATTTTCGTTGGGTCAATTTATATAATTAATATAATACTTAATTAAGCTTCATTTTGAAAAAAAAATAATTTAGAATTATTTAAAATGCAAAATTTTACTTCGCATTCATATTCCAATTTTAAAAATTTAAACGACCGATACAAATAGTTGAACATGATTTTCATATTATAATATCTCTAGAGATCAAATTTAAACTTTTTTAACCACACAATACTAGTGATTTCTCACTCATCTAAAAAATAGAAAAAAATAAAATGAATGATAAACAAATAAAAAAATTTAATCTCCAAAGATATTTTAATATTAAGATCATGTTTAATGGTTTAAAATTTTAAAATCAAGATAAGAACACGAAAAATTAGAGATTTTGTACTTCACGAAGCACCATAGTCTCTCTCTATATAGGAGATTTTACGATGCATCACGAAGCAAGTAGGCGTTTTGCTTCGGTCTAAAAAATCTCGAAAAATCAAAATTCATATTGTCAATCTAATTCACCCAACATAAACTACATATTTAAATATTATTGAATAAGAAATTTGATTATATTTGGAGATGGGAAGGACAGGCTGCATGCTTTTTCTTAAATTTATGTCGTAATAATTTTGTTGTGAGACTGATTTGCTTATGTTGTAATAATTTGTGTGTTACTTATTTATGAGAATTACTACATTTATTTGTTGTGAATGTATTTATTGTGTTATTTAGTTATTATTAAACATGCATGTACGACAGTACGAGCATCAGATTTCTAAAATTATTTTAACCCTTTATAACTTCCATCAAAGAGTTTAAGATTCATACAATTTTCAATATCAATTTTAAAATAATTATATATTTTTACTTCATGATGTTTATTGATTTTCATATAGAAACAAAATGTTTTTATTCAATTTTATTTATTTTGTGAAATCACATCTTTCCAGCATAAATAAAATAAAAACATGTAAGTCGAAAATAGAAATTGAAACACGAATATATGGTGACCATGAATATTACTTTTGCGTGTATATTTTCTTGAGCAAATATAAGTTACTGAATTTTTGAGATTTAATAATCCTTAAACATAAATATTTTAATAAAATTGTGAATAAATTAGCTTATCTACATTTTTGTAGGGGATGACTGTTTTAGTTATAAGTCCAGGAGGCAAGTTAAAAAATTTAGAGCCTACATGTAATTAACTTCGCAAGTTAATTACCCCTTTACAGGCTTGTTTAGCACTGAAAAATTAGGTGAGACTTTCAGAGAGTATTAGTTAATTCTAAACTACATTTTCCGTTTAACGAAATAGCAGCTCAAAGTGTTCAACCACTGAAATTAAGGAAAGGAAAACATCTTGTGTCCCCACTTATAACTATCCAACCATTCATTCATTCACCTCTTATATTTAAATTAATCATTGGAGATATTTGTCAAACCGTGAAATTTAATTAAGTAATAATGATAATTAAGGTAATAAATAAATTAATTTAACACAAATTAGTAAATAACGTAAACTGCAATATAAATATATATATATATATAATAACAATAACAATAAATTCAAAATTTAAATTAAAAAAAATCAATAATTAATTAGAATTTAAATAAATTTAAATAATATAAGAGCCGACAGTGACGTAAACAAAATCAAGAAAATTAACCAATGATAAACATTATGGTTTTTGACGACTAAACTAAAGATCGAACAAATAATCTAATGAAAATAGCCAGATAAATGAGAACCGAATAATAAATAAACCAATCAAAACAACAAAACATCCAGAAGATCAACAAATGAATAAAGCCGCGTGGAGAATCCAATGACCAAAGTTATGAAGTCGCAATATAATAAAATTAAGAGCGAACAGAAGAACAAAGCGAACGAAATAAATTGAATATCGAAATTAAACAAACATTAAATTGAACAATGCAACGCTAAAAATAAATTAACACTACGATATTAATTAAAACTGGAAAATGATCAAGAACTTAAGAGTTTTAAACTGACTGACTAATGATAATCGTGACTTCGATAATAAGGATTATAATCAATGACCATAGCAAATTTCACAAATGACCATATCAAGACTTTCACAACCAATCCTGAGTCTGTATGTCTCTCTCTGCATTTAAGGCTCTGCCTTCTCTCTCTCTTTCCCCTTAAAAATTTCTCATCTGTCTCCATCCCCAATTAATGCGGGACCCACTCTCCATCTCCGCTCTTGACTTCCCCCAGGCGAGAAGCCCCACCCCATTCTCGCTCACCCCTCTCTGTCGCTCCCTCACTCTCCTCTCTCCAGACGACAACGCCCCCATCTCTCTCAAAATCCCCGCTCTATTGATGATAAACCCTTCCTCTCAATCACTCTTTGCCCCCTCTCGCTGACACCAGCGTTCCCGTCAACCCTCACTCTCACTGCCTCTCACCGATAGCCCTATCCTGCCCCCTCTGCTACCTAGTGCCATTCGCAGAAAGAGTTAAGGCTCGGTTTCCCCCCTTGGGAGACGATACCTCTATTGCGACCTAAAATCGAGGTCAATCCCTCTTGTTCATTGTTTGCTTTACCGAGCCACTCGCTGACGTCACCATCGGCCCAACACCACTCACCACTACTGATCGGAATTGGCCCCAACAACCCGATGATGCTGCCTTGAGCTGGACCAAGCCATCTCACTCTCAGGCTGACCCTTCCTCCTTATTGCCCTGATCCAAAATCCGATAACTCCTTTCCTTTGTCTAGCCGTGTGGGCCACGCAGGCGGCTGAGCCCTGTGCTTTCATTTTTCTATTTTGTGGTGTTGTTCTCTGCTTTGTTTGGGCTTCTAGGTGCTAATTGTTGTGCTGCCTTGTCAATTATCGTGTTGCATGCATTGTTGATGCTCTTCCCTCGAGTGGCTGTACCTAAAAATATTTATGTGATGGATTGAGTACTGGTACCAATTGATGTTGTTGATGCTGTTTGATTCTGGTACATGGAGTTGGGTTTGGTTCTAGTTAATCTTTTTGCAATTTGGTTTATGCGCCTTGGTACACCGGTACCAATCGGTACAGATGATGCGAGGTGATACCTTGTGGGTCCTTGCTCCCCGCTCTAAACCGACCCTTGCTATGGATTATTCGGGATGCTTGTTGTTGTGATTTGACCATTGTCGACCGGTACCAGTCAGACAAAGATGATGACCGTGTGGTACACTAACATGTTATAATCTTGTGCCTTGTTGTCTATGAGTGATTTGTTCTGATTAAGTGTTGTCTAAGTTTGATTGTTGTACCAGCAACTTATTGTTGCGATTTTAGTCTGATGACCCCTTCATCAGGGGCTAAATTGAGAAATCTGATAAATTAAAGTGCCTAAATGAATTTGTGGTAATAACCTCTTAAAAGGTCATATGCGCAAAATATCAGCTTGACGGATAATATAATCGTAGAAAATAAATTGATCTTAACTAAGTGGGACGAAAGGATAATTTGGATAATAATTTAATTAATTTATTAGCAAGTGCCGTAAATTTAAAAACGTGCGCAACTAATAATTAATTAATACTTATAGTGAAATATGGGAGATGATTACATAATCTGCCTCAATAATAAAAATCCGAACAAATACAGTGGTTTCGGAGGCGGCCTATGATCCCAAACACATTAAAACACCAACACATTAATAAAACAATAATAATTTCCTTAAATTAGTTTACTTTCTTTTTATTTTTAATTTTCCTTTTAAGTTTTCCTTTTTCATTTATTTTAAACCTTTTTTCTAATTTATGAAATATAATGTTAAATATATATATACATAATAATAAAAGCAATTGATAAGAATAATAATTAGGATATAATGAATATATATTAGTATATATACATATATATATTTATATTAATTAATTTCTCTATTTTTAATAAGAATAATATTAATTATATAATATTATGTATTAATTAATTTCTCTATTTCTAAATAATTAATTATCCTAATGTTAATTAAAATTAATTATGGGATAACATTAAGTTAACTTAATTAATTTAAATAAATTAAATTAGTTACATTAATCGAAATAAATATAATCTTAAAACACCAACACACCTAATAAAATAATAATATTTAATTTGATTAAATTAAGTTAATCGAGTTTCGTTAATTTCTGTCACATCTATTTGATTTTCATACAACAAACCTATGAATTATAAAAATAATATTAGTATGTAAAATAAAATATAATTGAAGAATATAATTTAAATAATTAATATTTACAAAATAATAATTAGAATATGATAAAAAATTATATTATCAAATATATATACTAATTAATTTCTCTAATATTAATAATACAAATAGAGACAATGATGATAATAATAAATACTATAAACATATATTAATTAATTTTCCTATTTCTAGATAATTAATTTTTCTCATTTTAATTAAAATAATTAAGTGATAATGTTAAGATAACTTAATAAATCTAAATAAAGTTTAGTTAATTATATTTATCAAAATAAATATAATATGATTATAATTTTCAAATAATAATACTCCCGCCTTTGAGTCCGGTATACCCTGACCTAACCAGACCCAACGTTAATAGGATACTCGCAAATTAATTTATTTTGACTTCCTAAGTTCTTGAAATTTATCTTGACGATCCGACACACAAGTACACTCAGGATGAGACGGCTGACGAGATCGTGAGCGTCATGAAGACTAAGCAATTTGACGCTACCGATCTGATCAAATCATTATCAGGTACGGTTTCCTGAGATTTGATTTCCTTTCTTCAGAATTAGGAAACCCAAACCGAAAATAAATGTTTTTAAAATAAATCAATCGGTATTTTCTCGACCAAACATTATTTAGAGACCCGAATTAAACTCATATATGCATTCGATTGACCAAAGATATTCGAGACATAACGTAATTTGCATGCCATATCATATCATGATGCATGTAGACGGATAGGAGTAGGACTCGTGAAATAGTCCCGAGATAGGATTATGTTAGAGTTAAATAAATAAAGAGATAAATTATAATTAGTAGATTAATATTATTAATATCATTAATTATAAATTAAGTTAGGTAATTAATCGTGCAAAATGCATGGGAAAGTGCTGAGAGAGCGGGCCGGGTGATCTCAGTCTGAGGTTGCCTTGTAAAAACCAGACCAACGTGTTATATTCCTTTGGTCTGTATATACACTGCGCACCTTTGCTTGTTTGGTTATCCACCGATCCCGTCATTTGGCGGGTTCGGCCGTGCTAGAGTGTTTTTCTTTTGATCAATATTATACTTTTAATATTCTTAATATGATTAAGATTTCTAATCCAAATTTGAGTGATTAGGATACCATGTCTTTCAAGGTGTTTAGTGTGGGCGTCCATATTCGAGTCCGATTCTACCCCTGTTTTGTTATTTCTGAATGCGGTCCTCCGACCCCTAGTGGGTACAAAGTAGGCTCCCATTTGTATCATCTCATCATTTTGTCATTTCTGGGATGCGGTCCTCCGCCCCGGTTGGTACAAAGTGTAGGCTCCCCATCGGGATGCGGTCCTCCGGCCCCAAAGTTGGTACATCAGTAGACTCCCATCCGTATTATATTTCATTTTGTCATTATTTTCGGATGCGGTCCTCCGACCCTTAGTTGGTACAGTGTAGGCTCCCATTTGTATTAGTTTCCGATTTGTTATTTCCTGGGTAGTTATCTCCTTTTGACGATATGACAACTGAAAGCATAACTTCTTAATCCATTTTGTTTTATTATATTATTATTATTCTGTGAGGTGGATCATCAGATTCAGAATACCGAGTACGTGCTTTTAGCCGTCACTCTCCTAGGGCGTTATCGCTCCGGGAGGCCGAATTTTCCCAGGGTATTCAGGGCATTGGCGCCCGCTTACTCGAAAATCCTAAGTTTGTAAGTTGGGCCCGAATACGTGCCCGCTTAGGTAAGTCACAAGTCCAGAGCCCGACCACGTGCCCGCTTGTGGATGGATTGATGATCTCGCAACCGGGTATGTATATATATACGGTGCTTTAAATCTCGTATCTTATATATATATTTATTATATATTATATTATTGTCCATAGATTTTTATAATTTGTGTTTATCTCATTGCATGTCATCAGTATCATAGCGAATTGTTAAAGAGACATATTAACTATAATTTTACTATTTAAATAGATAACTGTTGCATTTAAAATATCGCATTTGCGGTGTTGGGTCCAGTCTAGGAAAGAAGATCAAATCTTAAGGCCGGATCTAAATCCGTACTGAGTAATTTTTAAAATTACTCACGTTTCCACGGTGGTTGTGGGATCCAGGTATTTCAGGTTCGGGATTTTCTTGGAGCGAGTGCTAGGGACAGTCCTGCGCGATGACAGAGATGTTTCGCTGCATGTGCACGTGAGCCGGGTAGTGGATTAGGATCTGTCTAGTTTCGAGTTTTACTTCTTTCTTTTGGGTTTTTATTTGAGAGATTTGCTGCCCATTCCGATGGAGCTAGCTCCGCCTATGTTGGTGTTGTATACTCTTTGGTCATTCTGGACTGTATGGTCATGTATTTATATTTATTATTGTTTTGTTTATTCTAAAATTTTTCTTATATTATTCATTTAGCCTTTCGTACGCGCGTCTTGTCGTGCGTACGTGGCGGGATTAATCACCCCTAATCCGATTCAATTATTCTGGGGTGTGACATATTGTCCGGTGCACTACCACAAAAATAAAATTCAATAAAGATTTTATAAAATATTTAGTAACGATTCTGATCATTATTAAAAGAGGCGTTAATAGAAATATTGTTAAATGGACTGTCAAATTTAGATAATTATCTAATTTTGTCTAGTCTCTGCATCTTTGGAATGCAAATGACAATTATCAAATGAGATTTGACAATAAAATGCGAATGATTTAATGATTCTTAATAAATAACCGTTACTGAATTCACTATTCAGTAATTTTTCTCAAAAACATTATTAAAGATATTGTTATAAAAATATTATTTATTTAAGAAATATATTTTTTAATTTTAATTATTTTCTTTTAGTAGCCATAAATATATAAGTACTATATATATAGAGTGAGATTATGGTGCATCGAAAAGTATAAATCACCCATATTTCACTTTCATAACTCGAATTTAAAAGTTCAAACAGATGATTTAAACCACTTAACATGATCTACATATTGACATATTTTTGGAGATCAAAATTTTCAATTTTTTTTTTGAAAATTTTTGCTATCTAAATTAGATGCGTATTAACTATAAAGTTTGTTGATCTAACGATTTTTGCACCATCCAATATTAATTATTTTTCACCCATCTAAAAAATAGCAAAAAAATAAATAAAAAATAAAAAAATGAATGTGATCTCAAAGACATTTCAATATGAAGATAATGTTCAATGATTTGGATCGTCCATTTGAACTTTTAAATTAGAGATATGGATGCGAAGCACATGAGATTTTATAATTCGTGAAGTACCATAGTCTCACTATATATATATATATATATATATGAAAATCTATACAATAGTATGATAATCTATATAATTTATAAGAAAAAGAATTGAAAAATACAAAAAAATCTGAGTATTTTCAAATGCATATTTGGACCTTATATATCTCATCATGAGCTTTTCATGACAATATAACATAACTCAATGTGTTGGATAATGGAAGGATTAGTATAAGATTATCATTTTTTTTGGGTTAGTGATTGAAAATAGTGCAAGGTTAGTTATATCTCAGAAAATATAAGAATTGTGATAAAAGTTATTAATTTGGGATAGTAAAATATTATTTGGATGAATTAGTGAAATTTCTGTTGGGTTAGCAAGGAAGAATAGTGCTAAATCAAATTTTCGTTGGGTTGGTAAAATAGCAACTAACCTCAACTATTTTGAATAATAATTTTGTGTTTGGATATCACGAGCTATTCCGAGTAGTTGCTATTCTCACGTTAGCACTAACCCAACGCTAACCAAACATACCCTTTCTTTTAAAAGTTAAATTTATTTTAAAGTGAAATGCTCATATTTCTCCATTTTTTTTGTTTTTTTCTCCTCTCTGCCTGATCCGTTTTAAAGATGATGGAATAAGAAGAATATGAATCAGAAGGGGTTATACATTGGGAGGTACATTTGATCAGTAACGATGGATTGAATATAGAGTAGGTGATGGATATGATAATAATTCAGAATTCGCCATTTTTTATATTTCTATCGGTTGAGACATTTAATAACGATTTTTAAGTAAAAATATTACTAAATATGATATGTAGTTATAATATTTAAGTAAAAATCGTTATTAAATATGACATTTAGTATCAATTACTACAAAAGTTATTACTAATGGCTGTAGTAATTTTTTCCTTTTTTATTTTGCCCGACAATGTCAGAAATCTTTAGCAACGTTTTTTAAGTAAAAACTGTTACTTAAGGTCACATTTAGCAATAATTATTATAAAAAATAGTTACTAAAGGATTTTTCTAATTTTTCTTTTTCTTTTGCCTTACAATGTCAGAACCATTTAGTAATGTCACCTTTAGTAATAGTTATTATAAAAAAACATTGCTAATTTTTTTTTCTAATTTAAAGGATTTTAATAATATTTTCTCTGATAATGTCAGAACCCTTTAATTACAGTTTTTATTAAAAATTCATTACTAAAATTTTCTATAACATTTTGATGATTCTTGAATGCTCTTTATTAACAGTTTTTTATTTAGTATTGTTATAGAAAACATAAAAATTTTAAAAGTATCACCAACCAATTTATTAATGATTTTCATCATAAACCATTACTAAATGGGTGTTATTAATACTCATTTTTGTAGTAGCGGTGAGCCTTTGAGCATCCGACTAGAGTAAAAATACGTAATAATTAATTAACAAGTGAACTATTTTAATTAACAATTAAGAACAAATATTTAACAAATATAAATATTTATATAACATAAAAATATAAATAAAGCTATTTTGCGAGATTGACTAGACGCACGAGGTTTTATGTCTATTGTACACATCAATTACACATGAAATCTATATTTGAAAATAATTTTTACTCAAAAGAGTTTACTTACATCAAGGTAGCATTTTGTATGTCAATAATTTTAATAATTAATGTTTAACGATTACTAAATATCGCTGAATTATTTTGGTAAAGTTATGTGAATAATTATGTCTGTTAAATATATTTACTTAATTACTAACTGAAATATCTTATTTGTTCGTCGTTACGTATGTTTCTCCGTTCAGACACTCAGATGCACACATACCCACATAATAATGTCTCAAGCTAATATAAAAAGTGGATGAATGAATAATTATAATCGGTCCTAGCCTGATTATGGGCAAGTTGGATAGTTATAACTTATAACTAGTCCCTGCAAATATAGAAAGTGAATGGATGAATAGTTATAAGGTTTGATACTTGACAGTGGATAATTTTGACAATGAACTTTTAAATAAATAAAAAAAATTATAGTTATGTTTCTTTTATTTATAGATTGACATCGTTTTAAATTTTATATAATTTTATTATCATTTGATAGTTCATCAAATACCATTAAAATTTTATACAATTTATAATGATTTCAATTTAACCGTCTTCAATGGACTATCAAACATAATGAAGTTGCATGAAATTTAAAACACCATCAATCTAGTTAAATTATTTAAGAGCCTTTGTAATTAATTTAGATATAAATTATATTTAAGTAAAATATTTTATTTATTTATAATAAAATTAATACTAGATATAATTATTTTATAAAAAGTTATATAAAAAATAAATTATATATTAACTATATTAAATTTTATTTAAAAAAATTACACATTATATAATTATACTAAAAAAAATATTATATTTTATTTATAATAAAATTAATGATATTCATAAATATTTTTAAAATTAAAAGAGTTTGCACGATATAAAAATGAATAGATGAAGAGTTATAACCGGTCCCAACATTTCTATTTGGGAAGGGATATTTTGATAATGGTTATCTTGATAATCTTGACAATGAATTTTCAAACAAATAAGAAAAAATCTTATAAATATGTTCTTCTACTTATAGATTGACGGTGATTTAAATTTCATGCAAATTCATTATCGTTTGATGGTCCATCAAAGATCATTAAATTTGAAACCGTTGTAAATTATATAACATTTTTGATAGTTTTTGATGGACTGGACAACAAATGATAATGAAGTTGTGTGAAATTTAAATCACCATCAATCTATAAGTAGAAAATATATCTATAATTTTTTTTAAAATTCTTTCAGTACTTATTTAAAGATCTATTATCAAAATTATGAAGATAACCATTGTCAAGTGATAGTGATCCCTTCCTTTATATTGTTCCTGTTATATATACAGCTTGTCTGAAGAAGCACGGATAATTATGAAATAACCATTGTCAAGTGATAGTGATCCCTTTCTTTATATTGTTCCTGTTATATATACAGCTTGTCTGAAGAAGCACGTGCGAGTGAATTAATCCTTAGGATGGTCCTGTCAACCTAAAGATCTCAACACGAGAGATTATTATTTTTTTCGTTTTCGAGGTATGGTTCGCTGCATCACATCCTAGTCCTATCATGTACTCCTCCTATTTATGGCAAGGAAAAGAAAAGAAAAGAAAAAGAGAACAAACGATCACGCGGATATTTAATTATACTGCAACTGCAAATTAAATTATTATTACTTCACCCTTTCACGCCGCGTCTAAAACGTTCTCTCATGTTGGTGTCCCTGTACTTGCCGCGCATAGCTTTCTTCATCAATCATCAAAGATATATATATATATATATATTTTGAGACAGTTGACAGAGGCTGCCAACGACTTATCAGTCATCAAAGATAATTATGGATTTGGTGATCCTCAATTGTCAATACAGGCAATATAGACGACTTTACCAAACTTGGTTGATGGATTCGCTTCAATTTCAGGTTTTCAAGTTTCAACTAAATGCGCTAAATTTTGCAAATACAGGCGGTGTATTTTTGTATGTCGATGTTTCATTACATCACAAATAGGCTTTTACAAATGTTATTTTCCCCAGTTAATAGCGGGTTGTACAACCGTCGTTATTGAGCGCCAAAATTTAACAAATGGCTTTTGTTGAAAACCGCCGCAAATTGTTTACAATGGTTCTTATATAACAACCGTTGCAAAATACCATTTACAACGGTTTTTAACTAAAAACCGTCAGTAAACATCACCTTTTACAAATGGTTTTTACCTTAAAAACCGCTGTAAAATTATTTTTGCAGCGGTTTTTTCATAAAAACCGCTGTAATTTTTTTTTAAATTCGTTTGCAGCGGTTTCTTCGTAAAAACCGTTGTAAAACTATTTTTTTTAAAATTGTTTCTTTTTATTTCTGTGACTAGCCCATATATGCTAGCCATATATAATATTTTCATCACATGCATTTTCACAAAAATAATAATAACTACATTTAATTACTAATTAACTAATTTATCTAACATACATACATAATATAATAAAATATAATATATATTTACAAAATATTAAAACTTGATAAAAAAATATCAAAACAAGGCGAGGCGGGGCAATGCGACAAATGCATGCAAGCGGCAGCAGGCAGCAAGCGCGCGGCAAGACGGTAGCGGCGGGGCGAGGCACGGAAGCGGCGGGGCGAGGCGAGGCAGCGGCGAGGCGGCAGCGCGAGGCGAGGCGGGGGCGAGGCGAAAGCGCGAGGCGGGGGCGAGGCGACGGCGCGAGGCGGGGGCGAGGCAGCGGCGCGAGACGGGGCGGGGCGAGGTGAGGCGAGGTGATGCAGTGACTAGGTTTTTCACATTAATGGAGCTGTGGGAAAGGGGGGAAATGGGGGAAATGTTTGGATCCCGTGAGAAAAGAACTTTTCTAAAATAAAAATTAATTTACAGCGGTTTTTAACTGAAAACCGCTGTAAATGGTGCGCTGCAAAAGGGGTTTTCTGGCGTAGTGTTTCGAAATTGAATTAAAGACTGTACAAAAAAACTTATTGTAGTTGATGGGTAATTTAATACTTAATTATGCTTCGCTTTGACAAACAAATAAGTTTATAACTATTTGAAATGCGAAATTTCAAATAATATATATTATTATTTGAAATGCGACATATATATGTAATAAATGCCTAATATGTATCATTTGCACAGAATATGATGAACTTTTAGATAAAATTTACCATTAATCAATGACATGAAATTGGCGCATGAAAATTAAATGATATTTTATTTCCGATGAAAATTAATATACAACTAAATACAAGGAAAATTGTCGACTTGTGGTAGTCATAAAGAACCTTTTATTACTACTGATTTGGTAGCAGTATGTCAGGGTCATCAAGGCAAAGACATTTTAAAATAATTTTTATTAATTTATTTTAAAGATTTATGTTAACATAAACAAAATAGAAATGGCAGAAGATCTGTTCAGCAAACTTAATAAATGAATAATACGAAAAAAAATAGTACGTCTAGTATCAAAACCTTGGATTCATATGATGATAATAAGCGAATTATACAGCTTGCAATCCAATAAGAACAAAAAGTGGGTGATAATCAATTTGCACTAGTTATTCTAATCACTAACGTTAAAACTGCTCAGAGCGAATTTCAGCCTTTTAACAATGTCTTCAACTGTTAAAGAAAGTTCCTCACGAACCTACACATGAATGGAAAATAAAATTAATTAACTCACGTTATTTAGCAAAAGCAAAATATGTTCTTCCTCCATCCAAAATACCAAAACACACAGGACATTTTTATTTAAAAGATGACTTACCTTTGCAGTGATGGTCATGTCAAACAAGGAACTCGTAAATGGCACGACTGATGTGCTAACGATTTTTAATCCAAGGCCTAATTCAATCTCAGACAATGCCTTCACCAAAACTCCTTTTTGGCTCTCACAATGGATCTTGATTAGCATTTTCTGCTCAGAAATTCGGACCTCGATATCCGGTAGAGACCCCCCTTTGGTCGATAACTCGTCATTCGGCACATTGTCATCACAAGTAGATGAGTTGCATTCATCAGGAGATGACTGCGATTTTTTTACAATGACTGCAGCTTGGACAGTTTTCTGAGAAGCTTCTGTTTCTAAGGTTTGCACCTTTTCTTGGAGTACTTTAACATACTGGATAGCATCTCCCAAAACTGATGCTTTGTCCATCTGTAAATTACATTTTTTTTATATAGTTGTAATTAGTAAATGATAATATATTGACACCGTAATAGTATACTTTTCTTCTTTTTTTGTTGCGGATTATTTACATGGTTAATTAAAAATGTGATCTTCACTTTAAATGCTAATTTCTTCTAGATCATGACATTTTTCCTCGAAAATTTTCTATATTTTCTTTTGAGCAAAATAAGGGTCCAACCCTTAACTTCTATTAACTAAACAATTGTTAATTAGTTCAATCGTAAATTATGGAAGAAAATTAAATTAATGATCTCATAAGGAATGAGATCGGCGAAATTTTTTTTGAAAAGAAATATTCAAACGAGACAATAACAAAAATGAAAATAGAAGTAATAGTTAAATAGCCTAGAGAGATGTACCATTTTTAATTTTTAATTTTTTTTTTATCAATTAATTGATTTGACTAGCGTACATAAAACTTTGATGATATATCTCGCTCTTAAAATACATATATTTGGGAAATATCATTAAAACTAAAAAAAAAATTATAGATGTATTTGTAATTATTTGGATATAAAATGTATCAAATATGAGTCATATGATGTTTTATTGGTTATTCAACAAACTAGAGCTGTAACTCGAGTTTCGCTCTGATAATATAGTCCTCAAATAAATAATTAATAATATAAAATTTAAAATATATATTTAATAAATTTTCACATTAAAGAAAATTTAGACATATTACTTTTAAATGATAAGTAATAATAATAATAATTATTATTATTATAATAAATAATATAATTAAATACATAATAATTTATAAATAATTATATAAAAAAATGGATCATTTGAAGAATTAAGTTTCACACTAAGCATATTACATACATTATTTTAAACGAGGAGAGAAAAACTATTTTATATGAACTTTTGGATTCAAAAAGATGAAAAAATTTAAATAAAATTAATAATAAAAAAAGTAATGATGTAATATGATTGAAAAACTTGAATGGTCAATTAAAATTGGCATGAAGTCATTATACCCACTATTGAGAATTTTAACTTTAGTTTTTCAAATTGATTCAAAGTTAAATCATGCTCTATCAAAATATAAAATTAGGAAGAAAATCAAACAATATATAGCTGCAATTTAATAGATATATATGTGTACCACGGTAATGTTTAAGATTGCGCGCATACCCTGGTTAGGCCTGGAACAAGAGAAGATAAAGCAATGAACCGTTGTGTCAGCTTCTCTCTTCTCTTTCTCTCCGCCATTACATGATCCTTCTTGTTATGCAACTCCGGCTGAACCGCCAGATCGGCTGAACTGGTGTTGTTCTTTTCTCCATCACCCTCTACTGTCGCTTCATGATTCCTCTTTCTCCCTCTACCCCCCTCTGGAATTAGATTCAAGTTATCTCTACAATCTGACTTGTCCGGTCCCTCTCCGTTTTTACTCTTTCTTCCTTTCGCAAAGCGTGAATTCCAGCTAGTGCTCCTCGGTTTCTTTTTCTTCTTCGCTTGATCAGCATCCACATTTGATAAGTTGCATTCTGGCAGTGGCAGAGGGGCGTAGATTTCAGTACTTTGATTAGGATCCGAGCTTGAATTTGACAAGCAGCATTCAGGTGAGATAGAAGAGAAGTCCGGTATCATAGGCGATTGTATGAGTTCATCAAATTGCTCGAAATCTTGGAAAAAGGGTGAATAATTTGTTTCCTACATTGCATCAAATTTAAAATGTTATCAACATTTCCTTTTTGGGTGATTTTGTGATTTACATGGGAAGCAATCAAAAAATGGCTGCAGGATATTCATTTAGTTAATATAATAATAATAATATCAATGTTATATCAAATCGTGAACTGGAGTTCCCAACTATAGTATTCTTAAATGATGAAACAAAAAAGTCTTGTCAACGAATTGGAATTGAACGATTCATCTGTTAATTAAGATTCTTTTAAATTACAATAATCAGATAGTTTTACAACTTTGATGTTCATTATAACTCCAACTTCCTTAGAATATTAATGGTTCAATGACTAAATTTCAAATAATTTTAGTAATAAACTAATTACGGAAAGAAGAATGTAATGTGAGTACTTACAAAGTTCATGAGCCAACTGCTAGCATTTGATGGTTCCATGTAGTATCCTATAAAGAAAGTAAGAAGTCAAAAAATTAAATACAACCAAGCTAATTGTTACCTATATATATAGGTTACTCTTCAAAAGTTAGTCTGGCACCAGAAAAGACTTTCAACTACATCGATCATAAGTTGTTACTGATAATACGTTGTTAGTGATATAAATATAAAGTGAAATATAAGATGCAGAACTAGACTTACAGGAAGTTATGAGAAACTGGTAACTGAGTGATGAAGAAGCACCCCAAGATATATAAATTTAATTTAAATTTGGCACGAATCCAGTAAATGGGAGATAGAGGCAACTTTCTTGATGTGATATTGTTTTTGAAGACTAGTATCTTACAGGCCTGAATGTATCCCTCAAGGGCTACTTGTATACACACACACACACACACACATATATATATATATATGAGGACATTTATAAGCACATGTGAACATCAATTAAACGCGCCTACCGACACTTACTATTTTATGATTTTATATTATATGGCTAACATCACTTGATAAACAAAATATGTATATATATTTTTTTTGTTTTTTACTTTCCAAGGGCGAGGAATAGATATCGATACCAGCTCTGTAGATCCGTCTTCTCCGGTACATTAAGTTGTGCAATATTGCATTTCCAATGAAAGAATTATTTATTGAGTCGTGTAACACGTTAGTCAAACGTAAATCGTGCAAATGCTTGCGCATGAAAATTATTATATTTCCAGGTGGAACTAATAATAATATGCTATATCGATTGCACTTTTACAAAGATCGATAAATCATAAAATCACATGGGAGTTTGCATTCAAAGAGCTAACACATGTGCTATCATAATAAAACCACAAAATCTTTTGTATAAATTAGGTTAAAATATCGCTAATTCAAGTTACTATTTTCCTGTCTTGTTTTTGCCTTATTTTTTTTAAAAAAAAAAGAATGCTGACTTGAGGGCACAGCAAATTTGCCAATATTTATAAAAAACGAAGTGCCAATTTAATAACATTTTTATATTTTGCAATTTAATTCTATTTATTCTTTTCGCTAATAGCGTCCATCACCATTCTGTTTGATTATATATTATTTAAACTTTGAGGAATAATGATCGAAGCAAAAAAAAAAAAGAACAAAAAGATAGAAAACGTAATCATGATATATACCGGCCCCAAAACAAATATCAACAATATTTTTGTGCTCGCTGATCACGCGCAGTGTAATATATATATATTCTCCAGGTATCACGTGTAACAACTGGATGATATGAGTCAGCTAAAAGAATATAGAAATGAAGATCAATACATAATTGCATAAATTAAGTAACAGAGTCAATTGTAAGATTTATGTTATATATAGCTAACGTTTGTAGAGATCGGATAAATAATCTGATAGATTAGCTAGTAATGAAGAGCTGATATGAAAGTGATAAAAGAGAAGTTTGACTAACTGAATTGTACCTAACTGAAACTAGACTGTTACATTTGCTCCCTTTCTCTATTTTGTTCTGCACTGGATTGTTCCAGTTGAGTTCTTCTATAGCCCCTCAAGCACAACAGATTCTTTGAAACAGTGAGCTTGTGAACGAGTGTTTGAAACCTGGTTTTAAGAAGGCTCTTAGTAAATATGTCTGCAATCTGATCAGCTACGCAAAGAAAGTGAACTGCAAGTTGCTTAGCAGCTAGTTTCTCGTGAACAAAATGAAATCCAATTTAATATATTTGGTACGGACAGAAATACTGGATTTACTATCAAGAATGTGGCTCTAAGGTTATCACACCACAAGATGAGTAACTAAGATGATTTTTGTCCTAATTTAGTGAGTAAAGATTGTAACCAAATTAGTTCAGACATTGTCATGACCAAACTTCTGTACTCAGCTTTAGATGAAGAACGAGAAATAGTAGCTTGCTTCTTGGAAGACCAAAAAATAATGTTAAGACCCAAGTAAATTGCATATCCGGTTGTGGAACGACGATTATCTGGACACCCAGCCTAGCTAGTCAGCGTCACTATATACATTAATGCAAAGGTTAGGGGATATTCTAAGAACATCCACATTGGTGACGATTGTCAAAAATAAAATTTTATGTCACGTCATAAAATTATCAATCTCTTTTAAGAGTAACATGCTTGAATATAATGAAATTATCAAAATGACATTGTGATAATTAATTTTCTGTTTATCCGCTGACGTGGCTTGTCAAATGAACTGACAAATTTAGATAATTATCTAATTTTTTTTAGTCTCTGCATCCCTGAAATTCAAATGATAATTGTCAAATAAAATTTGATAATCAATTTGATAATGGAATGCGAATGCTCTAAGGTGAAGCCTATGATGAATTATGCCTTGAACATAACGCATAAATCATTTTACTGCTTGCCAATGCAGATCAGGGTTTGAGCTACAAACTGAGAGGCTTTATTGACTGAAAACGCTAAGCCGGCTTTGTGATGGTTGCATACTGTAGTGCATCTACAATAGTTCTATATAATTGTGGATCTGCTAAAGGTGTCCCATCATTTTTGGACAGTTGGAGGCCTGCTTGCAAGGGTGTGCTACATGATTTTGCACCAGTCATATAGGTACGTTCAGGAACAGTATGAAGATATCGAGTCTGGGTTAGATATAAGCTCTGATCCATAGAATTTACTTTAATATCCAGAAAATAATGCAAATCTCTAAGATCCTTGATGGAGAAATGAGAGTTAAGAGTATCAATGAGAATGGTTATGGTCTTGAAATTATTCCCTATAACGATGATATCATCGACGTATACTAGCACATAGATAGTGGCTTCGGCAATGCTAAGTATAAACAATAAAATATTAGACTTGCAACATGAAAAATTATGAGAAAGAAGAAATATTCTGAGCTTGTTGAACTAAGTTTGGGGAGCGTGTTTAAGGTCATAGAGGGCATTTTGAAGAAGACATAAGGAATTTGAATGTAGATGATCTTAAAAATCAGGTGGTTGTTGCATATATATAATTTCTTCCAAATCAGCATATAAAGTCCAATCATGTGATAAAGCAATGGTGATAATAATCTTAATAGTTGTTGGTTTGACAATTGGGCTGTAGATTTCAAAATAATTTAAACATTCTTCTTGGTTATAACCTTTAGCTACAAGATGTGCTTTATAACGTTGTATAGTGTCATATACTTTCCTTTTTACTTTAAGAATCCATTTACATCCTATGACATGAGCATCAGAAGGAGGAGAAATAAGTTTCCAAGTGTTATTTTTGGCTAGTGCATCAAGTTCTTGAGCCATTGCTTGACGCCAATGAGAGAGCTTCACAGCCTGAGAATAACAAGAGGGTTCTTTGTCATGTAACTCAGAGGAGTAAAAATGATAACCAATAAATTATTTAGATTTTTAGAGTTGGTCTTTTATCGAGTCAGCATGTTGTGAGGTACTGATGTTGGTGGAGAATTGTATTTATGGGTTCAAAATTTTTTAAAAAGTCAAACAACTTGTTTAAACAGTAATTTTTAATGCATCTTACTTTTGTTTTGTGCCAAATTAGCATCATAGAATATTCATATCGAACTTTTAATTAGATAATCTTATAATAGACATAATTATGAGTAATTTAATTAATTTGCACGGAATTATATGCACTTACGCGGCATAAAGTTAAAAAACTCAATCAACTAGTTTAAACTGCTTTTTTTAATGCATCTTACTTATGTTTTGTGCAAACTTAGTGTCGTAGAATATTCATATCGAAGTATTAATTGGATAATATTATAATAGGCACAATTATGAGTAATTATTTTAATTTTTATGAAATTATAAGTAGTTAAGAGATAATAAAATTTGAAAATCTTAAACAACTTGTATCGATAGCAGTTTCATATGTATCTTATTTATGTTTTATGAAAAAATACTCTTATAGGATATTCATATTGGAGTGTCAATTGGATAATTATATATAAGCATAATTAGGAGTAAATATATTAATAGGCATAATTAGGAGTAATTATATTAATTTTCATGAAATTTTGTGTCGTTATGAGGCAATAAATGTTAAAAATCTTAAACAACTTGTTTAAACAAAGCAATTTATAATGTATCTTACTTATGTCTTATGAAAAATTAGTGTCCTCTGATGTTCATATCGAAGTGTTAATTTGACAATCTTATAATAGATATAGTTAGGCATAATTATATTAATTCGCTCCAAATTTAGTTTAGTTTTGATTAAAAAAATGTTGAAAACCTTAAACTACTTGTTTAAATAACAGTTTCGAAGGCATCTTACTTATATTTGTGCAAAATTAGCATTAAAGAATATTCATATCTAAATTTTAGTTGGACAATCATATAATAGGCATTATTAGGAGTAATTATAATAATTTTTAGGAAATTATATGTAGTTATGCGGCCAACAAATTTAAAAAACTCAAACAACTTGATTAAACAACAGTTTTTAATGCATCTTATTTATGTTTTGTGCAAAAATTGCGTCGTACAATGTTCATATCATAGTATTAATTGGATAATCTGCTAATAGATATAATTAGGAGTAATTATATTAATTTTTATGAAATTATGTATAGTTATGAGTCAAAAAATGTTCAAAATCTTAAACAACTTGTTTAAACAAAGCAGTTTCTAAGATATCTTACCTATATTTTATGATGAATTAGTGTCGTAGGATATTCATATCGCAGTGCTAATTGAACAATCTCATAATAGGCATAATGAGGAGTAGTTATATCAATTTGCATTAAATTATGTGTACTTATGCGCCAAAATTTTTGAAAAATACAAGCAACTTGTTTAAACGAGCCGTTTTTAATGCATCCCTACTTATATCTCGTGCAAAATTAGTGTCGTAGAATGTTCATATCGAACTCGTTAATTGGGTAATATTTTAATGGGCATAATTAGAAGTAATTATATTATTTTTTACGAAATTATATGTAGTTATGATGCCAATTTTTTAAAAACTTAACTTTTTTAAATAGCAGTTTTTAATGCATCTTACTTATGTTTTGGAGGAAAATAGTGCTCTAAAATATTCGTTTTGAAGTATTAATTGAACAATCTTATAATAGGCACAATTACGAGTAATTATATTAATTTACACGAAATTATGTGTCCAAATATTTTTATAAAGTAAAATAACTTGTTTAAACAAAGCAGCTTTTTAACGCATCTTACTTATGTTTTGTGCAATACTAGCGTTATAGAATATTTATATCGATGTTTTAGTTGCACAATTTTATAATTGGCATAATTAGGAGTAATTGTAAAAAATTTCACGAAATTATATGTAGTTATGCGGCCAAAATTTTTGAAAACCTCAAACAACTTGTTTAAACAACAGTTTTTAATGCATCTTACCAATGTTTTGCACAAAATTAGCGTCATGAAATATTCATATCGAAGTATTAATAGAACAATCTTATTATGGACGTAACAAGGAGTAATTATTTTAATTTGCAAGGATTTTGTGCAGTTGCTTGGCCAAAATTTTAGTTAAAGCCAAACACCTTGTTTAAACAACGGTTTTTAACGCATCTTACTTATGTTTTGTGCAAAATTAGCATTATAGAATATTCATATCGAAGTTTTAATTGGACGACTTTATAATAGGAGTAATTAGAGTAATTATATTAATTTTCATGAAGTTATGTGCAGTTATGAGGGCGAAAATGTTGAAAACTCAAATAAGTTTTCTAAATAGCAGTTTCTAATGCATCTTATTTTGTTTTGTGAAAAATTAGTATCGTAGAATATTCATATCAAAGTGTTAAGTGATATAACAGGCGTAATGAGGAGTAATTTTATTAATTTATACGAAATTATGTGAATTTATGCGGACAAAAAATTGGAAGGATCAAACAACTTGTTTAAACATTTATTTTTAATGCATCCTACTTATGTTTTTTTGCAAAATTAGTGTTTGTAGATATTCATATCGAAGTTTTAAATAAAGAATCTTAAAATAGGCATATTTTGGAGTAATTATATAAATTTATAAGAAAGTATGTGTAGCTATGCAGCCAAAACTTTTGAAAAACTCAAATAACTTTGTTTAAACATCTTTTTTTTAATGCATCTTACTTATGTTTTCTGTGCAAAATTAGTGTCGTAAATTTTCATATCAAAGTTTTAATTAGAAGATCATATAATAGGCATTCTTAGGAGTAATAATTTTAATTTATAACAAATTATGTGTAATTATGCGGCCCAAAATTTTAAAAAACTCAAACAACTTGTTTTAAACAAATGTTTTTAAAGCCTCATATTTATTTTTGTGCAAAATTAGTGTTGTAGAATGTTCATATTGAAGTGAAAATTTTTTAAAAAGTCAAACAACTTGTTTAAACAAATTTGCTTTTAATGCATCTTACTTTTGTTTTGTGCCAAATTAGCATCATAGAATATTCATATCAACTTCTATTTAGATAATCTTATAATAGGCATAATTATGAGTAACTTAATTAATTTTCACGGAATTATATGCACTTACGCGGCATAAAGTTAAAAAAACTCAATCAACTAGTTTAAACTGCTGTTTTTTAATGCATCTTACTTATGTTTTGTGCAAACTTAGTTAGTGTCGTAGAATATTCATATCGAAGTATTAATTGGATGATTTCTAATTGGCATAATTAGGAGTAATTATTTTAATTTTCATGAAATTATAAGTAGTTATGAGACAATAAAATTTGAAAATCTTAAACAACTTGTATCAACAAAGTTTTTCGATGTATCTTATTTATGTTTTATGAAAGAAATACTTTTATAGGATATTCATATTGGAGTGTCAATTGGATAATTATATAATAGGCATAATTAGGAGTAATTATATTAATTTGCGCGATGTTGTGTACTTATGCAGCAAATTTAAAAAAAAAAACTCAAACAACTTGTTTAAACAGCTATTTTCAATGCATCTTACTTATTTTTTTATGCAAAATTTGTGTTCTATAATGTTCATATCGAAGTGTTAATTGGATAATATTCTAATAGGCATAATTAGGAGTAATTATACTAATTTTCATGAAATTTTGTGTCGTTATGAGGCAATAAATGTAAAACATCTTAAACAACTTATTTAAACAGCAATTTATAATGTATCTTACTTATGTCATATGAAAAATTACTGTCCTCTGATGTTCATATCAAAGTTTTAATTTGACAATCTTATAATAGATATAGTTAGGCGTAATTATACTAATTCTCTCCAAATTTAGTTTAGTTTTGATTCAAAAAATGTTGAAAATCATAAACTACTTGTTTAAAAAACAGTTTCGAATGTATCTTACTTATATTTTTGCAAAATTAGCGGTAAAGAATATTCATATCTAAGTTTTAATTGGACAATCATATAAAACGAATAATTAGGAGTAATTATATTAATTTTCAGGAAATTATATGTAGTTATGGGGCCAACAAATTTGAAAAACTCAAACAACTTGTTTAAACAACCATTTTTAATGCATCTTATTTATGTTTTGTGCAAAAATTGTGTCGTACAATGTTCATATCGGAGTGTTGATTGGATAATCTACTAATAGGTATAATTAGGAGTAATTATATTAATTTTCATGAAATTATGTATAGTTATGAGTCATAAAATGTTCAAAATCTTAAACAACTTGTTTAAACATCAGTTTCTAATATATCTTACCTATGTTTTATGATGAATTAGTGTCATAAGATATTCATATCGCAGTGCTAATTGAACAATCTCATAATAGGCATAATTAGGAGTAATTATATCAATTTGCATGAAATTATGTGTTCTTATGCGGCCAAAATTTTTGAAAATGCATCCTACTTATGTCTCGTGCAAAATCAGTGTCGTAGAATGTTCATATCGAACTGTTAATTGGCTAATATTTTAATGGACAAAATTAGAAGTAATTATATTAATTTTCACGAAATTATAAGTAGTTATGATGCCCAAAATGTTAAAAAACTTAACTGTTTTAAATAGCAGTTTTTAATGCATCTTACTTATGTTTTGGGGGAAAATAGTGCCCTAAAATATTCGTTATGAAGTATTAATTGAACAATCTTATAATAGACACAATTTTGAGTAATTATATTAATTTACACCAAATTATGTGTCCAAATATTTTTATAAAGTAAAATAACTTGTTTAAACAGCAGCTTTTAACGCATCTTACTTATGTTTTGTGCAATATTAGCCTTATAGAATATTCATATCGAAGTTTTAGTTGCACAATTTTATAATTGGCGTAATTTGGAGTAATTGTAAAAAATTTCACGAAATTATATGTAGTTATGCGGCCAAAAATTTTGAAAACCTCAAACAACTTGTTTAAACAGCGGTTTTAATGCATCTTACCAATGCTTTGCGCAAAATTACTGTCATGAAATATTCATATCGAAATATTAATAGAACAATCTTATAATAGACGTAACAAGGAGTAATTATTTTAATTTGCACGGATTTTGTGCAGTTGCGCGGCCAAAATTTTAGTTAAAGCCAAACAACTTGTTTAAACAACAGTTTTTAACGCATCTTACTTATGTTTTGTGCAAAATTAGCATTATAGAATATTCATATCGAAGTTTTAATTGGACGACTTTATAATAGGAGTAATTAGAGTAGTTATATTAATTTTCACGAAATTATGTGTAGTTATGAGGGCGAAAATGTTGAAAACTCAAATAAGTTTTTTAAATAGCAGTTTCTAATGCATCTTACTTATGTTTTGTGAAAAATTAGTATCGTAGAATATTCATATCAAAGTGTTAAGTGATATAACAGGCGTAATGAACAGTAATTATATTAATTTATACGAAATTATGTGAATTTATGCGGCCATAAAATTTGGAATGATCAAACAACTTGTTTAAACATTTATTTTTAATGCATCTTACTTATGTTTTGTGTAAAATTAGTGTTGTAAAATATTCATATCAAAGTTTTAATTAAAGAATATTATAATAGGCATATTTTGGAGTAATTATATTAATTTATAAGAAATTATGTGTATCTATGCAGCCAAAAGTTTTGAAAAACTCAAATAACTTGTTTAAACAGTTGTTTTTAATGCATCTTACTTGTGTTTTGTGCAAAATTAGTGTCGTAGAATATTCATATCGAAGTTTTAATTAGAAGATTATATAATAGGCATTCTTAGGAGTAATAATATTAATTTATAAGAAATTATGTTTAATTATGCGGCCCAAAATTTTAAAAAACTCAAACAACTTGTTTAAACAGATGTTTTTAATGCCTCATACCTATATTTTGTGCAAAATTAGTGTTGTAAAATATTCATATTGAAGTGTTAATTAGATAATATTTTAATAGGCATAATTAGGAGTGATTATTTTAATTTTCACTAAATTATGTGTATAAGGCCAAAAATTTTGAAACACTCAATTAAAATTTTCAAATAGTTGTTTTTAATGCATCTTACTCATATTTTGGGAGAAAATAGTGTCGTAGAATATTCATATCGAAGTGTTAATCGAACAATCTTCTAATAGGCCTAACTAGGAGTAATTATATTAATTTTCACGAAACTATGTGTATTTATGGTTTCAAAATTTTTTAAAAAGTCAAACAACTTGTTTAAACAACAGTTTTTAATGCATCTTACTTTTGTTTTGTGCCAAATTAGCATCATAGAATATTTATATCGAACTTTTAATTAGATAATCTTAAAATAGGCATAATTATGAGTAATTTAATTAATTTTCACGGAATTATATGCACTTACGCGGCATAAAGTTAAAAAAACTCAATCAACTAGTTTAAACTGTTGTTTTTTAATGCATCTTACTTATGTTTTGTGCAAACTTAGTGTCGTAGAATATTCATATCGAAGTATTAATTGGATGATTTCTAATTGGCATAATTAGGAGTAATTATTTTAATTTTCATGAAATTATAAGTAGTTATGAGACAATAAAATTTGAAAATCTTAAACAACTTGTATCAACAGCAGTTTCAGATGTATCTTATTTATGTTTTATGAAAAAATACTGTTATAGGATATTCATATTGGAGTGTCAATTGGATAATTATATAATAGGCATAATTAGGAGTAATTATATTAATTATCATGAAATTTTGTGTCGTTATGAGGCAATAAATGTTAAAAATCTTAAACAACTTGTTTAAACAAAGCAATTTATAATGTATCTTACTTATGTCTTATGAAAAATCAGTGTCCTCTGATGTTCATATCAAAGTGTTAATTTGACAATCTTATAATAGATATAGTTAGGCATAATTATATTAATTCGCTCCAAATTTAGTTTAGTTTAGATTAAAAAAATGTTGAAAATCTTAAACTACTTGTTTAAAAAACAGTTTCGAATGCATCTTACTTATATTTATACAAAATTAGCGTTAAAGAATATTCATATCTAAGTTTTAATTGGACAATCATATAATAGGCATAATTAGGAGTAATTATATTAATTTTCAGAAAATTATATGTAGTTATGCGGCCAACAAATTTGAAAAACTCAAACAACTTGTTTAAACAACCGTTTTTAATGCATCTTATTTATGTTTTGTACAAAAATTGTGTCGTACAATGTTCATATCGGAGTGTTGATTGGATAATCTACTAATATGTATAATTAGGAGTAATTATATTTATTTTCACGAAATTTTGTATAGTTATGAGTCAAAAAATGTTCAAAATCTTAAACAACTTGTTTAAACAAGCAGTTTCTAAGATATCTTACCTATATTTTATGATGAATTAGTGTCGTAGGATATTCATATCGCAGTGCTAATTGAACAATCTCATAATAGGCATAATGAGGAGTAGTTATATCAATTTGCATTAAATTATGTGTACTTATGCAGCCAAAATTTTTGAAAAATACGAGCAACTTGTTTAAAGAGCCGTTTTAAATGCATCCCTACTTATGTCTCGTGCAAAATTAGTGTCGTAGAATGTTCATATCGAACTGTTAATTGGGTAATATTTTAATGGGCATAATTAGGAGTAATTATATTATTTTTTACGAAATTATATGTAGTTATGATGCCAATTTTTTTGAAAAACTTAACTTTTTTAAATAGCAGTTTTTAATGCATCTTACTTATGTTTTGGGGGAAAATAGTGCCCTAAAATATTCATTTTGAAGTATTAATTGAACAATCTTATAATAGGCACAATTACGAGTAATTATATTAATTTACACGAAATTATGTGTCCAAATATTTTTATAAAGTAAAATAACTTGTTTAAACAGCAGCTTTTAACGCATCTTACTTATGTTTTGTGCAATACTAGCGTTATAGAATATTTATATCGATGTTTTAGTTGCACAATTTTATAATTGGCATAATTAGGAGTAATTGTAAAAAATTTCACGAAATTATATGTAGTTATGCGGCCAAAATTTTTGAAAACCTCAAACAACTTGTTTAAACAACAGTTTTTAATGCATCTTACCAATGTTTTGCACAAAATTAGCGTCATGAAATATTCATATCGAAGTATTAATAGAACAATCTTATTATGGACGTAACAAGGAGTAATTATTTTAATTTGCAAGGATTTTGTGCAGTTGCTTGGCCAAAATTTTAGTTAAAGCCAAACACCTTGTTTAAACAACGGTTTTTAACGCATCTTACTTATGTTTTGTGCAAAATTAGCATTATAGAATATTCATATCGAAGTTTTAATTGGACGACTTTATAATAGGAGTAATTAGGAGTAATTATATTAATTTTCATGAAGTTATGTGCAGTTATGAGGGCGAAAATGTTGAAAACTCAAATAAGTTTTCTAAATAGCAGTTTCTAATGCATCTTATTTTGTTTTGTGAAAAATTAGTATCGTAGAATATTCATATCAAAGTGTTAAGTGATATAACAGGCGTAATGAGGAGTAATTTTATTAATTTATACGAAATTATGTGCAGTCATGCGGACAAAAAAATTGGAAGGATCAAACAACTTGTTTAAGCAGCTATTTTTAATGCATCCTACTTATGTTTTTTTGCAAAATTAGTGTTTGTAGATATTCATATCGAAGTTTTAAATAAAGAATCTTAAAATAGGCATATTTAGGAGTAATTATATAAATTTATAAGAAAGTATGTGTAGCTATGCAGCCAAAACTTTTGAAAAACTCAAATAACTTTGTTTAAACATCTGTTTTTAATGCATCTTACTTATGTTTTCTGCAAAATTAGTGTCGTAAAATTTTCATATCAAAGTTTTAATTAGAAGATCATATAATAGGCATTCTTAGGAGTAATAATTTTAATTTATAACAAATTATGTGTAATTATGCGGCCCAAAATTTTAAAAAACTCAAACAACTTGTTTTAACAGCTGTTTTTAAAGCCTCATATTTATGTTTTGTGCAAAATTAGTGTTGTAGAATGTTCATATTGAACTTCTATTTAGATAATCTTATAATAGGCATAATTATGAGTAACTTAATTAATTTTCACGGAATTATATGCACTTACGCGGCATAAAGTTAAAAAAACTCAATCAACTAGTTTAAACTGCTGTTTTTTAATGCATCTTACTTATGTTTTGTGCAAACTTAGTTAGTGTCGTAGAATATTCATATCGAAGTATTAATTGGATGATTTCTAATTGGCATAATTAGGAGTAATTATTTTAATTTTCATGAAATTATAAGTAGTTATGAGACAATAAAATTTGAAAATCTTAAACAACTTGTATCAACAGCAGTTTCAGATGTATCTTATTTATGTTTTATGAAAGAAATACTTTTATAGGATATTCATATTGGAGTGTCAATTGGATAATTATATAATAGGCATAATTAGGAGTAATTATATTAATTTGCGCGATGTTGTGTACTTATGCAGCAAATTTAAAAAAAAACTCAAACAACTTGTTTAAACAGCTATTTTCAATGCATCTTACTTATTTTTTTATGCAAAATTTGTGTTCTATAATGTTCATATCGAAGTGTTAATTGGATAATATTCTAATAGGCATAATTAGGAGTAATTATACTAATTTTCATGAAATTTTGTGTCGTTATGAGGCAATAAATGTAAAACATCTTAAACAACTTATTTAAACAGCAATTTATAATGTATCTTACTTATGTCATATGAAAAATTACTGTCCTCTGATGTTCATATCAAAGTTTTAATTTGACAATCTTATAATAGATATAGTTAGGCGTAATTATACTAATTCTCTCCAAATTTAGTTTAGTTTTGATTCAAAAAATGTTGAAAATCATAAACTACTTGTTTAAAAAACAGTTTCGAATGTATCTTACTTATATTTTTGCAAAATTAGCGGTAAAGAATATTCATATCTAAGTTTTAATTGGACAATCATATAAAACGAATAATTAGGAGTAATTATATTAATTTTCAGGAAATTATATGTAGTTATGGGGCCAACAAATTTGAAAAACTCAAACAACTTGTTTAAACAACCATTTTTAATGCATCTTATTTATGTTTTGTGCAAAAATTGTGTCGTACAATGTTCATATCGGAGTGTTGATTGGATAATCTACTAATAGGTATAATTAGGAGTAATTATATTAATTTTCATGAAATTATGTATAGTTATGAGTCATAAAATGTTCAAAATCTTAAACAACTTGTTTAAACATCAGTTTCTAATATATCTTACCTATGTTTTATGATGAATTAGTGTCATAAGATATTCATATCGCAGTGCTAATTGAACAATCTCATAATAGGCATAATTAGGAGTAATTATATCAATTTGCATGAAATTATGTGTTCTTATGCGGCCAAAATTTTTGAAAATGCATCCTACTTATGTCTCGTGCAAAATTAGTGTCGTAGAATGTTCATATCGAACTGTTAATTGGCTAATATTTTAATGGACAAAATTAGAAGTAATTATATTAATTTTCACGAAATTATAAGTAGTTATGATGCCCAAAATGTTAAAAAACTTAACTGTTTTAAATAGCAGTTTTTAATGCATCTTACTTATGTTTTGGGGGAAAATAGTGCCCTAAAATATTCGTTATGAAGTATTAATTGAACAATCTTATAATAGACACAATTTTGAGTAATTATATTAATTTACACCAAATTATGTGTCCAAATATTTTTATAAAGTAAAATAACTTGTTTAAACAGCAGCTTTTAACGCATCTTACTTATGTTTTGTGCAATATTAGCCTTATAGAATATTCATATCGAAGTTTTAGTTGCACAATTTTATAATTGGCGTAATTTGGAGTAATTGTAAAAAATTTCACGAAATTATATGTAGTTATGCGGCCAAAAATTTTGAAAACCTCAAACAACTTGTTTAAACAGCGGTTTTAATGCATCTTACCAATGCTTTGCGCAAAATTACTGTCATGAAATATTCATATCGAAATATTAATAGAACAATCTTATAATAGACGTAACAAGGAGTAATTATTTTAATTTGCACGGATTTTGTGCAGTTGCGCGGCCAAAATTTTAGTTAAAGCCAAACAACTTGTTTAAACAACAGTTTTTAACGCATCTTACTTATGTTTTGTGCAAAATTAGCATTATAGAATATTCATATCGAAGTTTTAATTGGACGACTTTATAATAGGAGTAATTAGAAGTATATATAATTTTCACGAAATTATGTGTAGTTATGAGGGCGAAAATGTTGAAAACTCAAATAAGTTTTTTAAATAGCAGTTTCTAATGCATCTTACTTATGTTTTGTGAAAAATTAGTATCGTAGAATATTCATATCAAAGTGTTAAGTGATATAACAGGCGTAATGAACAGTAATTATATTAATTTATACGAAATTATGTGAATTTATGCGGCCATAAAATTTGGAATGATCAAACAACTTGTTTAAACATTTATTTTTAATGCATCTTACTTATGTTTTGTGTAAAATTAGTGTTGTAAAATATTCATATCAAAGTTTTAATTAAAGAATATTATAATAGGCATATTTTGGAGTAATTATATTAATTTATAAGAAATTATGTGTATCTATGCAGCCAAAAGTTTTGAAAAACTCAAATAACTTGTTTAAACAGTTGTTTTTAATGCATCTTACTTGTGTTTTGTGCAAAATTAGTGTCGTAGAATATTCATATCGAAGTTTTAATTAGAAGATTATATAATAGGCATTCTTAGGAGTAATAATATTAATTTATAAGAAATTATGTTTAATTATGCGGCCCAAAATTTTAAAAAACTCAAACAACTTGTTTAAACAGATGTTTTTAATGCCTCATACCTATATTTTGTGCAAAATTAGTGTTGTAAAATATTCATATTGAAGTGTTAATTAGATAATATTTTAATAGGCATAATTAGGAGTGATTATTTTAATTTTCACTAAATTATGTGTATAAGGCCAAAAATTTTGAAACACTCAAATAAAATTTTCAAATAGCTGTTTTTAATGCATCTTACTCATGTTTTGGGAGAAAATAGTGTCGTAGAATATTCATATCGAAGTGTTAATCGAACAATCTTCTAATAGGCCTAACTAGGAGTAATTATATTAATTTTCACGAAACTATGTGTATTTATGGTTTCAAAATTTTTTAAAAAGTCAAACAGCTTGTTTAAACAACAGTTTTTAATGCATCTTACTTTTGTTTTGTGCCAAATTAGCATCATAGAATATTTATATCGAACTTTTAATTAGATAATCTTAAAATAGGCATAATTATGAGTAATTTAATTAATTTTCACGGAATTATATGCACTTACGCGGCATAAAGTTAAAAAAACTCAATCAACTAGTTTAAACTGTTGTTTTTTAATGCATCTTACTTATGTTTTGTGCAAACTTAGTGTCGTAGAATATTCATATCGAAGTATTAATTGGATGATTTCTAATTGGCATAATTAGGAGTAATTATTTTAATTTTCATGAAATTATAAGTAGTTATGAGACAATAAAATTTGAAAATCTTAAACAACTTGTATCAACAGCAGTTTCAGATGTATCTTATTTATGTTTTATGAAAAAATACTGTTATAGGATATTCATATTGGAGTGTCAATTGGATAATTATATAATAGGCATAATTAGGAGTAATTATATTAATTATCATGAAATTTTGTGTCGTTATGAGGCAATAAATGTTAAAAATCTTAAACAACTTGTTTAAACAGCAATTTATAATGTATCTTACTTATGTCTTATGAAAAATCAGTGTCCTCTGATGTTCATATCAAAGTGTTAATTTGACAATCTTATAATAGATATAGTTAGGCATAATTATATTAATTCGCTCCAA